>CM035423.1:149016786-149189286 GCA_020310875.1 Ceratopteris richardii | reverse complement strand
TGTGTGTGTCTATGTGTGCATGTGTGTGTTTCTATGTGTGTATGTGTGTGTCTGTGTATACATGTGTGTATGTGTGTGTGCATGTGTGTGTGTAAATCTATGTGTATGTGTGTGTATGTGTGTGTATGTGTCTATGTGTGTATGTGTGTGTGTGTCTATGTGTGTATGTGTGTGTGTCATGTGTGTATGTGTGTGTCTATGTGTGTATATATGTGTGTATGTGTATATATATGTGTGTATGCATGTGTATGTGTGTGTGGAAATCTGTGTGTATGTGTGTGTATGTGTGTGTGTGTATGTGTGTGTATGTGTGTGTGTCTATGTGTGTATGTGTGTATCTATGTGTGCCTATGTGTGTATATACGTGTGTATGTGTATAATGTGTGTGTATGCATGTGAATGTGTGTGTGTGTAAATGTGTGTGTATATGTGTATGTGTGTGTGTCTATGTGTGTGTGTGTGTATGTGTGTATATATGTGTGTGTGTGCATGTGTATGTGTGTGTTTAAATATGTGTGTATGTGTATGTGTGTGTATGTGTGTGTATGTATGTGTATGTGTGTGTATGTGTCTATGTGTGTATGTGTGTGAGCCAAGGGGAGGACTAAGTATGAGGAAATATTTTTTGAAACCCCTCCTTAATAATACCTTATGTATAGGTATGTACCCCTATAGTATTTGCAATTTTCACACCTTCATGGAAACCATAAATATATGTATTTGAAGGAAATAAAAATCCAAGAATAAGGTGGGCCCCACCCTAATAAAGTAGGTACCCTTACCTGCAGTGAATGGTAGAATCAAATCCCAAGTTAAATATGGAGTGGGACAAGTAGTTTTATAAATTCAAATACTTAAGCTTGACCCACTCTCCCTTTTGAAAGAGTCCAAAAAACTTTTCAAAGACTCAAGCCCCACCATAGACTTTTGAGTCCTACAGAAAGATTCTTGACAAATGGGACACATATGATTGACTTTTTGGGCCCAAAATCAACCATAAAATATTCCAAACGCCCAAACTCGGATATGAGGCTCATTCCCACGAAATGAAGGTGCTATTTATAGTATTTTTATGATTTTTCATGAAAAAAACAAAGATATGACCATATGGGATAAGGTGCATACCTTAGAATGGCCAAAAATCTTCTAGGATTTTGTCAAAGTTGTATTTTCTAACACACAAGTGTGACATCTAAAAGATTCTCCCCAAATAATATCATCTCCAAATATCTTCCCAAAAGGCCTATAAAAGGACCCCCTTGGGTGCCCTCAGAACAAGAAAGTGGTGTGAAGGTACATGCTATCAACACTGCGGCGATCAGAGTGCTACCCCTTTGGAGGTGGAGATCTTGGCTACAAGGGAGGTGCTACATCCTCTTCCTTTATGTACTCCATATTCTTTGTATCCATATCTTGTAATATGAGCTATATTTCCTTTTGAATCCAACTATCTCTTCTTTCCTCTTCTATCTTCCACCCTTTCTATTTCTTTTAATTCCTTCTCTACATTCCCCCTCAATTCCAAACCCTCATCATTTTCCTTCAACTTCTATCCATTGGGAGGTGAGGTTATCTTGCTCGTGTTTATGTATGTGAATGATTGTTGTGTGAATGCTAAGAGGGTAGTGCAGAACACCCGTGTCCTAAGAGCATTTGGTGTAACAGTGTATGTACATGTGTATGTGTTACCTGTGTGAATGCTAAGAGGGCAGTGCAAAACACCCGTGTCCTAAGAGCATTTTCATTTTTGTGTGAGTGCTAAGAGGGTAGTGTGGACCACCCCTACCCTAAGAGTGTTCTTTGTGTTGTGTGCATATGTGTGAAGTGGATTTGGATTGCGTATCTTTAGCAAACAAAGGCAAACCTGCTTCAACACGTAGTTGAGATGTAAAGAGCTAAGAACCCTTCCTTTCCATCATATCCATCCTTGCTTATGAGCCTGTCAAGTGCTAACGGAGTGTTAGAGGCTATTTCTTTAGTGCCCCTCTCAGTGTGTATGTGTGTGTATGTGTGTATCTATGTATGTATGTGTGTGTGTCTATGTGTGTATGTGTGTGTCTATGTGTGTATATATGTGTGTGTATATGCATGTGTATGTGTGTGTGTAAATCTATGTATGTGTGTGTATGTGTTGGCAGTAGTCAAGGAACTGAAGGATTCACAAGACAAGGAAGCCTACGAAGGGAGTCGGAGCGAAGAGAAAGCACAAGCAGACACAGTAGTCAAAGAAGATCTGGCAAGTAGGCCATTTAAATTTTTTCAGGCATCAAAGAGTTGGGCACACAAGAAGAAGGAGCAAGTAGGGAGCTCCAGGAAATGTATGTCAAAATGTTAGAAGAAATTCCGACAAAAATAGTGATTTTCATCACTAAAAACCATTGTAAATACCATTTCATATTTTTGTAGCTCCATTTTGTGCAAGCCAAGGAGTCCTTGAGCTTGAGGAACTTTAGAAGTACCTACCTATCAGGTATCACAATTTTTAGACTCCGTTTGAACCTCCAAATACGGCCGAGAACCTAATTTTTAACTAGGCCGGACACTAGGTCAGGACAAGGCCAAAACCTAGTAAAAAACTATAAATAGAGCTAGAGAGCTCATTTTTTAGGTTAGCTTGTAATTGATTTGAACTTGTATGAGCTTGTTGAAAGTAATCTAAAGAACTCCATTGCTTCTCTCTCTTTGTCCTACCTTGTGTGCGCGTGTGTGTGTATGTGTGTGCATGTTTGTGTGCTTCTCACTCACGCACTTGTGCCTTCACTTGCTCGAGGTCATCATACCATCCTCACGTCTTCCCGGATTGACATTAAAGGAGGTGCTACTCATCACTGAGCTACACCAAATTTTGGCGCCATTGCCGGGGATCGAGCTTTGAGGACGAGCGTGTGATGGTAAGACGTAGAGTTGAGGCGTTGGAGTCATAGGTATTTTCTTCATTTTTATCTATTTTCTTTTGTTTTTCTCATCACCATCATCATCCTCACCATCTCCCACATCCATCTCCATCATCGCAAAAAATTTCAGTTTTTGGTCATATCCCCCCTGTTGAAGCTCAAAGTCAAGGACAAAACAGGGAAGCACATCAAAAGGTGGACACACGAGGAAAGGGAGCAAGTAGGGAGCTCCAAGAAGTGTATGTCAAATTTTCAGAAGAATCCCCTACAAAAATAGTGATTTTCATCACTAAAAACCATTGTAAATACCGTTATCTATTTTTAGTAACTTCATTTTGTTCAAGCCAAGGAGTCCTCGAGCTTGAGGAGTATTAGAAGTACCATCGTACCAATTTTCATAATTTTTAGACTTCGTTTGAGCCCTCAAATAAGCCCTGGAACCTAATTTTTAACTAGGCCGGACACTAGGTCTGGACAGGGCCAAAGCTAGTCAAAAACTATAAATAGAGCTAGAGAGCTCATTTTTGGGCTAGCTTCTTGTAGTTTGAGCTTGTATGAGAACTTTCTTGCAATAGAAGTGATTCCATTGTCTTACTCTCTTTGTTCTTACCGTGTGTGCGCGTGTGCGTGTATGTGTGTGCATGCTTGTGTGCTTCTCACTCACGCACTTGTGCTTCCACTTGCTCGTGGTCTTCATACCATCCTCACGTCTTCCCGGATTGACATTAAAGGAGGTGCTACTCATCACTGAGCTACACCAAATTTTGGCGCCGTTGCCGGGGATCGAGCTTTGAGGACGAGCGTGTGATGGTAAGACGTAGAGAGGATGCGTTGGAATGGTAAGTAGTAGGTAAATTTCTGATTTTTTTCCATCTCCATCTTCATCTTCACCTCATTCTCCATTTCCACCTCCACCTCCTTCTCCACTACATATCCCCTCTTCCCTATCATTCCCTCATTTGTTGTGTGCGAGTTTGAGAGAGAGCGATTGTGCGTGCTTGTCTTTGTGTGTTTTTTGCATGTTTCTTGCAGGTGGCAGCTCCATCATCATCTCCAGCAAGCTCAGCAGGTACAGAAATTGTCTGCACAGTCCCCGAGGCGTTGAGCTCGAGCTATCGCGACACTCCGAAAATTTCACCCAATCACGATTCTGAGTGCACCACGACACTGCGCAGGCCTAGAGCTCCCAGGATCACTAGATAGAACAGAAAAATTCACCATATCCCGAGCTATCGCGACACTTCACGAGCTATCGCGACACCCCGACCTATCGCGACACTTCGACCTATCGCGACACCTCACGAGCTATCGCGACACTTCATGAGCTATCGTGACACTTCACGAGCTATCGCGACACTTCGACCTATCGCGACACCTCACGAGCTATCGCGACACCCCGACCTATCGCGACACTTCACGAGCTATCGCGACACTTCACGACCTATCGCGACACTTCGACCTATCGCGACACCTCACGAGCTATCGCGACACCCCGACCTATCGCGACACTTCACGAGCTATCGCGACACTTCACGACCTATCGCGACACTTCGACCTATCGCGACACCTCACGAGCTATCGCGACACCCCGACCTATCGCGACACTTCACGAGCTATCGCGACACCCCGACCTATCGCGACACTTCGACCTATCGCGACACTTCACGAGCTATCGCGACACCTCACGAGCTATCGCGACACCCCGACCTATCGCGACACTTCACGAGCTATCGCGACACCCCGACCTATCGCGACACTTCGACCTATCGCGACACCTCGACCCGACCTATCGCGATACACGGCTTTTAACGCATGAAAATTTAGGGTTAATTTTTTTAGTGATTGGAAGGGTAGTTGAGCTTAATTTTAGGCACCTTGGTATAACTTTAGAACCTTGGAAGTGGGCAAAAGGCCTAGAAACCAGAGAGGGATCTCCTGAACCCTGAGTGCATGTTTTGACCCTTTAGTGCCTGAATGGTCATAACTTGACCATAAGTTGTTCTCAGATTCAGGGGGTACAGTGAGTTACTCCAGGGGGACTAAAAATATTGATGTGTGTCTTCCAATTACTTGTGGTAATAAAGCTATACTAACTGGTGAGTTTTTGCAGGAACTTTGTGTGCACTCAAGGTAATCCAAAGCAAGCTAGCAAGGGTGAGTACCAAGCTTGGGAGAAGGCTTCCTGGGCTTGAGTAGCAGTCTGGTCTACCAGCTAATTAAGGTTGGAAGATCTCTCAACCCTCCTTTGTCAATTCCTAGCCTAGGCTAAGTACGACTTAGGTGTGGTAATTAATTAGGGCAACGTTAGGCACGAATCAAGTCCAAGAGTATTAAGCAACCAAGTGCAAGAAGTAAATAGGTCGTAAGTGCGAAAACCCTAAGGAACAAAAGGTAAACTGGAGTCGATCACTTCTCAAGTGCGGAAATTCACTTCAGTACTCCTAACAACGCGATTTCAGACAAGACCATAAACATAATATTCAACTCAAAAGAACAAAGTGATTGGTGCAAATTAACTTGCAACGAGAGTGTGCTTGAGTCCAAGGGGGTAGATAAATCAGGCATATGAACCTTAGATCAGGCAGACACTTAGGCCGAGACAGACAAAGCCTCAGATCTTCTGAAGGTAGTGTCAATCACACTGCCAGGTCTTGGGCCCAGCAGTTGAGTGATTACCCATACACTCTCAGATCAGAAACAAGTGATTCTGAGATGTCCTATCACATGGAGAGACCAATAGGTAGTTCAGGGTTGGCTTATCTAGAAAAGCCAGAGGGACCTTACAAGACTCAATTGGAATATATCAGGACGAATCGTCTAGGTGCTCGCGTCTACGAAGACGGACTGAGAAGATCGGTGGTCCAGATTAAGAACCCCGATCAACCCCATGGATTAGACCACCCAGTAGTCAAGTTTGAGAATGGAGCATACCTAGATAAAGAGGGAACTATATATGTAGTCACCACTCTTCCTGATAGAACTGATGAGTTTGGAAATTTGATTGCGGAGACCGACATGGGTGATATAGAGCAAGGGAACTTAGAAAGAGAGCCAAGAACTCCCCGTGGTAAATCTGTCTTGACCAGAATCATGACTCCAGAGTGGATTCCACAGGATAATAAAAGCATAGATCCGCTCTTAAACCATGAAACCGATGAGGCTTTTTGGAGATACAAATCTGCTCAACCCCAGGAAGTGAGTGCCCTCACAATCTATGAGTTTAAAGACCCTGATAGCCCAGGTCAAGTAACCTACCTAGACAATGCATCAGAGAGAATCTTCGTGGTCACTGAGCATGGCAGACATGCCTACACATGGAAGGGAGAATTTGTTTTTCCCCAACCAAGGTCTAATGTGTCCTTTGGTCACCAAGGAGCTGGGACCTCCCAAGCTCATGGAGCTCAAAGAGATAGAAGTAGAGACAAACCTGAGGTAAGTTTTGCCAACTCCCTGGGAAGAGAAAGGACGGGAACAGAAAGGAATAGAGTGGAACCTGAGAGACATAGAACCCCATGGAATCAAAGGGATATTGACGATTTTCCTTTGCCAAGGCCGACAGAACACACTAGGACCCTGCGACCAACTCAACTGGTGAAGTCCATGAAGAATTACTTCGATGGCACGGGAGACCCTTATGACCATGTGGCAGAATTTCGGCAAGTATTGAAAGCTGAACAGGTAGAGGACCTATTCACACAATATAATGCTTTCGGTCTAACCCTTAGGAACACTGCCCTTACGTGGTTTCAACCACTGAATGAGAGGCATTTCAGAAACATAGACCAACTCTTAGAGGCATTTATTGTTGAGTTTTCTAAGAGTGGAATCAGGCATAACACCTCCTCGCTGATTCACAGTTTCAAGCAAAACCCTCAAGAAACCGTGAGACTTGCAGGAAGAAGATTTAGGCAATACTTAGAAAGATGCCCTGTCTCGGAGCTACCCACACCAGCTAAACAAGTGGCTTTATTCCTGGATGGATTGCTAAGTACTAAATTGAGATCCTATGTGTATCTAAAGGACCCTAGAACTATAGAAGAGTGTGTACGCATGTGCATTGATATTGAAGATAACCTAGGGGAAGAACTAGAGCTTTCCAAAATCTACAAAGATTCAGATAGTGCATCTAGTCACCCTTCCACGCAATCCACATCAATTGAGGAACTCGCAGAGAAAGTAGCTCAGAAATTAGGCGTAACTAGCAAACAAATCCCGAGGTTTACCCCAGCGAAGAGGTGCTATACATGCGGTGGTGACCATATGGCAAACGTGTGTCCCATTATGGCTCAACCCCAGATCAATCCAAATAGCCAATATTGCACCATGGAACGAAGATACACCAATCACACCGCACAAGATTGCCCATACAACAAGCAGGCAGTTAGGCCACCCTACCCTCAGCCATACCCGCAGCAAGGAAGATACCACAACCCGTACCCTCCTCAGCCATATGGCAGGCCACAGCCACCTTATCAGCAACCATATCAAGCCCAACAAAGGCCTCAACCTGTGTTAGCACAACAACCCCCTGCCCCAGCCAATGTGATTCCGGTAAAGTACACTGCTGCAGAAGAGAACCTGAACAGAGCTATAGTCCCGGTAACATCATTGCTTTCTGAAAATGATCCCAGTGACCATAGCTTTGATTTTACACATGTTGATAGTCCCCAGGCATACTACATGCAGTCTCCAGAACATGGTGAGTCTTACTATAGTGAAGAGCCAAATGAACCTAGTTGGGAGTCAGAGTACACAAATGTCATGTATGCAAACCCCAACCCTAGGCCTCAACCTAGGCAAGTAAGACCTCCATTCCCAAGAGGACCGTGTTACAGATGCCAAGGAGATCACCTCATTCGTGATTGCCCTTTACCCCCACCTACACAACCCCAGTCAGTGACGATCCAAGGCTTTAACCAAGATTGTGGAAAAGAGCATCTCTTACGAGATTGCCCTAAAAATCCTAATAATATGCCAAAAATCACTCCCATTAATGTGATTGGGTTGGTTGTAGATTCCTCAGGAAGTGTCACTTCCACCGCACCAGTACATGTAGTCACTAGAGCTCAGGCATTGCAGCAAAACCAAGAGGCAAGCCAGGAAAAGGTCCCAGAGGCTAGTGAAACTGAGAGCATAACCAAGAAAAGGACTAGAGCTTGGAAAGATAGTCGGGAAAGAATGAAAAGACAATGGGCTAAAAAGATGAGTGAACTTGAGGAAAGCATAAGAGAAACCAAAGCCAGGATAACTGAACTCACAACTCAAACTCCCTCTCACACGACTCCACCACCACCATTCCCATCTCCCTCCGACCAGCCACCCTCCAACCCGCCTCACCTAAACCCACCACCCCCTAGAGTAGGATCAGTCCTAGCAGATCCCACTCCCGAAGACCTTAATATGATGCTTAAAGCATATCAGGCCAGAATCCAAGAAGGGCCAACCATAACCGATCATGAAAAGTGCTACCCTAGAGCCGAGCTAGAGCTTGAACGAACTCAAATTTGTGCTAAGATGGTGGAATTGGCTCAAGCCATGTTCGAAGCTAGCCGCCTCTTTAATATCTCTAGCTCAGCAAAGACACAGTTGCACTTTGACGGACTGCTAGAAAGAATAGAGAGGCTAATTGCACAATCAGAAAAGGAACCAGCCCCTCAAAGAAAGGAAAGGGCAAGGGAACGGATAAGCCAGTCTCTTCAGGAAGCCCATGTGCCTCCTCAAGAAGCTTATCTTCCCCCCCAAAAGGCAGATGAGCCTCCCGCGAAAGCTTACGTACCTCCACAGGTTGCCTACAGTCCTTCTCAGGGAGCGCATGAGCCTGTTCGGAAAAGTAATAGAAAAGGTAATCCTCCCCAGGAAGCTTGTGCTCCAAACATCTATGAGAGCGAGGAAAGAGCCAACAATAGAATAAATCCTCCTTCCCAAGTTGCTTATGTGCCTAATTCTACGGAGCCTGACACTTCTTCTTCTATGAATCGGTTTGCACCAGACTTCCTACGAGAGATTCAAGAAGACAAATGGGATAACGAAAGTGAAGTCGCCCCTCCCTTTGAACTTGTGGATGATGCACACGACCAATTCCCACAAGACATCCCATCTATTTACGGGGAACATGAGAGTACTCAGTCTCACGAGAGATTGGACTTTGAGTCTAATTCCATACAAGAGCTACCCCACTTCACAGGCCCATGGGAAGCAAAGTCCACGTGTATGAGAGCACCCACAGTCATGGTAAGGAACGACGACTCAGTCATACCTAGGAACTCGGAGGTAGTAGAGAACACCAAGGTGCAGCGCGATCTCACTTTGGAAGAACTGCCTAAGGATAGACCAAAAGCACGAAAATATGTAGCCAGTCAAGTAACTGAAGTTGCAAAGCCACGTTCCCGGGTAGGATCCCATAGGACAGTGCCAGAAATTCCCTTGGATAAGATAGGAGATATGTGTGAAGGCGAAGAAGGGAACACCTATCTTCCCATCACTTACCAGGACTACACCACCAAGGCAATTTTGGACTCAGGTGCTGGAGTTGCAATTGCCACTACTTCCCTTTGGAAGCGTTGGGGCAAGCCAGCACTCAGGCCAACGAGAATGAAATTGCAGATGGCCGATGGTCACATAGAGAGACCTCTAGGATTGTTAGAAGGAATAACTCTCACCACTTGTGGTGTCGAGTTTGAGCATACATTTGCCATATGTGACTTTAGCAAAAATCATGCCTATGAGATGATTTTGGGAAGACCCTTCATGCGACAATTGCAAGTGGTCCCGGATTGGGGAACCAATTCGTTGTACCTGCAACACTTAGGTGTTACAACCAAAGTAAATCTCAAAGATTACTCTCATAGAGATGTCCCTCCTATCCAGTGGAATCCCATCCATAGAGCCAAAGATGATACAGAATCAGTGCATTCCATAGGGTCAGGATCCTCATGGATGCATGAAGACACTCACTTATGGATGTGCAAGGTAGCAGTAGAAGAAGAGAAGAGAGAGAAAGCCAGAGAGGTAGGTGCAAAAGAAACACATAGATCAATTCAAGACCCAGCCTATGCACCTGTAGTTTTTCCTGATGAGGAATTTGAACCCCATGGCTGGGCAGAAATTTTAGCAACAATGGACGTAGCCATCAATGAAGAACAATGGACACCTCACTGTGATGAGGATGGCTATGACATTTCAGTCTTCTCCATAGAGCCAATCATGGGAGAGGCAGTTCTAGAAGAATGCGAACCTAGCCCTGATGCATTTGAGGATGCAAGTGACTCAGATATAGAGTCTATCATTATGGACCCACCATTTGCATCAGATGAAGAATACTTCCATGAAGTAGAATTTCAACCCCAGAGGCATGGAGAGGTTACAAATGATGTAAGATTAGCAACACATGTGACCCCGAAGGAAGAAGGAAAGAAACGAAAGAAGAGAGAAGCCTCACCAGAAGAGGAAGAATCTTTGTTTGAGGTCCCAGAAAATTTTAAGAAGTATGAGATAGATGACAGGAGAGTCATGATAAGAATGCCTAAACGAGAGGCTCAATCAGGAGAGGCCTATGATAACAAAGAAACCACCAAGAAAATAGTAGTGGCCCTAGAAGAAGGAGAGGAGAGATGCACGTACATAGGCCATGACCTAACAGAGGAAGAAGAGCATGCGTTGATAGCCTTGCTAAGAGAATACAGAGATGTATTCGCTTGGAGTTACAAGGATTTGAAAGGTGTTGACCCCGATATATGCTCACACACCATCCCCATGACCTCAGATGCTAAACCCTCTAAGCAAAAGCCCTATACCTATAATGATAATTACGCTGCTAAGATCAAAGAAGAGATAGATAGATTGGTTGAAGCTGGATTTATCTATGAAATTGAGCACATTGAATGGGTATCCCCCATCGTAGTGGTGCCCAAGAAGAATGGCAAGCTGCGTGTGTGCATTAACTTGAAAAAGGTTAATGCAGCCACAATTCGAGATAACTATCCGCTTCCCATCATAGAACATCTCTTAGAAAGAGTGGCAGGCAAGGAAGTGTACAGCTTCCTTGATGGATTTTCGGGCTACAATCAAGTAGCCATAGCTCCAGAGGATCAGCATAAGACAGCCTTTGCCACAGAATGGGGCATTTTTGCTTTTAGAGTAATGCCATTTGGGCTTACCAACGCACCAGCTACCTTCCAGAGACTAATGTGCCATGTATTTAAGGAGTTCCTGAGGAAAAACTTAGAAGTCTATGTTGATGATCTTTGTGCTCATTCCAACATTAGACAAACCCATATCCCTGAACTCAGACAAATCTTTGACAAATGTAGAGAATATCAAGTCTGCCTGAACCCAGAAAAGTGCGTTTTTATGGTCAGGCAAGGCAAGATTCTAGGACACATAGTGTCAAAGAATGGCATATCTACTGACGAGGAGAAAGTGAGAGCCATAGCAGAGCTACCTAGGCCAAAGAATGTCAAGGAAGTACAAGCTTTCATGGGGCATTGTGGTTATTACCGAAGATTCATTCACATGTATGCTGTAATTGCAAAGCCCATGTACGGACTTCTGACTAACTTTGAGTGGACGGATGAATGTGAGAATTCCTTCCAGGAGCTTAAACGAAGATTGTGTTCAGCACCAATCTTGACCACACCAGATTGGAATAAACCGTTCCACGTTCATGTGGATGCATCCAATTATGCCATTGGGTGTGTGCTTGCACAACCTACTGGTGAAGGTAATATGGATCTTCCAATTGCCTATGCCAGTAGACAATTGAATGCGGCTGAACGGAATTACACCACTACAGAGCGAGAAGGACTAAGCATGGTATATGCAGTTAAGAAATTTAGACACTATTTGCTTGCAAACAAGTTTAAATTTTTTACTGACCATCAGGCATTGCTGTACCTCGTAAACAAGCCATGCAATACAGGAAGATTAGTGAGATGGTTTCTCTTGCTAATGGAATATGATTTTGAGGTGGTGGTAAGAAAAGGTAGGACTCATTTAAGAGCAGATCATCTCTCTAGGCTCACATCGGGAGAAGCCCCACAAGGAGTATCGGATGATCTTCCTGATGCTTACTTGTTTAATTTGGAAGTTGTACCGCAGTGGGCTAAGCCATTGGTGCCAGTATTGACGTACGGGCCTAACCATCCAGTGGTAAACACACGGAATAGAGAGGTTGTAAAAGCCCAAAAGTACCACATCATGGCAGGAAGCATGTACAAGCACACAGATCAAGGGATCTTGGCTTGTTGCGTAGAAGAGGATGAGTACGCTAAATGGTTGCAATTAGCACATGTAGGTGCACTAGAGCAACACCATTCAAAGCAACGAACTTTACAGACCCTAAAGAGACTCGGAGTACATTGGCCAACTATGGAAGGTGATGTCCAAAAGTTGTGCAAGGAATGCCCAATCTGTTGCACTAAACCACCTGTGGAACATGCCACTCTTTATCAAGTATCCATTGTGCCAGATTGGAGTGAACCTCTAGTATCATTCTTGAGGACAAACACATTCCCTCCAGACATGACTCTAGCTAGGAAAAGGAGTTTAGAACAAGAAGCCCAGGATTATTCACTCATTGGTGATAATCTATATAAGCCTGGTAAGGATGGTTATTTAAGGCTGTGTGTCCATGAAAGTGAATATCTTAAGATCTTGGAAACTGCTCACCAAGGTGTAGCAGGAGGACACTTTGGACCAGATCGGGTGATCAAGGCGATACTATTTGCAGGCTTCTGGTGGCCTACCCTTCACATGGACGCACATACCTATGTGAAACGGTGTGATGTCTGTCAGAGAACTCAGTATCCTATACGCAAAGATGAGATGCCACTGAAACCTATGATGGGTGGACGTGCATTTTCTAAGTGGGGAATAGACTTCGTAGGTCCTATTAATCCCCCAGCTAAAGGTTCTCATGTGGAATACATCATTGTTGCAACAGATTATCTAACTAAGTGGGTAGAGGTAAAAGCTACGACAAAGAACGACGCTCAGACAACTGCTAAATTCTTGTTTGAGAATGTATTCACAAGATATGGACTACCTATAGAGCTTGTAAGCGATAGAGGCACTCATTTCTTGAACGAAGTGATTGAAAATCTACTCCAAGAATTCTTGGTAATACACAAGAAGTCTGCCCCCTATCACCCTCAAGCTAATGGACAAGCTGAGAGCACTAATAAGATTTTATGCAATGTACTGACGAAATTAGTGAACACTAAACGCTCTGATTGGGACAAACAGCTACACCACGCTGTTTGGGCATACCGAGTTGCCTACAAAACGGTACTCCAAGCCACCCCCTTTCAGATGGTATTTGGCCAAAACGCTGTGCTACCCTTGGACTTCTTGATTCCTACATTGAGAGTTGCACAAGAGAACGAATGGACAGGTCATGAACTCTCCTCTAGGATCTTTGACCTTGAACGTTTAGGAGAAACAAGACTGAGAGCAGCTGCAGGAATATATGCAGCTAAGAAGAGACAGAAGGCATACTTTGATGCCCATGTGAAGGATAAAGGCTTGAAAGCAGGAGATCTAGTCTTAGTCTATACACTGAAACAACACGCAAGGAAGCTAGAAAAGAGAGGCTACGGACCTATGATCATCAATAGGATCTCCACGAGTGGAGCAGTACAGTTAGCCACGTTAGAGGGTGATATTCTCCCAAACTATATTAGCGGTTGCAGAGTCAAGTTGTATCAGGAACCCCTCACGGAGGAAATGCTCAGCCGACTCAACACTGCTAAGAAACGCAAAGAGGAAGAAAAGCGAATTCGAGAAGAGGCTCAAGCAGAAGCTTTAGAACGCATCAGAAGGATGAAGTTACGAAGGCAAGGTAGAGATCAACCTAGAACGAATGACTATGCAGATCAAGGATATCCTATGGCCATGTGTGAAGTCGCAGGAACAAGCTCGCATAGGATAATTGATCGACGTCCTTTCATAACCCTAGATATAGGACAAGGAAAGAATGCAAGGACCGCAAGAGCCTTGATTGACTCAGGTGCAGCCACTAGTGCTGTTAAATTGTCTCACTGTCAAGAGTTGCAGTTAACTATCAATCCTGTGGAAGCATATCTCATAGGATTGGGAGGCGTGGAAACCCCTTGCATGGGCGAGGTGGAACTTCCCCTCTACATTCATGATGAGGCAATGACAGTTAAAGTACTAGTGTGTCAAGATGAGGATCTCACTGAACCTCTTGTCTTGGGTCAAGACTGGATCTATGACCATGCAGTTAACCTAAACCTTAGAAGTCAAATTCTTCAAGTTTGGGTACATGAACAATGCATTACAATCGAATTAGAGAATTGCATGCTCCTAAATCATGGCACCACACACTCTCTTAGTTCTTCCAAGACTAATCATATGAAAGAAGATGATGTATGTGTCAAAAGCTCTATGATGCAGAAGGAGTCAATCGTGGAAGACCAGGTTCGAAGGCGGGTGGATCTTTCTTCTTCTTCAAAGAATCAAGTAGCCACTGTTGTGAGCCCACCACACAAGCAAACACAACCGTTCACGACAACTGCTACATCAAGTAGAAAGACACCATTTGATAAAAAAGTGGTTCCGGGCATGAAGCAGATCTGGGTACGCAAAGGAGAGCAACCACGAGCCTTGCCCCCACAAATCCCATCCATGCACACTAACCAGGCCAGAAGACGAAGGAAGCAGCTCAGACAAGCTCAATCACAAGGTATCCAACAAGTTTGGGTGCCTAAGAAGTTAGCTGCAACTCAACAAGGGCAATTACAGATGTGGGTACCTAAGAAGCTCCTACATCCACAACAACCTTTGTTCCCCCACATGCAAAAGGTTTCAACAAAGAAGCCAAAAAGAGAAAAGGGTAAGAACCACGTACAGAGACCAAAGGAAGATCAAATCAGCTCTTCAACATTAGTAGGAAGACATGCAAAAAGGATGGGGGTTTGGAAGCCAAAAGTGCAAGTAGCCTCCACCGAACCAAAGCGTCAACCACACTGGACACCACAGTTCAAGAAGCATCCAAAGAGAAAGACACCTGAAGTGACCTCTACAGTGCCAAATGATGTTCTAAAATGGACTCCAATAAGGAGGATCACATCAGTTCGAGACTCAATGGATACCTCCACCAAGGTCGGCATCAATCTCCGCAAATAACATCGAAAGCCTCGAACGAGCAACAACCATGTGCTCCTTGCACAACCCTGTCGTTTGCACCATTCAGGTCATGCATTTCCAAAGTATGCATTAATATAGGGCCACATTACACGGCCGTGCATAGACACTTGAGAATCCCATGCCCAAGCGCACAGTGACATATGTCAAACATTTCTATTGATACTAACTTTTGTGTTCTTGTTTTGTGATATCCTTTTTCTCTTAAAAAAAAAAAAAAAAAGGGGCGAGAGCTTGTTCCCAGGTTTGGCTTATGAAACATGAATGAGTCATGCTTAGTGAAGGTGGAACTGTTGATTACTAGGCATTTATCAATTTGGACAGAAGTGTGTCTCGGCCAGCAGTGAGATTATTGCTGCCTTATCTGGTAGATGACAAGCATTTGGCATCTACAACTATGATTCTCTCTTACCTTGGTAGGAATGAAGAGCTTGAAGGTCCGCAACTTGAGGGATGCTTAACTACTTCATGTATCAGAGCATCCAAGGAGATATCTGCAAAAAGTAGTTCTGGAGGAGAAGACTCCTGCATATGGTGAGCTAAAGAGAATATGTGAAACTCAGCTTGGTGTAGTTACCCGATGTTGCTTGCCAAGGAATATAAAGCAATTCAATTCTCAGTATTTCCTGAACCAGTATGGAACAGTAGCACTGGTGAATGGTCTATGTCAATCAGCATGGTAATCTCTTAGAAACTGGCACGTGTCCAATATTCCTCTGAGTGTCAATATAGGGAAGTGAACGTGCATGAGCCCAAGCTCAGAAATGCACATTGTTAGTGACAAATGATGCTTCGAAAAGAGGAGAGGGGATCCACCACTCAAAAGATCTCATCAGTGGATAATCAACATGGAAATTCATCAACAAGGTTCCATCCCAAAGGCCGAGTGTACAACACGAAGAGACAAACATCCATCAACCTTCGCCATGGTAAGTATCTTTACTCTGGAAACACCATAACCATGATAGTTTAGGAAACCTCTTCGTCAGCATACCCTTGAGCACTTAGCTCAAGACCCGCAATTTTTGCACCATACTTCTTCCAATGCATTTTCCAAGTAAGCATGCGTAGGGCTACATTACAAGGCCGTGCACAAGGCACATACTTTTTTTCAACCCAGGCACGAACACACTTACCCATCATTCATTATGGGTGATGAGTAGTTGGCATGACTGCTCTCAACATCATCTTTGAAAGAGCTAGCGGACATCATGGGAACAACATCCATATCTCGGAAGCAAATTGAAGCCAGTAGTTGCTCCAAATCACTCTTGACAACCTCTTTTGAGCAACTTGCAGTTTTGCAAGCTCACAACGACACCTTCTTCCTGGAATCCACAGAACCAGCTCATACAACGGATGGACACCACCTCTCAAAGCACTACACAGAACAGCCCTTCCAACAAGGGTCTGTCAGGGACGACAGACTCGAGAGGGGGGGGAGTGTTGAAGCTCAAAGTCAAGGACAAAACAGGGAAGCACATCAAAAGGTGGACACACGAGGAAAGGGAGCAAGTAGGGAGCTCCAAGAAGTGTATGTCAAATTTTCAGAAGAATCCCCTACAAAAATAGTGATTTTCATCACTAAAAACCATTGTAAATACCGTTATCTATTTTTAGTAACTTCATTTTGTTCAAGCCGAGGAGTCCTCGAGCTTGAGGAGTATTAGAAGTACCATCGTACCAATTTTCATAATTTTTAGACTTCGTTTGAGCCCTCAAATAAGCCCTAGAACCTAATTTTTAACTAGGCCGGACACTAGGTCTGGACAGGGCCAAAGCTAGTCAAAAACTATAAATAGAGCTAGAGAGCTCATTTTTGGGCTAGCTTCTTGTAGTTTGAGCTTGTATGAGAACTTTCTTGCAATAGAAGTGATTCCATTGTCTTACTCTCTTTGTTCTTACCGTGTGTGCGCGTGTGCGTGTATGTGTGTGCATGCTTGTGTGCTTCTCACTCACGCACTTGTGCTTCCACTTGCTCGTGGTCTTCATACCATCCTCACGTCTTCCCGGATTGACATTAAAGGAGGTGCTACTCATCACTGAGCTGCACCAAATTTTGGCGCCGTTGCCGGGGATCGAGCTTTGAGGACGAGCGTGTGATGGTAAGACGTAGATTGGAGACGTTGGCGTTGTAGGTAATTTCTTTACTTTTCCTATGTTTCTCTTTCTTACCTTACCACCATCATCACCATCATCATCATCACCATCATCATCATCACCATCTTCCACCTCCATTTCCATCATCGCGAAAATTTCAGTTTTTTTATCATATCACCTTCTCCACCTCATAGACCTGTCAATCGCGATCGACCAGTCAATCACGACTGACAGCCCACGACGGCTCTGTCAATCGCGACCGACAGAGTCAACGACCGATTGACCACGACGGACAGATCATACGCGTGACACGTGTCAATCGCGATCGAGTCATCAATCGCGATCGACCCATCAATCGCGACTGACAACCCACGATGGCTCTGTCAATCGTGACCGACACAGTCAACGATTGTTTGACCACGACGGACAGACCCTCACGACCGACCTGTCAATCGCGATCGACCCATCAATCGCGACCGACAGAGTCAACGACTGTTTGACCACGACGGACAGACCCTCGCGACCGACCTATCAATCGCGATCGACCCATCAATCGTGACTGACAGAGTCAACGACCCTTTGACCACGATTGATTGACTTTTCGAACCACCTGTCAATCGCGATCGACATATCAATCGCGACTGACAGCCACGACGGACCTGTCAATCGCGATCGACACATCAATCGCGACTGACCTGTCAATCGCGACTGACAGAACTTGCGAACGCGTTAGAAGGGCAAATTTGGCCAATTTTCTAGGGTAAAGAATAGGGGGCTAACTTGGCCAATTTGTGGGACAAACACTCGGGGTTAGCATTGCATGTTGAGGCCGCAACCCAAGTAATTCAAGAATTTCTGCCTGCTTGATTAAATTGTTTTGAACCTTGTTTTAATCCCTGAAGCCTGAACTGACATAACTTCCTCATACGAAGCTAACCATACCCGAGGTAGGAAAACTGAGGGATCCTTGGGATTGTTTTTTATAAAGGGCAAGAGATAAGTTGGTCAGTAAGTCACATGCATGAAAGTGGTCTAGTCTGTCATTTGAATTTAAGTCTGGAGCTAATCTTGGGACTGATGCAGGTCTATTGAGAAGCAATTGAGCGCATCCAAGCAAGGGCTTTGTGCAAGCTTGAGAATCAACTTCTCGAGCACTAAAGAGCAAGGATCAGCAAGAAAGGTTGGAATACTCTCAATTCCCCTTCGTCAATTCCTAGCTTAGGCTAAGAACAACTAGAGGTAGGAGTAAGTCAGGGCGACGATAGGCAATTATCAAGTTGAAGCAGACCTAAACTCTCAAGTTCAGGCTAAGGACATAATCTTTGTACTGTCGAGAACTTTAAAGGAAAAGAACTTAACGTGGAACGATCAACTTTAAGTGCGGAACTACACTCAAATATACCTTACGACGTGACAAGAATTTTAACACGGGAATCAACTAAAAAGAATCAAGTAACTGATACAAAAGGACTCTGCAACAAGGTTGTACTTGGGCAAATTTGGGCTCTTCAATCAGGCTTATGAACCTTAGATCAGGGCGACATCTAGTAAGGGATAGACAAAGCCTTAGGTCTTCAGAGGCTAGTGTCAACCACACTGCTAGGTCGTGGGCCCAGTAGTTGAGCCACCACTCATACTACCCAAGTTCTGAGACTAGTGAATCCGAGATGACTCAAGGTATGGAGAGACCTACAGGAAGTTCAGGAGTGCCATACTTGCACAGGGTAGAAGGCCCTTACAAAACGCAGTTGGAATACCCTAGGACCAACCGATTAGGTGCCAGCATTTATGAGGACGGCCTAGGAAGATCTGTGGTACAGATTAAGAATCCTGATCAATCCATTGGACTAGAGCGCCCAGCTGTCAAGTTTGAAAACGGAGCATACTTGGACAAAGAAGGAACCATATACGTAGTCACCAGTCACCCAGATAGGACGGACGAATTTGGAAATGTGATCCCAGAAGCGGACTTAGGTGACCTAGAGCAAGGAAACATGGGTACAGAACCTAGAACCCCTCGAGGCAAATCGGTTCTCACTAGGATTATCACACCAGAGTGGATTCCCCAGGATAATAAGAGCATAGATTTCCTCCTCAATCGAGAAACTGACGAAGCCTTTTGGAGGTATAAATCTGATCGACCAATTGATATAGGAACAATCATGATCTATGAGTTTAAGGATCCTGATAGCCCAGGCAGAGTGACCTACTTAGATCACGCTTCGGAGAGGATCTTTGTGGTGACAGAAAATGATAGGCATGCTTACACATGGAAAGGTGAAATTATTTTCCCCCAACCAAGATCAAATGTGTCCTATGGTCACCCTGGAGCGGGAACATCCCAAGCTCATGGAACTCGAGGAGACAGAAGTAGAGATAGGCCAGAAGTAAGCTTTGCTAACCCAGGGGGCAGAGAAAGAACGAGGATGGAAACAAATAGAGTAGAGCCTGAGGTACATAGAGCCCCAAGAAATCAAAGGAATATGGAAGACTTCCCTCTACCACGACCTAGAGAACACACCAGGATTTTGAGACCAACTCAGTTAGTCAAGTCCATGAAAAATTACTTCGATGTCACAGGAGACCCATACGATCATGTGGCAGAGTTTAGGCAAGTCTTGAGAGCAGAACAAGTGGAGGACCTATTCACACAATATAATGCCTTTGGTCTAACCCTTAGGAACACAGCCCTCACGTGGTTCCAACCATTGAATGAGAGACAGTTCAGGAGCATAGACCAACTCCTAGAGGCTTTCATTATTGAATTCTCTAAGAGTGGTATAAGACATAATACCTCCTCACTGATTCACAGCTTCAAGCAAACCCCTCAAGAAACCGTGAGACTTGCAGGAAGAAGATTTAGGCAATACTTGGAGAGATGCCCTGTCCCTGAGCTACCCACACCAGCTAAGCAAGTGGCTCTATTCTTGGACGGACTACTAAGTACCAAATTAAGATCATATGTGTACTTGAAGGACCCTAGGACCATAGAAGAGTGTGTACGCATGTGTATTGACATTGAGGATAACCTAGGGGAGGAGTTAGAGCTTTCCAAGATATACAAAGATTCAGATAGTGCCTCTAGCCTCTCCTCCATGCAATCCACATCAATTGAGGAACTTGCAGAGAAGGTAGCTCAAAAACTAGGTGTCTCTAGCAAACAAATTCTGAGATTTGCCCCAGTTAAGAGGTGCTACACTTGTGGAGGCGACCATATGGCGAACGTCTGTCCCATTATGGCTCAACCCCAAGTTAATCCTAGTGGCCAATACTGCACCATAGAACGAAGGTACACCAATCACACCGCGCAAGATTGTCCCTACAATAAGCAAACCGTTAGACAGACGTACCCACAACCATACCCTCAGCAAGGAAGATACCAGAACCAGTACCCACCTCAGCAGTATGTGAGACCTCAACAAACCCACCAACCCTACCAAAACCAACTGAGACCCCAGCCAGTGCTAGCACAGCAACCACCTGCTCCTACTAATGTGATCCCAGTAAAATATGCAGCTGCAGAAGAAAACCTGAATAGAGCTATAGTCCCCGTAACACCATTGCTTTCAGAAAGTGATCCAAGTGACCATAGCTTTGATTCTACACATGTTGATAGTCCCCATGCTTACTACATGCAATCTCCTGAGCATGGTGAGTCTTACTATAGTGAAGAGCCAAATGAACCTAGTTGGGAGTCAGATTACACAAACGTCATGTATTCAAACCCCAACCCTAGGCCTCAACCTAAGCAAGTAAGACCCCCATTCCCTAAAGGACCATGCTACAGATGTCAGGGAGATCATCTCATTCGTGATTGTCCCTTACCTCCACCTATGCAACCCCAGTCAGTAACAATTCAAGGCTTTTGCCAAGAGTGTGGAAAGGAGCATATCTTACGAGACTGCCCTAAGAATCCTAATAATATGCCAAAAATCACTCCTATTAATGTTATTGGGTTAGTGGTAGATTCCACAGGAAGTGTCACTTCCACTGCACCCATACAGGTAGTCACTAGAGCTCAAGCATTGCAGCAAAACCAAGGGGTAAGCCAGGAAAAGAGCCCAGATGTTAGTGAAACAGAGAGCACGACAAAGAAAAGGACTAGACCTTGGAGAGATAGTCGTGAAAGAATGAAGAGGCAATGGGCAAAGAAGATGAGCGAACTTGAGGAAAGTCTACGAGAAACCAAGGCCAAAATCATAGAGATCACATCTCAACCGCACTCTCACACATTCCCACCGCTACCATCCCCATCACCCTCCATCCCTCCACCCTCTAATACACCCCACGTAACCCACCCACCACCCCAAGCAGGATCAGTATTAGCTGATCCCACTCCTGAAGACATAGACATGATGCTTAAAGCATATCAGGCCAGAATCCACGAAGGGCCAAATGTCACGGATCATGACAAGTGCTACCCTAGAGCTGACCTAGAGATAGAAAGAAACAAGCTTTGCGCGAAAATGGTCGCATTGGCTCAGACTATGTTTGAAGCCAGCCGCCTTTTCAATTACTCGGGCTCAGTCAAGACGCAATTACACTTGGATGGACTTCTAGAGAAGTTAGAGGGCATAATTGCAAGATCTGCCAAGGAAGAAAAAAATCAAGAAAGAGATAAAGCAAGCAAAAACATGACCCATCCCCCACCGAAAGCTTATGTGCCCAATTCCACTGAACCAGACAACCCCCCCTCCCTAGAAAGAATAGAGAATCTAACTGCACAATCACAAAAGGAACCCGCCCCTCAACACCATGACAAGGCTATTGAAAGAGCAGGTCTTGCTACCCAGAAAGCCTATGTTCCTAACTCTACGGAGCCAGACACATCTTCTTCTATGAATCGATTCACACCAGAATTCTTGCGAGAGATTCAAGAAGAGAAATGGGCTAAAGAGAGTGAAGTTCCTCCTCCCATTGAACTGGTGGATGACACACACGATCAATTCTCACAGGACCTTCCTTCCATTTATGGAGAGCAGGAGAGTGCCCAATCTCAAGAAAGATTAGACTTCGAGTCTAATTCTTTACAAGAACTACCCCATTTCACAGGCCCATGGGAAGCAAAGTCCACCTGTATGAGAGCACCTACAGTCATGGTAAGAAACGAAGATTCAGTCATACCTAGGAACACAGAGGTAGTGAAGAACACCAAAGTGCAGTGCAATCTCACTTTGGAAGAGCTGCTTAAGGTTAGACCAGAAGTGTGGAAACATGTAGCCACTCAAGTGCCCGAGATAGCAAAACCTCGTTCCCAGGTAGGATCACATAGGACAGTGCCAGAGATACCCTTGGATAAGATAGGAGATATGTGTGAAGGTGAAGAAGGGAACACCTATCTTCCCATTACCTACCAGGAGTACACCACCAAGGCAATTTTGGACTCAGGTGCAGGAGTTGCAATTGCCACCACTTCCCTATGGAAGCGTTGGGGCAAGCCAGCACTCAGGCCAACGAGAATGAAATTGCAGATGGCCGATGGTCATATTGAGAGGCCGTTAGGATTGCTAGAAGGAATAACTCTCACCACCTGTGGTGTCGAGTTCGAGCATACCTTTGCTATATGTGATTTTAGCAAGAACCATGCCTATGAAATGATCTTGGGACGACCCTTTATGCGACAGTTGCAAGTGGTACAGGATTGGGGAACCAATTCTTTGTACCTGCAGCACTTAGGTGTTACGACCAAAGTCAATCTCAAGGATTACTCTCATAGAGATGTCCCTCCTATCCAATGGAACCCCATCCATAGAGCCAAAGATGATACGGAATCGGTGCATTCCCTAGGATCAGGATCCTCATGGATGCATGAAGACACTCACTTATGGATGTGTAAGGTAGCAGTAGAAGAAGAGAAGAGAGAAAAAGCCAGGGAGATAGGTGCAAAAGAAACCCATAGATCAATCCAAGATTTAGCCTATGCACCTGTAGTTTTTCCAGATGAAGAATTCGAACCTCACGGCTGGGCAGAAATTCTAGCAACCATGGATGTAGCCATCAATGAGGAACAATGGACACCTCACTGTGATGAGGATGGCTATGACATTTCAGTCTTCTCCATAGAGCCAATCATGGGAGAGGAAGTTCTAGAAGAATGCGAACCTAGCCCTGATGCATTTGAAGATGCGAGCGACTCCGATCTAGAGTCAATCATTATGGATCCACCTTTTGCATCAGATGAAGAATATTTCTATGAAGTAGAATTTCAACCCCAAAGGCACGGAGAGCTTACAAATTATGTAAGATTAGCCACACATGTGACCCCGAAGGAAGAAGGAAAGAAAAGAAAGAAGAGAGAAGTCTCACCAGAAGAGGAAGAATCTTTGTTTGAGGTCCCGGAAAATTTTAAGAAGTATGAGATAGATGACAGGAGAGTCATGATCAGAATGCCTAAACGAGAGGCACAATCAGGAGAGGCCTATGATAACAAAGAAACCACAAAGAAAATTGTGGTAGCCATGGAAGAAGGAGAAGAGAGATGCATGTACATAGGCCATGACCTGACAGAAGAGGAAGAACAAGAGCTAATAGCCTTGCTAAGAGAATACAAAGACGTGTTCGCTTGGAGTTACAAGGATTTGAAGGGTGTTGATCCAGACATATGCTCACACACTATCCCCATGACCTCAGATGCTAGGCCCTCTAAGCAAAAGCCATACACATACAATGACAACTATGCGGCCAAGATCAAGGAAGAGATAGATAGATTGGTTGAAGCTGGATTCATCTATGAAATTGAGCACACTGAGTGGGTATCCCCCATCGTAGTGGTGCCCAAGAAGAATGGCAAGCTGCGTGTATGCATTAAGTTGAAGAAGGTCAATGCAGCCACAATTCGAGATAACTATCCGCTTCCTATCACAGAGCATCTCTTAGAAAGAGTAGCAGGCAAGGAAGTGTACAGCTTCCTCGATGGATTTTCGGGCTACAATCAAGTAGCCATAGCTCCAGAAGATCATCATAAGACAGCTTTTGCCACAGAGTGGGGTATATTTGCCTTTCGTGTAATGCCATTTGGGCTTACCAATGCACCAGCTACCTTCCAAAGGCTGATGTGCCATGTATTTAAGGAGTTCCTGAGGAAGAATTTAGAAGTCTATGTTGATGACCTTTGTGCTCATTCCAACATCAGACAAACCCATATTCCTGAACTGAGACAAATCTTTGACAAATGTAGAGAATATCAAGTGCGCCTAAACCCAGAAAAGTGTGTTTTCATGCAGAGCTACCTAGGCCAAGGAATGTCAAGGAAGTACAAGCTTTCATGGGACATTGTGGTTACTACCGCCGGTTCATTCACATGTATGCTGTCATTGCAAAGCCCATGTACGGACTTCTGACAAACTTTGAGTGGACTGAGGAATGTGAGAATTCCTTCAATGAGCTTAAACGGCGATTATGTTCAGCACCAATCTTAACCACACCGGATTGGAATAAACCTTTCCATGTTCATGTGGATGCATCCAATTATGCCATTGGATGTGTGCTTGCACAACCTACTGGTGAAGGTAATATGGATCTTCCAATTGCCTATGCTAGTCGACAATTGAATGCAGCTGAACGAAATTATACCACTACTGAGAGAGAAGGCTTAGGCATGGTGTATGCGGTTAAAAAGTTTAGACATTATTTGCTTGCAAATAAGTTTAAATTTTTTACTGATCATCAGGCATTGCTATACCTCGTAAACAAGCCATGCAATACAGGAAGATTAGTAAGATGGTTTCTCTTGCTAATGGAATATGATTTTGAGGTTGTGGTAAGGAAAGGGAAGACTCATTTGAGAGCAGATCACCTTTCTAGGCTCACATCGGGAGAAGCCCCACAAGGAGTGTCAGATGACCTTCCTGATGCTTACTTGTTTAATTTGGAAGTGGCGCCGCAGTGGGCTAAGCCATTGGTACCAGTGTTGACATACGGACCTAACCACCCAGTAATAAACACACAGGATAGAGAGGTAGTAAAAGCCCAAAAGTATCGCGTCATGGCAGGAAGTATGTACAAGCACACAAATCAAGGGATCTTGGCTTGTTGTGTGGAAGAGGATGAGTACGCTAAATGGTTGCAATTAGCACATGTAGGTGCATTAGAGCAACACTACTCAAAACAACGAACCTTACAGACACTAAGGAGACTCGGAGTGCATTGGCCAACTATGGAAGCTGACGTCCAAAAGTTGTGCAAGGAATGCCCAATCTGCTGCACTAAACCACCTATGGAACATGCCACTCTTTATCACGTGTCCATAGTGCCGGATTGGAGAGAACCACTAGTATCCTTTCTGAGGACGAAAACATTCCCTCCATACATGACTCTAGCTAGGAAAAGGAGTTTAGAACAAGAAGCCCAGGATTACTCACTTATTGGTGATAATCTATACAAACGTGGTAAAGACGGTTACCTGAGACTATGTGTCCATGAGAGTGAATATCTCAAGATCTTGGACACTGCTCACCAAGGTGTAGCAGGAGGACACGTTGGACCAGATCGGGTGATCAAGGCAATACTATTTGCGGGCTTCTGGTGGCCGACCCTTCACATGGATGCACATGCTTATGTGAAACGGTGTGATGTGTGTCAAAGAACTCAGTATCCTATACGCAAAGATGAGATGCCATTGAAACCTATGATGGGTGGACGTGCATTCTCTAAGTGGGGAATAGACTTCGTAGGTCCTATTAATCCCCCAGCTAAGGGTTCCCATGCAAAATATATCATTGTTGCGACAGACTATCTAACAAAGTGGGTAGAGGTAAAAGCCACAACGAAGAACGATGCTCAAACAACAGCTAAGTTTTTATTTGAGAATGTGTTCACTAGATACGGGCTACCTATAGAGCTAGTTAGTGATAGAGGCACTCACTTCTTGAATGAAGTTATTGAAAATCTGCTCCAAGAATTCTTGGTAGTGCATAAGAAGTCTGCCCCCTATCACCCTCAAGCAAATGGCCAGGCTGAGAGCACCAACAAGATCTTATGCAATGTACTGACGAAATTAGTGAACAATAAACGCTCTGATTGGGATAAACAGCTACACCATGTTGTTTGGGCATACCGAGTCGCCTACAAAACGGTACTCCAAGCCACCCCCTTTCAGATGGTGTTTGGCCAAAACGCAGTGCTACCATTGGACTTCTTAATACCTACATTGAAAGTAGCACAAGAACACGAATGGATGGGTCATGAACTATCCTCTAGACTTTTTGACCTTGAACGATTAGGAGAAACAAGACTGAGGGCAGCTGTAGGGATATATGCAGCAAAGAAACGACAGAAGGCATACTTTGATGCCCACGTTAAGGATAAAGGTTTAAAGGCAGGCAACTTAGTTTTAGTCTACACATTGAAGCAACATGCGAGGAAACTGGAGAAGAGAGGCTACGGACCCATGATCATTAACAGAATCTCAACAAGTGGAGCAGTGCAACTAGCCACATTAGAAGGCGATGTTCTCCCAAGTTATATCAGCGGATGCAGAGTCAAGTTGTATCAGGAACCTCTCACAGAGGAAATGCTAAGTCGACTCAATACTGCTAAGAAACGCAAAGAGGAAGAAAAGCGAATTCGAGAAGAAGCTCAAGCAGAAGCCTTAGAGCGCATACGGAGAATGAAATTAAGAAGACAAGGTAGAGAGCACCCTAGGCAAGATGCATATGCAGATCAAGGATATGACGTGGCTATGTGTGAAGTTTCAAGTGTTAGCTCACATAGGATAACTGATCGACGTCCTTTCATAACCTTAGATATAGGACAAGGAAAGAGTGCAAGGACTGTAAGAGCCTTGATTGACTCAGGTGCAGCCACTAGTGCTGTTAAATTGTCTTACTGTCAAGAGTTGCAATTAATTGTCAATCCTGTGGAAGCATATCTCATAGGATTGGGAGGCGTGGAAACCCCTTGCATGGGCGAGGTGGAACTTCCCCTCTATATTCATGATGAGGCAATGACAGTTAAAGTACTAGTATGTCAAGATGAGGACCTCACTGAACCCCTTGTCTTGGGTCAAGACTGGATCTATGACCAAGCAGTCAACTTAAACCTAAGAAGTGGACTTCTTCAGGTATGGGTGAATCAAACTAGAATTACAATTGAGTTAAATAATGGAGCACTCAGGGAACTAGAAAAGGCACGGACTCCTGGTCCCTCCAGGGGTACACATGAAGTTGACCATGCTGTTCTTGTCCAAGGCTATGTGATGCAGAAGAATGAAGATCTCAAAAAAGGAGTCAGAACCACAATGGAACTCCCTTCTTTTCCAAAGGCCAGAATGAGGCAGCAACTAAGGGCAGATCAATCACTGAAGACTCTCCAGGCGAGAGACCAAAAGAATGCGCGAAGCAGAACAACTCAGCCGATGAAACAAATGTGGGTGCGAAAGGGCGAGCTGCCGACTGTAACCAAGTCGCAACAACGGTCTCAACTTCCTATTAGTAATCCACGACTTGATACTAATAAGAAGACTCCTAAAACCTCTGTTGAGAAAGTGAAATCTATTTGGGTACCCAAGAAGTTGATGAAGGCTAGGCCACAATCAAGACAAATCTGGGTGCCTAAGGCTTACTTGCGGGCTCAAATATCTATCCAGACACCACCCCCTGTACAACATGGTCCATTTCCTCTCACATCTGATACTCATTCTTATACCTCACACACAAACACACATTCACCTGTAAGCACGAGAAGAATCATGTGGAAATGGATCCCTAAAAAGCCTCATTTCCAAGCCGATACCCTCACTGTGCTTTCAGGCCCTTCCACCAAACCACGACACAAAACCATACGTTGTGTCTGGCGTCCTAAGATGTGTGACAAACCCCCTGACCCTTCCTGGTAAATTCACGTCCAACTACTAACTACATCACTCAGACACCATAGCTTTCCATTTAAGCTCTTCTCTTCACTAACTGCACACACACTCATCGAGCACTCACTGACCCACTGACTCATCATCTATCTCATGTTAATGTTGTAACAGGGACAACAACGGTTTTATTCTGTCCATTACAATGTTAACACATGGTTCTATATTCTCACAGAACCAACAAGCAAGCAGTGCCATGGCAGAAGCTGGAGGTTCCAGTTCTCACGCCGGATCCAGCGCACAGATTGTGGATATAGAAACACTCCTCCTCGAACCACATCTCACTGAAAGACCGCAAGAACTTCAAGCTGTGCATGTGCTCCCAGTTCAGGATCCTCCTCAGGGACACACCTCTCAAGTGGGCAAACACGCTCATTGGTTCAGTGATGTTGCAGGACCATTGGGTGATGGAACCTATTTTTGGGAAGCTGAATTGGAGTTTAATGGTAAATGGGGACGCTACCATTTTTTCACGCGCGAATTTGAGAGCTATCAGAATGCCGAAGTAATGCGTTCGGTATGGACCAAAGCGGGCCTGGGCAGTTATTTCAGGGCCCACTTACCGAAGCCAGATTTCTTACGTTGTTCTTATCTTATCAGTACCATCACTCCTAGTAGGGCCAAGGGAGGCGACAGCACTTTTGTGTTACCCTCACTGTTGTCGGGCCACGAACTTAAAAGATTCATACTGACCCTCAATCTGGTATGAGAAGCATTGGACATGCATGGCATGCACATTCCTACTGAAAAGGAAACAATGGTTCCACGCAGAATGAAACATAAAGATCTCAATAAGCTGAAGGATATGGTAACAATGACACCGACCATCGCTCTTCACCTACGGACCGTCATGCAGCATTTTGCTTTTCTAGCCCAGGAAAGATTCACCATGCCACCAAAGAAGATATGGTTTAGCTTGTATTTAGCAGAGACAAAAAACCTCCCTATCAACGTACCACATTGGATCATAGATCAGATCCACCTAGCCCATCAACGGTGGAACAAGAAGCAGTAAATGTGCTCCACGGGTGTTGTGCTCTGACCAAAATAATCTATCGATGTCTAGCCTATGACGTGCCTATTCAGCGGGCACTCGTATGGTCCCGGGCCCAGGAGTTCCAGAGAAGGCTATCAGCGGCAGGTCCTCCATCAAAGAAGATGAGAGGGGGAGTCCAATTACCCTGCGCTCAACTAAGGGGAGCCACCACTACACTAGAGATTACCCCTCCCCAGACACGACGCATTAGACCAGTCACCATTCGGCTACCAAGACCAACTACAGAGGGACCCAATCTGGTGTTTCCACTCGTCCCATCAGACTTAGAATTTCCACAAGGCTTTACTCTCAATGATCTCACTGATGAAGAAGTGGCTAGACTGATCTACGACTCTAATCTCGAAACGGAAACAGAGCGAGCTCAGGAACCACAAACCCATACAACAACGTCAGCCCCCACCCGACCGCAAGTTGTAGAAGTCGACGTAGATGAACAAGAGACCGAACAAGAGGAAGAAGCCTACGAAGAACAAGAGTATGATGAACTTTCAGAGTTAGCAAGTGCCCCAGCGTATTCGGCACAAATAAAAAGACTATATCGAACCATGAAGCTAGTTCAAGAACAGCATAAAATGTCACTTGAAGCAGGCAAGAAACTCATGAACCAATTGCTGGCAGAGGAAGGTGTGGATGATATGTTCATCGAGTCCATCAACCTACATGCCGATGCAGTAGGATTGGATGAGGCCATTCATGAGGCAATGGCCTACATTCACCGATTTGAGAAAGGAGTTCCCGCCCGTCCCATGAGGTCCGGGAAACAAATTCATATCAACGTATCAGCACCAGGAAATACAACCCAAACAGACGAACATCAGGAAGCACCACTGTCACCACCCTTCCCACCTCTCACTACACAACTCACTCCACCACGTGACACTATTGCCACCACGTCCAATATCACCACAATAGTCATGGGAATTCCACTCTCTCCGGGAATCCAATTCAGGGGAGTCATTATGCCCACCTTCACCACTCTCTTCACTAACGTCACATCCACCCCACCCACTGTCCCCATCTACACGGTCACTCAAACATTTGACACTATGGAAACATCTCCTGCCACAGCACCACTCCCATCCCCCATGCAACCTCCGTCCCCCATACCCCCTCCACCCACATCTCCACTTGACTCCACATCATTCACAACTCCCTTTCCCGTCCCCATTTCCCCTGCATCTTCATCTCTCCCTGCATCATTTAATGTAAATAGTATATTTCTAGCTTTAAATCAATGTGTCTATCAACTTCAGAATGAGTATCGAGCTCTCGACGATCGTTATCATCAAGTGATCACTACCAATCAGAAACTTCAGAGCCGCCTCATAGCGATCGAGGAAGAAAATGCAGAACTCAACCAACGTTACACCACGCTCGAACATGCCCACCAAACACTCCTAGAAACTCCCCAACCATCACAACAACCGGGCACCAAACAACTCGAGGCCTTGCTGGACGTATACCAAGCTGATAATCTCAGAGTCCGGCATAACTTGGCACTCCTCAGAAAACACATGGCAACCGCCCTTGAAGAGAACAAGAGACTGCAGCAGCAAAATGAAGCAAATCTAGAAGCAGCAATGGAAGGCTCTCCCCACGAAATTGATCCAGAGCAGTTTAAAGCCGTACCCTCAGAGACAATGAAGACCATCTTGGAAAGCTATGCAGATCTATTAGATGCTCATGATGAGTTGGAAAGGGAACGTGATGAGCTACGTGGCCAGCTCAAGGAACAGGAGGCTCCAACCAAGGTAATAGAACCGGCCTCGACTTCAGAGGAAGTGAAGGCATTGGCAGAGCAGGTGGTTGAGCTCCAGAAAAAGTTACTAGAGTATGAAAGGCAACCCTCTCCAGTTATAGAACCTGAGCCAGAAGACTTGGTTCCCATTGAGGTAGATGATTCGTACGAGGAACCATACGTTCCTATGCCAATGCCAGGAGGGCAACAAACCTCAGAGGGAATGGATACCTTAGAAGTGGAAGCACCTGAATGGCTTCAGTCGTTAGAGAAGACAGCGAACACCCACGATGAACGAGTAGCAATACAAATCCAATCATTAGCCAAATTAGAAGACACTGTCATCAAGTCCGAGTATTTCAGACGTATGTCCCATCACAGGTGGATAGGGACCAATGATGATCAGTATGTGCCATATTGCATATTATTGGTTGATTACAACGCAGAGATCCAACGACAATGTGGGAAGGCCCCCACCTTTGCCACCCAGTTTGGCCCCGACGATATACCAGAGAGTGCAAAAAGAGGTTCTATTCATCAACCCACTTGGAGGATCCGTCTCTTGGAGACTTATCCTGAAATGGTACGAACCTGGAATAACATGCCCCTCTTTATTAAGTACAATCCTTGTTATGCCCCAGTCCTACGAAGACGCACATGGCCCGAATTCACCATTGCTGTCAAGAACATCAAAGGCTGTGCCAAGTGGCTAAATTATGTTTATCTAGCACCTCCACGAGGACCTCCCACTGTAAATTACATGATTTCTACTATCAGACACTGGAGCACTCGACTACGCAATACACCAGATGTGATGGCACAAATGTGTATGAAAATATTTGAATTAATGCTGATCACATTCAAGACATTTAAAAACATTAAGGATCCCCACTTCTTAGGAGCAGGATTCGTTACAGGCAACCAAGACCTAGTTTACGACATGAGCACCACCCCATCAATAGAAGTAATATATGCTTGGCACGCCAGAATAAAGTACCTCCCCGCTTGTTTTAAACAGACTTTCGAGGAGATGTTCATAACGGGATTTTGGGAATATCACTCAGAAATTTTTGTACCCAGGCCTTCACATCTCCTCCACTTGTTCGTTGTGGAGAGAACCATACATTCAGAACAACTGCGGGTGCCACACCCGGACGTACCAGGACCAGTGAATTGGGACGCATTATTAACAGATCTAGCACGGGGGCTCAGATTAGAAGAACATCACCTCGCTTCTGACGTCGTCCAATACTATGTTCAACGAACATCTAGATAAGGGTCTGTCAGGGGCGACAGACGCGAGAGTGGGGGGGGTGTTGGCAGCAGTCAGGGAACCGAAGGAGCCACAAGACGAAGAGAGTCAGAGCGAAGGGACAGCACAAGCAGACATGGCAGTCAAAGAAGATCTGGCAAGTAGGCCATCTAAATTTTTCAGACATCAAGGAGTCGAGCACACAAGAAGAAAGAGCAAGTAGGGAGCTCAAAGGTATGTATGACAAATCAATAGAGAAAATCCCTACACAAATAGTGATTTTCATCACTAAAAACCATTGTAAATATCATTTCGTATTTTTGTAGCTCCATTTTGTGCAAGCCAAGGAGTCCTTGAGCTTGAGGAGCTTTAGAAGTATTTACCTGCCAATTTTCATATTTTTTGGATCTCGTTTGAGCCCTCTAATAAGCCCTGGAACCTAATTTTTAACTAGGCCAGACACTAGGTCTGGACAGGGCCAAAGCTAGTCAAAAACTATAAAAGGAGCTAGAGAGCTCATTTTTGAGGTTAGCTTGTAATTGAAATGAACTTGTAAGAGCTTTTTGAAAGTAATCCAAGAACTCCATTGCTTCTCACTCTTTGTCTTGCCGTGTGTGCGCGTGTGTGTGTGTATGTGTGTGCATGTTTGTGTGCTTCTCACTCACGCACTTGTGCCTCCACTTGCTCGAGGTCTTCATACCATCCTCACGTCTTCCCGGATTGACATTAAAGGAGGTGCTACTCATCACTGAGCTGCACCAGTGTGTGTATGTGTTTATGTGTGTATGTGCATGTGTGTGTGTGTCTATGTGTGTATATATGTGTGTATGTGTATATATGTGTCTATATGCATGTGTATGTGTGTGTGTAAATGTGTGTTTATGTATGTGTGTGTGTATGTGAGTATGTATCTATGTGTGTGTGTATGTGTGTCTGTGTCTATGTGTGTATGTGTGTGTGTCTATGTGTGTATGTGTGTGTGTCTATGTGTGTATATGTGTGTGTATGTTTGTATATATGTGTGTGTATGCATGTGTATGTGTGTGTGTAAATATGTGTGTGTATGTGTGTGTGTTCATGTACCTTTGTCTCTCTCTCTCTGACCGTCCTATTGGATGTGTGTGTGTGCACACATGCTCTCTCTCTCTCTCTCTCTCTCTCTCTCTCTCTCTCTCTCTCTCTCTCTCTCTCTCTCTCTCTCTCTCTCTCTCTCTCTCTCTCTCTCTCTCTCTCTCTCTCTCTCTCTCTCTCTCTCTCTCTCTCTCTCTCTCTCTCTCTCTCTCTCTCTCTCTCTCTCTCTCTCTCTCTTTTTGTCATCTCAATCCCGGCACAAATGTGTCGGGAGAAATCGAATTTTTTATTCAACATTCCATAGTGTCGCTTATGCAACACTCAAGCATCACAAACAGTGTGTAAACGTCGCTCGTAGCGTTGCTAATTAGTGATGCTATTTGCAATGGTGCCCGATAGCGTCGCATAAGTGACGCTACTGCATTGCTTATGCAATGGTCCTTCCCTTTTTTTAATAAAAATAGGCCCGTCGCTTATGTGACGCTCTCTGGAGTCAACGTCACATAAGCGACGAGACTCGTTTTTTTTCAATGGGGGGCATCGCTAGACCCCCCCTGTTTCTAGTAGTGATTGCAGATGAGTAGAGAGAGATGCCTATAATGCAATACTATCTAGACACTTTGAGTGTAGAGTGTGCCACCACAACTCTCAAAGATCATAGTGGTCCTCACAATATCTCTCTTTTGTCCTACCCTTGTGATAATTTAAATGGAATTTACATTGGGTCCCTTATCTTCCCTTTGAAATTGAATTCAAACAATGACTTCACACTTCAAGTTATTTACCCTTAAGTCTAGTGGCCCTCTTTGAAACCTTGGTAACAAAGGATTGTTGTTCGATAGGAGATCAAGTCTATCTTAGGGTTCCTTCTAGATCTAAACCCATGAAGATGATATTTTGTCCAAAAGTATATCTTAGATATTATGGACCATTCCAAAACTTAATACAATAGGCAAGATGGCCTACTAGCTCCAAGTTTGAGAAGATAGCCAAATCCAGCAAGTGTTTCATGTGATCTGGCTGAAGAAAAGTTTGGGTTAATCTAAGAACCTCCTTCCTAATAAAGAGGTAGTAGAGCCTATTTCTGCTCAATTTGTTCCACATGGACTTGGAAGGGTATTAATTACTTGCAAAAGATGCTCATGTAGGCAGGCAAATTTTCCCATATTTGATATTTCTCTGCTTTGCATGGACTATAAGAGGAAGGCTCATGTTTTCATTCATTCACCTTTGAGAAGGAGGGAGTGGAGAGGAAGCCTCTCCACGTGAGGTCATGTGCAAATTGTGGTGGAAATGTACCTTCACATTGTCCTTCACCTATGTGCATGCAGATGGGCTACTTGATGGTTGTAGTATCGAATCTCAGAGCTTGTTCATGTGCATCCATATATTGTGGGGCCTATAGCCATCACAAAAACCATTTTAATAAAACATAGTAGAGATCTCATGTGAGGATGATGATGAAAAGCTCACTAAGAGACATAAGAGATGTGTAAAATTCTCTTTGCCCAACCATGCAACCCAGACTTCTAGCTCTCCCTTTCTCCATGCAAGTTAAACACATGTGGTGCCCACATGAATGACATTTGTCATTCATGGGCCAACCCCTCATAAGAGAAGGTTCTCATATAACATCTACCTTGGTCACATCCAAGTATAATGAATTTCTATCACTAGTACTTTTCCTAGCTATAGCTTGAGAGTCTAAGGTGGGTTGCAAGGGAAATCTATTAGCACCTCTTGCACATAGAGTAAGAGGGCCCTTTTGTCCGCTCTTCCAAGTGTGTGTATCCTCTAGAATAAATACTTGGATTAGCACTAATCTCCCAAAGTGGGTCAAAGAACCAAGTACCCTAAGTTTTTTGGGTCACTTCCTTAACCGCTTCAAGCACTTCTCTAGGCTTTATGTGTGATATGTAGAGAGTACATATGCGAAAGCAAAATGAAAGAAGAGTGTACTCACAAAATGAAAGAGTGTGAGACTCAAAAGTGAGCATGAAATGGGAAAACTCACATGGATTAGAGTAAGCTTGCCAGGAGCATGGAGTAGGCTCCTCAAGCTTCTAGTCAAGTACAAATGGGGGGAGAGGCCCTCTTTATATAGAGCTGGAGGGGGCTCTCCAAAGTACATCATATGTGTGATAATTCCCCTTGAAATAGAATGAATACACAAGTAGAAGCAAATGGCGAGGTAGCCGAATAAAATGAGATATAATATAAAAGGGAAATGAAATGGAAATGGAGTGTCTCCTAGATACAAAATGTAGATGCACTATCATATTCTCAACACCCCCTGTGCAACTCCATTTTATAGAGTATGGAGGTTTCTAGGGTATGAGAGAGATGTCCACCATGAGTGTAGCAGTAGCAACACGAGCACCAAAAAGAAATTCTCCATGTGGATATCCATTGCCTCCAAGTGGGATCAACCATGTGTGAGCGCCAGCTATTCCATAAGATGTCCATTAGATGGATCAAGTGGATGCTCCATAGATGTGCCACCAACGAGGTACAGGAATGGAACAAGATCTCACTACACAAGATCACCTCCATGGACGATAGATAGGATGACTCCATGTGGTATGTAGGGACCTCCAAAGCTTTGACAATATCCAATATGAGATGTTTATTGTCAAGAAGTAGGTCCTGCAAGAATGAGATGTAAAATAGGAAGCATGGAACGATAATCATATGGTAGTACATATGTAAACTATAGTCCTCCATGGAATGTACAAAATCCTCATATGTGTCGGTGGGACCATGAAAGCCTCCTCTGAACCAAGAAGATGGCTTGGAAAAAGATCCAACTGAGTGATGTATCCATGTAGGTCCTAGAAAATCCTATGGAGAATGGAAAGATGTTGGACTCCATGAATGGAACACTATATGCTCAGAATGATATTGTAAACAAGGTAAAATGACTCTTGAAGAGATGAATGGAAAATGACAAACTACTGATGCTAGAGTAAAGCCCAACTAAACCTGAGGGGAAATAAAGACCTTTGATGATATGATGGGAAGTGTAGCCATCTGAGGTGTAAACTAAGACTGTATCTCTCAGCCCTCGTGCTCCAAAACTATACCATGATTTGTAAATCCATGTACAAAGAGAGCATGCTCCATGTAGTGTGATTGTATGGTAGTGGAAGAGGAAATGGGAGGATATGGATCTTGAGAAGAATCCAAAAGGATGAACACTTAGAGTATTCATCAAAAGTGCAATGTTTGGTAGTTGTAATTGAGTGACTCTTAGGGTTATAAATTTTGTATGTCTTTTGATGATCACTATAACTGATGAAAATGTATTTCATAGGCCTATCATTATCAGGGCCTTGCACATAGGCATCACTACCAAAGACTCTAAAATAAATCATACTCGGTTTCTTTTGAGAGTAAGCCTCGAATGGAGTTTGGTTCTTCAAGACATGTGAGAACCCTTTGTTAAGAATATGTATTGTTGCATGTATAGCTTCACCCCAAAACTTTTGTGGAAGTTGTTTTTGATAAAGCATAGGCTTGGCCATCTATAACACACTTCGAATCCTCTATAGAGAAATACCTTGTTGAGTATCCTTCTTTGCTTGGTACTTAATTCCTTAATACTTCAAATATTTGGAAAAATTATGGTGACAAAGCCATTGTCTCCATCTGATCTGATGGTCTTTAAAGTACTTGGAAAGTCCTCTTCAACTGTCTGTGTCCACTCCTTGAAGTTGGAAAGTGCATCCTCTTTATGTTTTAGTGAATAAACCTAAGTGTACCTAGTGAAGTCATCTACTATCAAGAAGAAGTAAAGTGACCCACTTAGTATGCATAGGTCCACAAAGATTGACATGGACAAATGCTAAGGATTTAGATTAGGAAATGGATGCTTCCATAGGTGAAGGGGTAAATGTCTTCTTAACACATGCTTGGAAGTTCAGCTTCACTTGTGCGATCCTGGGTAAACCTTTGACAAGCTGACTTGAAGAGATCTTTACTAAGTAACAAGTGTGTCCGAATCTGAAATTCCACAAGCGAAAGCTTGAATCCTTGTCCATGAAACTTGAAAGCTTGTAGAGACCTTTGTCTTTGAATCCTTATGCTATGACTTCTTTGGATATTCAATTGATCACTTGAAATTTTTCATTATCAAATTGCATTGCCATGTTGCATTTAGTAATGTCCTTCACTAAGACAAGGTTCTTACAAAGGCTTGGTACATAAAGAACATCTTTAAGTGACTTGTTCACACCGTTTGAGCTTGTGGATGAACTTTATGTCCTCTTTCTTTGATTTTAATACACTTGTTATCTCCAAGATAAACTTGGCCTTTGTGCTCTTGAAACTCGTGAAAGTCTTAATTATCATTGCACATGTGTGATGAAGCCCCACTTTCAGAAATCCATTCTTTTCTAGGAGTGGATGTGACAAGTGCCTTGTGTTTAGTTGTGAGAAAAAGGTCTTCACTTGTGCACTGAGTTTGATGTTCTATCTTTGGAGTAGACTTGCACTTGTCTTTGTTTTTCTTCTTGAAGCAATACTTTTCAATGTGTCCAAGCTTTCCATGAAATTTGTAGAAAACTTCTTCTTGCCCTTCTCCTTAGACTCTTGAGTGACTTTTTTAACTTTAATCTTGTTGAAAGTAGCTTTGGCCTTCATAGTTGTTTCTTGTGTAGCTTGAGTCTTTTGCCAAGAGTCACAAAGAAGCAAGTCTTCTTACTTCTTCCCAAGTGAGTTCTTGACCTCTGTTGTAAACAGTGGTCACAAAAGTTTCACAGGTCTTAGGAAGCTTGTTAAGAAATCTAATAAACATGTCTTCACTTGAGATCTTTTGTCCACAAAGTGCTATTTTCTTTGATAATCTTCAAATTGTGTTGTCACCTTTGTGATGGTGTGTTGAGGATGAATAGAAAAATTGTGGAACTCCGACTCTAAAGCATAAATCTTTGAAGGAGATTTATCTTCATATAGACTTGATAGGGTGTCCCCAAGCTTCTTTGGAAGTCAAAGGTAGTGATATGACCCTTTGTCAATTCATCACACGCTAGAAGAATTTGACCTAACAGTTTCATCGGGGTTTTGTCTGAAGCTATGGATTAAAGAAGAAGAGTTGTGTTTAATCCCTCTCTTAGTGAATTCCCCTATGAATTCCTGAAAGAATTGCTCAATATCCCCAAATTGATTGGGATCTAATGGCTGGAACCAAGTCAAAGCCGTTCGTGTGAGAGTGAGTCCAAAGGACTCATACTGCACAAAGAAATCATCCACTTGTTCAGCTCTTAGAACTTGTTTAAATTCAGCTATGTGATCGTAAGGTTCTCCCATCCCGTCATAATGATTTCTCATACACTTGGCCACTTGAATCGGTCTTAAACTTCTTATAGGCTCTGGCTGTCTAGGCATTACAGGAATTGCTGATCTCATTCGAGGCATTCTAGGCTGCACTCCTAGAGGTGGTATTGGCCTCACTGGTGGCCGATATTGGTTGCCTAGTCCAGGGTGAGTTTGATTGTGTGATTACAGCTTGGGCGTTGTGAATTGCACATGAGTGCGGTTGGGGATGCTTCGATGGCTTGTCTGTCCCGACATTGTATGTTCCGACTCCGGTTGCATCCCAAAGGGATTTTGAGAGGTATTTGCCTGCTCTCACTGAGGGAATACAGGCAGCCCCATATACTTCAACTAAGCCCTATCAATGTGTTGCAGAGCTAAAGAGCGCACAAAGCAGAGAAAAAAGACGGGCCCTAAAATTTTTCCGATTTGGACCACATATTTTTGTAACATATTCATTTTTGTAATATATTTCCCTTTGTAAAGGCACTAGAGGAGTCCTCTAGATGCATTCCCACAGAAGAATAGAAACTTACCCATGTAAAATAGTAGGAAATTAGCTTTTAGTGAATAAAGTGCCGGTCATTTGTGTGAAAGGACCATTTTTAGGGCACTAGTATATAAGTCAAATGTGACTCTTTGTAAAGGACTTTTTGCCATTGTGAGAAGAGAGAGCACAGAAATTCGAATTTGTGTCTTCTTCCCTCTTCATCTTCTTCTTCGTGAGCTTGTATGCATGTGTAGTGCTTGGAAAGAGTGCTTGTGAGTGTTGTCTATCCTTGAGAGTGTTTCCTTGCTGTAGGAAAGGTGTGTGCGAGGTGTAGGAAGTGCTGAAGAGTAGGAAAGTATTTTCGCGATTCAGTATTTCTGTCATAACTTGAAGTAGGAGCGTCGGAATTGAGTGAAACCACTGCCATTGGATGCGTCTTCTCGAGAGCTTCGAAACGCATATGCTATTCGCTATGTTTGGAGCTCGGAGCTAGGAGAAAAGTCCAAAATACTGACGGCTGCTGCACCAAGTATCGTTTCATCTTGACCTACAGTTGAAGCTTGTTAGGATAAGTACTTACCTCATTTTCATTCTTGAGTACCTTATGTGCATTGACCATTATGTGATTGCATGTCTTCATACACTCGGCTAGGTTTGCATACTCTTTGGATTGATAATTAAAAGCGTGTATCTCCACTATATGCACTTGTGAGGGGATTGAGGTATAGTCTCTTTCTCCGCAAGTCCCTAAGTTGAAGCTTAGGTCAACACACTTTTTGGCGCCGTTGCCGGGGAGTGACGAATCAAACCGAGGCATTCGTGTGATGGTAAGTAGCTTTTTGCTTTGAAGAACTTGGAGGAGCGGAAATCTTCTCTTCTTTGGTAAGTCATTCTCAGCCGCACTTGCTACTTCTCATTCTTGGAGTGTGTGTAGTGAGTTGATAGATTAGGGAAGAGAGTAGAAGAAATAGAGTAGGAGTGAGTGGAGAGTAGAGTAGGCTTTAGTGTTGTTCAAAAATTTTCCTTTTTGGTAAGCTAGGAATTTCCAAGTATAAAAGCCAAAAAAGTTTCATTTTTCAATTCACTTGTTGAACAAGTATCGTGGAGACAGCAGTCGGGTATCGTGAGAGTTGCAGAGATCGTGGGCGAGTAGATAGGTGACCTGGAGCTTTACAAAGCAAGGAAAAGTGAGAAAGGTGTTGAAAGAGCATCAGAGGTGAGTCTGCTAGGTGCTAATCCTCTCACATCATTCAGGAAAATCATTTTCAGTCAAAAACGATCTGCGCTGAGTATCGTTTGGGCTTTCAGGGGGCTAAAAATTGTTTGTGGATTGATACAGTGGGTGAGGGTAAGAGAGAAGAGCTAAGTGAGCAAGGGGGAAACATCAAATCTCAAAAAACATTAGCAAAAATTTGAAGTTGGGTCAAGTATCGTCTTTGCTCCCACGGTTGAAGATCGCGATACTTGTCAAGTATCGTGGACTCCTGTGGTCGAGTATCGCGATATTTCCCAAATATCGGTATCGTCTCGATCAGAGATCGTTTGAGCTCAAAGATCGTGTATCGTTGGCCCAAGTATCGTGTTCCAGAGATCGCGATACTTGCCAAAGATCGTCGATCGTTGAGGTCAAAGATCGGTATCGTTTCGATGAGATATCGTTTTGGCCAAGTATCGGTATCGTCTGGTTTCCAGCGATCGCGATACGTGACAAGTATCGTGTATCGTTGCGGTCAGCGATCGTTTTGCCAAAGATCGTTACGTGAGAGATCGTGTATCGTCGGGTCAGTAGAGATCGCGATACCGACCAAAGGTCGTGTATCGTCAGTGGCAAGTATCGTCTAAGTGAAATATCGTGTATCGTGGCATGAAGATCGCGATACTTGTGAAGTATCGTGTATCGTTTATCCAAGTATCGTAGAGACAGAGATCGTGTATCGTTTTTGGTCAAGTATCGTGTATCGAGTCTCAGAGATCGCGATACTTACCAGCGATCGTGTATCGTTTTTGGCCAAGTATCGTCGATCGTGTATCGTGTTGACCAGAGATCGTTTTGCCAAAGATCGTTTGGGCAAATATCGTGTGTCGTGTATCGTCTGAACTGAGGTATCGAGTATCGTTTCAAACTCAGATATCGTGTATCGTGTCCATCAAGTATCGCCTGGGCGGAGATCGTTTTCCAGCGATCGTTTCGTCCAAGTATCGTGCCAGTCAGCGATCGTTTCCTCAGAGATCGTGAGAGTCAAGTATCGTGACTTGAAATTTTCTTTCAGTCACTTCCCAGCCTAACTTTTTCTTGGACTTCTAAGCCATAACTTAGAATTCTAGAGGCTAGAGGTGGACAAGATTTGATCGGAGCTTTTAAGTGAATGAACCTGAGATCCGGAAGAACCCTAGGAAGCCGAAGAAGTGTAATCTCTTCCGTAGGGAGTGCAGCTGAACCAAGTAGCCGTTCACACTATTCTGAGACCTCCAGTGAGTCAGAAGGAGAAATCCCCATGGCTTCCGAGGATATGCAAAACACTGTGCCCATGATTGGCCAGATGTCCATCATTGAGGGCGAATACAGAACTTCCTTAGAGTATGTGAGCACCAACCACAATGAGATACCTATCTATTTGGATGGTCTAAACAGATCAGTGGCCAGACTGAGGAAGGCTTCAGAGGCCTACATAGTGCCAAGACCAGCAGTTAAGTACATAGGAGGACTGTACATGGATAAACAAGACATTCAATACGTAGTCACAGAACACCCTGAAATCATCAATGAGCGTGGTGAGGAAAATAATGCTTCGAGCTTAAATGGATATGGAATCGAAGAACAAGTAACTACTCCTAGAGGGAGATCAACAATTACTAAACTTTGGAGAGGAGACCTAGTTCCCCAGGATGACACTCTAATAGATGTATATTTGATCAATGGAATGGAGCACCTGCTCAGAGCCCATTCCTCTATATGGGAAGCTGCTCCTAATCCAGTTACCATCTATGAGTTACAAGATCCCGAATTCTCCACCATCATCACATATTTGGACAAAAATCACAGAAGGTATTGGCCAGTCACAGAATTAGAGAGAGCTGAGCTGAAATATCAGAACATCCTAGTGTTCCCCCCAAGGGACCAAGCCACTACTTCACGGAATCCACATGGAACTTCTCAAAATGATTCAAGTCAACATTCGGGACAAACACAACAAACTCAACAAACCCAGATCCCCATCAGACCACATGTACAATTCACAATACCTTCCACTAATCCTAACTACCGGCCTCAAACAGCTATAGATCCAAGACATGGAGTTCATGCTCCAGTCAGACCACAGGTAGTACGAGGACCAGGCATACCTATAGGAAGACCCAACTACCCTGTAATGACTAGACAACCTGAAGCAGGAAGGAGACTAAGGCCGATCCAAGTGGCCAAGTGCATGAGAAATCATTATGATGGCTCGAGTGAACCCTATAATCACATAGCAGAATTTAAACAAGTAGTCAGAGCCGAGCAGGTAGATGACTTCATGATTCAATATGAGTCTTTTGGCCTGACCTTGTCAGACACGGCTTTGGCCTGGTTTCAGCCATTGGATCCAAATACCTTTCAGAACATGGATCAGGTGTATCAAGAAATGATTGAAGAATTCACCAAATCTAGAATTAAAAACAATTCTTCGTCATTAATCCACAGCTTCAAACAAGTTCCGACTGAGTCAGTCAGATTGGCTGCCAGGAGATTCAAGCAGTATGTGGATAGATGTCCCGTAGAAGAGAGACCAACACAAAACAAAATGGTATCATTGTTTTTAGAAGGACTATTGAACGGAACCTTGAGGTCATTAGTGTACGTGAAGAGAGTTCAAACTTTGCAAGAGTGTATGAAGGAATGTATAGACCTAGAGGATAACCTTGCAGAAGACTTGAAAATACCCCAAGGTAGTGTGAAAAGTGAAGAGTCATCAAGTAGCACATCAAACCCTAAAAACAACGTAGAGGAAATTGCCGACTTGTTAGCTAAAAAACTAAATGTTCAAGGACAGAGGAATTATCCCACCAATCCTATGAGAATGCCTATGCTTAGAAGATGTATGCAGTGCGGAGGAGATCATCCTTCTCACTTGTGTACTAGAGGAGTAGTCCCACCACCTGCCTATGCTCCTCATAGACCCTCTGTCCCCGGACCACTACAGTATTGCAGTATAGAGCAGAGATACACAAATCATAGCACAGAGAACTGCCCTTACAATAGGCAAACCAAACCCACACAGCCTTATGTGAGACCATATGGATATCCGCAGAACCAGCAGGGAGGAGAAGCCTTTAGATATCCCTCATATCAGCCGCAGGCACCAATGCCACGACCATACACATATCAGGGATATACGCAGCCTCAACCAGTGCTAGGACAACAACCGCCCCACCCTCAGAACGTTGTCCCAGTTAAGATAGCGCAACCAGAGGAAAACTTAGAAAGGGCTATAGTGCCAGCCACACCTTTGACTAGCAGTGACCCATATGACTCATTTTACGATCCTAGTCAAGGAACATACCCTGGTTATGAGAGCTCAATAATGGAATATGGGCAACAATATGACCCATATGCTTATGGCATGGAGACACCAGAGAGTTCATATAACTACGAGCAAGATTATGTACCATTAATGTATACAGCTCCTAGAGCAACCATGCCACCTCGACCAATGAATAGACCGCCTGTACCCAGAGGACCATGCTATAGATGTGGAGGTGACCACTATATTAGAGAATGTACATTGCCAAATCCACCACCACCACAACGAATTTGGGAAGGATACTGTAGCGATTGTGGGAAGGAACATCTTTTCAGAGATTGTCCTAAGAACCCCAACAAAGTCACTTCTAATGTGCAGATTAACGTGATAGAAGTAATTGAATCGTCAGGGAGTGACAAAGAGTACACTATACCTTTAAAAGCCATAACAAGAGCAAAGGCTAGAGAGAACCCTGATAAATCAGACGGAAATAATCAGAGTGACAAAGAGGGAAATACACCCATCCCTCACAGAGTAGAAGACTCCGAAGAACCAGAAAAAAGTATCGCCAGTAAAAGATCCCAAAGATGGAAGCAAAGGAGAGACAGGATAAAAGAAAAAAAGTTATTGCAAAAGAAGGAAAATGAAAAGAGAAAACAAAAATCAACAGAAGAATCACAAGTAGAAGAAGAAAATGAAAAGGAGAATAAAAGGAAGGAGGTAGGATCAGTATTAGCAGACCCAATGCCTGAAGAATTAGCCATGTGGATTCAGGCATACAAGGTGAGAATAAAAGCAGGCCTACCATAGAACAACATGAGAGAGAGTATCCGAGAGGCGACTTAGAGAAAGAAAGATTGGAAATCTGCAAAAAATTAATAGAAGTTGCCCAACAAACATTAGAAAAACCCGCATCACCTTTACCAAACAACCGAATTTGCAAAGAAAAATTCCAAGAGTGCCTAAACACTCAGGGAAAGCCTAACGTAAATAGACCTCTGAATGATGAAATTGGCATTGAGAGAAAGGAAGGATCCATAGTCCCTGAAATAGAAGGAGACTGGACTAAGGATCTATGGGCACGAGTTCAAGAGGACAAGTGGAAAAAGGTAGAAGGAATGGAACCGCCCTTTGAAGAATTAGAAGCAGAAAACGAAATGGAAGGTTCAATACCTGAACTTAATTCAGAAGAAATTTTTCCAATGGATGCAAGTGACAGAGAAGTGGAAGACGATGTAAAGGAACTACCCAATTACACCGGGGAATACGAGCACAACTCAGAATTGTATCGCATTCCATCAATAAAGAGACGAGAAACGAATCCATCAGTTCAAACATCGGAGATCATACAACGCCTTAGAGAGGTGAAAATCCCATGTACCTTAACATTTGAAGAACTGTTAAAGGTAAAACCACATTTAAAAGAGAAATTGATCGATCAATGGGAAGTCAAGGAGGAAAAGAAGGAGGTAGATGACGAAGTGAAAACGGTGAGAATTCCAGTGGATAAAGTAGGAGACTTTAGTGAAGGAGATGAAGGAAATACCTGTCTACCAATCACCTTTAGGGGCTACACTACCAAAGCCATATTAGATTCAGGAGCTGGTGTTGGCATTGCTACCAAAGAAATTTGGGAGAAATGGGGAAAACCAGCATTGAGACCAACACGTATGAAAATTCAAATGGCAGATGGACATACGGAAAGACCCTTAGGATTGTTGGAACGAGTAGTCTTCACTACATGCGGAGTGGAATTCGAACATACTTTAGCAATATGTCACTTTGAAAGGCCAAGCAATTATGAAATGATATTGGGAAGGCCATTCATGAGACAGCTAAAGGTCGTACAAGACTGGGGAAAAGATGCAGTGTACCTACAACACGCAGGAGTCACCACTAGGATCAACCTACATACGTACACATATCAAGATGTACCACCTCTGCAATGGAATCAAATCCACAAAGAGGAAGACGATCAATCGATTCATAGCGCAGGTTCTAGTGACCAATCCTGGATGAACGAGGACACTCATCTATGGATATGTCAAAAAATATGAAGTGGAAGAGAGGAAGATTGCTATTCAAATGCCTAAAAGAGAGGCACAACCGGGAATAGCATATGATAATAAAGAACAAACCAAGAAAATAGTCGTAACCATGGAAGGAGGAGAGGAACGATGTACTTTCATAGGACAGGATGTCTCAGCGGAAGAAGAACGAGAGTTAATTCGACTCATAAGAGAATACCGGGATGTCTTTGCTTGGACCTATAAGGACTTAAAAGGAGTAGATCCAGCTATATGTGCGCATAGAATTCCCATGACATCCGAGGCCAAACCTTCCAAACAGAGACCTTATACTTATAATGACGTGTATTCAGCCAAGATAAAAGAAGAGATAGATAAGTTGTTGGATGTTGGATTCATCTATGAAATTGAGCACACGGAATGGGTATCACCCTTGGTGGTTGTACCAAAGAAAAATGGCAAGTTAAGAGTGTGCATCAATTTGAAAAAAGTGAACGCCGCAACCATAAGGGATAGCTATCCCTTACCGATCACTGACCATCTCTTGGAACGTGTAGCAGGGAAAGAAGTTTATAGCTTTTTGGATGGCTTTTCGGGGTATAATCAGGTAGCCATTGCTCCTGAGGACCAACATAAGACTGCATTTGCAACTGAATGGGGAGTATACGCCTTTAGAGTCATGCCTTTTGGTTTAACGAATGCCCCAGCTACATTCCAAAGACTGATGTGTCACGTGTTCAAGGAATTTTTGAGAAAGAGCATGGAGGTATACGTGGATGATCTGTGTACATATTCAGCTATACGATCAGAGCACATCCCTGAACTAGAAAAGATTTTTGCCAAATGTCGACAATATCGAGTATGCCTCAACCCTGAGAAATGTGTCTTCATGGTGCGACAAGGGAAAATCTTAGGACATATTGTTTCTAAGAATGGAATTTCCACGGATGAAGACAAAATTAAAGTCATTTTGGATTTACCAAGACCAAAAACTGCTAAAGAAGTTCAAGCATTTATGGGACATTGCGGTTACTATCGAAGATTCATACACATGTATGCCATAATTGCTAGACCTCTTTATGCATTGTTAACTCAATTCAATTGGACCGAAGAATGCGAAAGAGCTTTTAATGAGTTGAAGAATCGATTGAGTTCAGCACCCATTCTTCGAGTCCCCGACTGGAATAAACCGTTTCATATTCATGTTGACGCTTCCAAGTTTGCCATTGGTTGCATCTTAGCTCAACCAGCTGATACAGGTAAATTAGACCACCCGATAGCCTATGCCAGTAGACAGTTAAATCAAGCGGAACGAAATTACACTACTACGGAGAGAGAAGGCTTAGGGATGGTTTATGCAGTCAAGAAGTTCAGACATTACTTATTGGCAAACAAATTCAAATTCTTCATTGATCATCAAGCTCTATTGTACTTAGTCAACAAGCCTTGCAATACAGGACGACTAGTACGATGGTTTTTATTGCTAATGGAATTTGATTTTGAAGTAATAGTCAAGAAAGGAAACACACACATAAGGGCAGACCACTTATCTCGTATGACACACGGAGAACCACCCATAGGAGTTCCTGATGATCTGCCAGATACTTATCTCTTTAACCTAGAAGTATGTCCTCAATGGGCCGAAAAATTGATCCCAATACTCACACATGGACCTAAAGATGGGATCACGCCAAACCGAAAGCAAGATCTTTGGAAGACTAAGAACCTTCACATTATTGCTGGAAGTTTGTACCACCAAGATTCAAGCGGACTGCTGATGAGATGCGTGGAAGAAGGGGAACAAAAAATGTGGCTTCAGAAAGCACACATAAATCAATGGAACACTCACTTGAACGCAATTGGAACGTGGCAAACACTCAAGAGATTTGGCATATATTGGCCAACCATGCAACGAGATGCACATCATTATGTGTCAACCTGTCCAACCTGTCGAGAACAAATCCCAGATGAGAACTCTACGTTATGCTATTCTACAATAGCACCAAGGTGGAGCATGCCTTTAGTAAAGTTCTTAAAAACTCGAGAGTACCCTGATGGAGCTACTCTAGCAAGGAAACGTGCTCTTGAAGAACAGAGCAAAGATTACGCCATCATAGGAAAACAACTCTTTAAACGCGGGAGGGATAACCAACTAAGAATGTGCATTCATGAAAATGAATATCTCTCTGTCTTAGAAATGGCACATGTAGGAGCTGCGGGAGGACATTTCTCAGCAGACAGAACGGTCAAGATGATTCTCTTTGCAGGCTTGTGGTGGCCAACTCTACATATGGACGCAGAGGCATATGTGAGAAGTTGCGAAACATGCCAGAAAGCTAAATATCCCATTAGAAGAGATGACATGCCTTTAAGACCCATGGTTTGTGCAAGAGCTTTTACCAAGTGGGGAATTGACTTCATAGGACCTATCAATCCACCGGCCAAAGGATCACATGCTGAATACATCATAGTAGCCACCGACTACTTGACTAAGTGGGTAGAAGCAAAAGCCACTAGAAAGAATGATGCTCAAACCACTGCAAAATTTCTCTTTGAGCACATTTTCACACGCTTTGGACTACCGATTGAGATAGTGAGTGATCGAGGAACACATTTCTTAAACGAGGTCATTGAGTCACTAATGAATGACTTTCTGGTGATTCATAAAAAATCAGCCCCATACCACCCTCAAGCTAATGGGCAAGCTGAAAGTTCCAACAAAGTACTATGTACTGTATTGACAAAGATTGTCAATAATGGAAGGTCAGATTGGGACAAACAATTGCATCACGCAATTTGGGCCTTCCGTGTGGCATATAAAACGGCTATTGGAACTACACCCTTCAACCTAGTGTACGGGCAAAATGCAATTTTGCCAATTGACTTCTTAGTACCTACACTGAAAGTGGCCCAACAATATGAGTGGAACGGTCATGAATTATCTCAGCAATTAGATCAAATTGAAAAGCTACATGAGACTAGATTGCAAGCGGTAGCGGGCATTTATGCCGCTAAGCGGAGACAAAAGGCTTATTAAGACGCACACATAAAAGACAAGGGACTAAAAGAAGGCGACTTAGTCCTAGTATACACCCTCAAACAACATGCAAAGAAGCTCCAAAAACGAGGATATGGACCCATGATTATAAATCGAATCTCTACTAGTGGTGCAGTCAATCTCGCCACACTAGACGGAGATATTCTTCCCAACTACATGAGTGGATGCAGAGTGAAAAGATTCATGGAGCCATTGACGAATCAAATGCTAGCACGACTGTTAGGAGCTCAAAGTAGGAAAAAAGAAGAAGAACGCATACGAGAAGAAGCGAGACAGGAAGCCTTAGAACGCATCAGAAAACGGAAAGAGTGGATGAGAGAAAGAGATGAGAGATATCGAGTAGGAGAAGAACTCATCCCACTGGCTAATTTTAGAGCCACTGAAAACTCAGGACAACAACGAAGACAGCCTTACTTGAATCTGGGAGCAGGACGAAAAGAGTACCACTTAGTGGATGCTCTCATAGACACAGGAGCAGCAATAAGCTGCATTAGATTTTCTTTGTCTCAGAGACTTAAAGAGGAGTTACGGCCATCGAAGGCACAGCTAATTGGAATAGGAGGAAAAGTTACTCAATGCATAGGTGAGATAACTTTACCTTTACATATGGGGAACAACACAATGGAGCAGAGACTCTTAGTGTGTCAGGACCAAGATTTGCTTGAAGATGTGGTGTTAGGACAAGATTGGATCTATGAATATGAGGTAACCATTCAATTGGCTTTAGGATACATATCTGCCAGAATAGGACCTCGTGAGGTATTTAGTTTGCTAGACGAACGACCACCCAAAGCTACTATTATAGAGCCAGAAGTTCATCCTAACGAACAAAGTCATGGTTGTATGTTCACTAGCACTATAGAAACCCCATCATCAAGTACTTCATGTGAAAACACCGTGAGTCCTGTGTGCACTCCATCTTTGAGTATAGAGAGTCACAAGAGTGCACAGAAACATGAAATCCAGCCCAGTGAACCACAAAGCACAGGAAAGAATACTCCACTGCAAGAATTGAAGTCTACACCTATGAAGGCGTACCCTATTCCTCATTCTACACTGGCTTGATAAGGAAGGATCAAAAGAAGGCCTATCTTCAGCAACAGAAAAGTCTTCGACATCAGCATATCCAATCAAATAGGAAGACAAAGAATTTCGAACACTTCAGTCAACCACGACTAAAGAGCATATGGATTCCAAAGAAACTGATAACTGCACAACCTGATCGAACACAAATATGGATCCCAAAGTCAAATACGCCAAGGACAACGTTCCCAAACAAAGAACAACCTCAGAAGGGCAATCACCATCAACATGGTCAACAGGCACATCAGCCGAGAAAGAGGACATATTGGAGGAAGAAGGAATCTCCAAATGCAATACAAACCGACTTGAGATTCCCAAAACAGAATAAGCAGACATACTACCGAAGAAGAACCACATTCATCAAAAAGGTGGAGAATACAGTACATTCCGCCCAAGTGAAACAAATTTGGGTGCCGAAAGACAAGACAAGCTGCATACATCAAGAAAATACTTCCAATTGCACACATGAGGAGTGGTTGAGATCCAAAGTATGCATGATAGGGCCACATTACAAGGCCAAGCATTCGGCACATCTTTCTTCTACTTTCGGATAGTCACGCACATTTTCCCTTTGGAAATAGGAGAGCACTTGTACATACATAAGAATATTACTTCAAAAAATTCACTAACCGCTTCGGCTATGGACTAACTTTTATGTTTTCTTTTCAGCAAAAAAATTATAAAAATACATGAAAAACTCAGGTATTACCTTTCTAACACCCACGGGGGAGGGACGGCACCATGCACTCGGAGCAACATCAAATTATTAATTAACATATGGAGGAGGATTTCTAAAAAAAAAAAAAAAAAAAAAAACATATGGATACTAATTCATACTCCATATTGAGTGCAGATGGCTTCCACTGATTCCGAAGCAACACAGCAAGAAGAGGTGCAACTTCTTCCAATGGAATCAGTAACCAAAGCAAGAGGTCACTGGTTCAGGGACAATCAGCCAGTGTCCGACCTAATTTTCATGGCTACGATCAAAATCATGGATACACACCATTACTTTCCTATCATGTCCCAAGATTTCAAGACTATAATACAAGGATTACCTCATATTGAGGACGTGTGGACACAAGCAGGCATAGAGTCATTCTTAAAGATCCCCATATATGTACCAGATTTTCAGAGGTGTACACAGGTAATGAACACCATGCAGCCTGCTGGAACAAAAATATCCGTCCCAGAAGCACAAGTATTGGACAAAGTCGGGCAATGGAAGACCATACAGTTCACACATGAATTAATTAATAAAGCGTTTGGATGGAATCAAGCAGGGATTACTTGTGTGAAGGAAGAATGCCATGACCCGAAGAAGAGGTCATTCCTGGAAATCAATCGAATTGACATAGAGGATGCTGTACGACTGGTGCATCAACACTTTTGTTTTCCAAGTATGCACAGGTACACCGCACCTCAAAAGATAGTCGTCCAACTACTGTCACATGCCATGAGACAAATAGGCAATAAAGTGAATCTCACAGGCTATGTACAAGAGCGCTTGTTTGAAGCCCAAAAGAAATGGGGGCAGAAGAAATTTTTGAATGGGAGTTCAGCGCTGACATTGCTCATATATGAAGCTTTGGACATGAAGAATTGTTTAAGGGAGATGCCAACCTCAGAAGGACTAGCTACATATGTGAAATCCGCCTCAGTTCCCAAGAAGAAGAAAAGTACTACAGGTGTGGAAGAGGCAGGAACTAGCTCGCAGCCAAGAATGAGAGGCACCAAAAGACTAAGAGAAGTCAAGATAGAGGAAGAAGGAATACCTATGAAAAAAAGAGTACATGTACTTCCAAAGGTGACACTTACAGGACAGAAGCAAATCACGGAGGAAGAGTTGACCAAAGCACTTGAAGAAACGCACAAATATACGGAAGGACAAGTCAACTTACCTGTGCAAGGTCATCACTATCAGCAGTCACTACAAGAGCCGAAAACAAAAAGAAGACTCACTAAGGTCCACCGATACCGTGAAATCGGGTTAGACAACTCGAGCTCATCTACTCAAGACAAAGAAGAAAAGGACACATCATTGTTGGATGTGGAAATTCAAAGCGAATCAAAAGATGATGGGCAATGGAACGAACTCAATGAAGTGAATTATGATGAAGAACCAGAATGCCCCAAACCGATAGATCAAGATATGAAAATGAAGCAGAAGACCACAAGCACAAAAATAGATGAGGAGATTGCGGAAAAGGAAAATGAAGATCAAGATGTAGAAACGGAAGAGCCATTCACGCCTATCAGGGTTGTAGCAGAACCTTCCCCACTGGATGTCACTTTTCAGGGGAGTGCTACTAAGAAGAAGAAAGCAAAAGGCGATGATGAGGAACAAAAGATACAACTACAAGTTAGACAGCCACACAACGAGACACTCCAGGTGGCAGAAGGCAAAGATGTGCACACGGGAGAGACACCAGCAATAGCAAAGACATGGCTAAATGTAGACATTGCTCAGCTCAAGCCTGTTGTGCAAGATATGATTAGAACAGCTCTGGATACACAACAACTGATGCTTGATGCTGATGAAGATTATGACCAAGCCATGCAAGAAAAGAAAGACCTTGAAAGAGCAGGCAAAGAGCTTTCTGAAGAACTATCTAAGGTGCGAGAACAAGCTCTGACAAAAGACATGGAACTTCAAGAAGTCAAAACACAAAACAGTATGCTAGAAACAGAGCAGACAAAATTGAAGGACCAAGTCGTGGAACTAACAAAGAAATTAGAGATGAGTGAGACTGAGAAGACACGACTTCAAACACGCAGCAAAATCTTAGAGTCTCAGCTCAAGGCCAGTATGGAAGAAGCTGACAACATGCGACACAGAAATAAAGAGCTGATGACAGCTCTCATTAGTGATCAGCCACTGGCAATAACTGATGACCCACAAAGAAATATAAAAGACCTGGAAGATCAGATCACAAAATTACAAGATCAGCTCAGACAGGAGCAAGAAGTCATAACGGATTGGGAAAAGAGATATATGGAGGATACCGCAGCCCTCAGAATGAAATGGAAAAAAGCAGAAAATAACTACCTGCGACAGTGCAAGGAAGATACAGAACAAATGAACATTGTGGCCCAGGAATTAATGAAACATCAAGCAACGATTGCTAAGGCCGAAGAGGAAAACAAGCAAAAAGATGATTTAATCAAAGAGCTTCAGGAGAAATTAAAGCAGCAAGCACAGCAGGGGACACCAGTAGTTCCGCCAGGGACCTCGGCTACTGTGGAGGAAGAGGTATGCCCTCTCTCTCCCCCCTTGTATAATTCACCAATAAGGGAGGAAAAGGAGGTTCCATTAGAACCTAACACACACCAACTTACAGAGCTGAGCAGGACAGAAAGGGCACTACTGGTGTCTCAGCTTACGGCTGAATTTGAAGATCAAGTCATCAATCTAATGAAAGAGGCTAAAATCGACAGCAAACAACTGGAACAAATACTCAGGCCATTCAATGTACCATACGGGCTGTTGAAGGAACAAACCAGGCAGTATATAAAACATGCTACAAATAAGGAACCTGATCACAATCTCCAATTTCGGTATGATACTTTTAAATATACTCAAGTAGAGTTTGAGGAGGCAAATCCAATTTGGAGAAGAAAGCTCTTGGAAAAGCACCCTACGCTACGGGTACAGTGGGAAGCATCACCGTATGAGCTTCAAGTAAATCCATCCTTTTGCCCACTACCCCGTCGAAGAGCATGGACGCAATTTTGGGAAGGCCAGCGGCAAGGTAGTATTAATAACCAATGGCTTAATTACCCGCTATTACCTAGTCCACCACACAACTACCTACCGACAGAGGAATACATGGTCAAAACCATGGAATTTTGGCTTGCAAGATATGCTACCGTTCCAGATCTAGCAGTAAAAATGACGAATAAAATATTTAGCATGCTCCTGACAGTAATTAAAGTGTTCCAACATGCACAGTATACTTTTTTGAATTTCATCGGCATTACGCAGGGCTCGGAGGCCTTAATTTTTGATTTATCTACTATTCCAAGCCGGTTAACAATTATGGCTTATTTTTCTCGCCTCATGTTTCTACCATCGACATACATGCAGACATTTGAAGAAGCATTCTTCACGGGCTTCTTCGAAATGGATTCAGAGATCTTTATAAAAATGACCTCCAATTTGAATGCACGACTGGTGGCCTACGAGATAAGTTTCTTTGCGGACCATAGACAGGCACCAGAGGATGGAGTAAAGTCTCGACAATGGAAGGAGTTCATGTTATGTAATGCTAATCTGCTAAATCAAAGAGAGCAACAGGTAATTCAAACCTATACTCGTCGCCACAAAAAGCCTGTCGGGGACGACAGAGTTCAGGAGGGGGGCAGTGTCGAGGGCGAGATGAGTAAAAAGAGGAAAAAAAGGAAACAACACAAGAAACAGCTTCACTAAAAGGCAAATTTGAAGATACATCTCTGCAGGAAGCCCCGCAGGGGCGCACACACCAAGGAAAAGCACGCAGCTGGAAGAAGGAATCAGGGCCAACATGTATCACCTATGTGGATGCTTCAACCTCTTGAGTTGCAAAGGTTTCAGATCAAGGCTTACGAGCTACATCCGCATATGTGCACTAATGGCGTGCGTGGCAAACCAAATCAACCAGGTCCAATGTGTGCAACCAGGACAAATCAGAGCGCCTCTAAAACGTAATGCAAGATCAAGAATCAGACAATACTGACCACAGGGTGCGTGCGCGAAGCAAAGTCTGTCAAGGGACGACAGAGGCGAAGAGGGGGAGAGTGTTGCAGAGCTAAAGAGCGCACAAAGCAGAGAAAAAAGACGGGCCCCAAAATTTTTCCGATTTGGACCACATATTTTTGTAACATATTCATTTTTGTAATATATTTCCCTTTGTAAGGGCACTAGAGGAGTCCTCTAGATGCATTCCCACAGAAGAATAGAAACTTACCCATGTAAAATAGTAGGAAATTAGCTTTTAGTGAATAAAGTGCCGGTCATTTGTGTGAAAGGACCATTTTTAGGGCACTAGTATATAAGTCAAATGTGACTCTTTGTAAAGGACTTTTTGCCATTGTGAGAAGAGAGAGCACAGAAATTCGAATTTGTGTCTTCTTCCCTCTTCATCTTCTTCTTTGTGAGCTTGTATGCATGTGTAGTGCTTGGAAAGAGTGCTTGTGAGTGTTGTCTATCCTTGAGAGTGTTTCTTTGCTGTAGGAAAGGTGTGTGCGAGGTGTAGAAGTGCTGAAGAGTAGGAAAGTATTTTCGCGATTCAGTATTTCTGTCATAACTTGAAGTAGGAGCGTCGGAATTGAGTGAAACCACTGCCATTGGATGCGTCTTCTCGAGAGCTTCGAAACGCATATGCTATTCGCTATGTTTGGAGCTCGGAGCTAGGAGAAAAGTCCAAAATACTGACGGCTGCTGCACCAAGTATCGTTTCATCTTGACCTACAGTTGAAGCTTGTTAGGATAAGTACTTACCTCATTTTCATTCTTGAGTACCTTATGTGCATTGACCATTATGTGATTGCATGTCTTCATACACTCGGCTAGGTTTGCATACTCTTTGGATTGATAATTAAAAGCGTGTATCTCCACTATATGCACTTGTGAGGGGATTGAGGTATAGTCTCTTTCTCCGCAAGTCCCTAAGTTGAAGCTTAGGTCAACACAATGGCATCAACTGGCCAATACCTTCTTTGGTTCTTGTCTAGGTATGTGACTCTATACTCATCTTCAGGATCTTTTAACTCATAGAAAGTCATTGGGCTTTCTTCTTGTCTACGTGTGGGTGAGTCAATTTGTAACAATAAATATGTTCCATGGATCAAGTAGACCTCTAGTAGGTAATCGTCTTAAGGTATCAAATCTCCTCTCAAGACTCGAGTCACTACTGATTCGCCTCTGGGTGTAGTTACCAATTCTTCGGGATCTAGTCTTCCTGAGTTTCCTTGTCCTTCTAGTCCTTCTCTCTCGTTGATCCGGTCAGGGTGTTCTGTCACTACATAGATGTGACCTAACTTGTCCATGTACACTCCTCCTTCATACTTGACTGCCGGTCTGGGCACTATTGTAGAATCTATGGAAGTTACCATCCTGACTACTAATCTATTTAAATCATCCAGCTAGATGGGAATCTCGTGGGAATTAGTGGACACATATTGCAAAGAGGTACGGTATTCCCCCTCTCTGTGGACATGAAGTTCCTCTTGGGAATAGAACCTTGCATGTCTTCTGAAGCCATTGCTATCTCCTCTTCTGAGTCACTAGATGTGTCGGAATAGATAGAGCGATGATTTGCCTGAGTTGCACTTCCTACCGATGAAATGACACTTCTCCGGCTACTTAGCACCCATCCTGATCTCAAGTTCATTCACTCTCTTGGGCTATCTTGGTTTCTCACTATCCCCTAACTGGATCCTCAATTTATCTCTAATATTGTCCTCAAATAGTTTGAAATATTCTGGCAATACCACTCTGGTGATATTGCACTAGGCGATACCACACTAGCAATACTACACTAGGTGATACCAGTCTTACCACGATACAATACCAAGATTTACCGCGATGTGATACCTCTAAGGTGATGATACGATACTTGGGAGTGGCGGCGATACGATACCAAAATCTGCACGATACGATACTATTCTCTGCACGATACGATACGAGTGCACTGTATGATACGATACTAGATGGTGTAGAGAGTACGCATGCGGAAGCAAAATGAAAAGTAAAGTACTCTCACAAAACAAAGAATGTGTGAGACACAAAATGAGTAGACCATGAAGTGGGTAAACTCATGTGGATTAGAAATGAGCTTGCCAAGAGCATGGACTAGGCTCCTCAAGCTTCTAACTAAGTACAAATGAGGGGAGAGGCCCTCCTTATATAGATTTGGGAGGGGCTCTCAAAAGTACATCATATGTGGGATAAGTTTCCTGAAAGGAGAATGAATACAACTGGTAGAAGCACATGGCAAGGTACCCAAATACAAAGGAAATACAATATGAAATAAAAATAGACTAGAAATGGAGTGCCTCCTGGATACAAAATGGAGATGCACTCATGCGGATACAAATGTAGATGAAGTAAGAGCGATCATGTCGTCAACACCCCCTCTGCAGCTCCATTTTGGAGCGACTGAATGCTGCAGAGGTCCACCAAGCACTGAAGTGGGACCGGAGGTAGAGCCTTCGTGAACATGTCTGCCAGGTTCTCCTGAGAGGTACACTGCTCCAGAGTAATCTCCTAAGATATGAGCTTCTCACGGATGAAGTGGTACTAGATCTCGATGTGCTTCATCCGAGCGTGGAATACTGGATTCTTGGCGATGGCCAAGACTGACTGGCTATCCGTGTGAAGACATGTCGGAGTATCCTGCAAAACACCAATGTCAGATAATAAATGTCGAAGCCAGATGGCCTCACATGCGGCAAAGCTGGATGCTCGGTATTCGGCCTCGGTAGATGATAGAGCAACTATAGGCTGCTTCTTACTTGCCCAAGAGATAGGTCCTGAGCCAAGTAAGAATATGTACCCAGAAGTAGACCGTCGAGAATCAGGATCACCAGCCCAATCTGAATCGGAATACCCTGCGAGTTCGATGCCCCCTCTGTACCAAAGACCATGATGTCGGGTGAGGGCAAGGTAGCGAACTAGTCTCTGAGCAGCATCCCAATGAGTCTGACGAGGCTGATGTGCAAACTGACTGAGTATACCAACTGCATAAGCAATATCTGGTCTAGTGTTGGCGAGGTAGAGTAATGAACCAACAAGTTGTCGATAAGTATGCACATCCACAAGTGATGATGAGTCCTCTAGTGTAAGCTTGATGTTTGGATCAAGTGGTGTAGAAATTGAGCGACACTGGTCCATGTTATATCTGGAAAGTAGATCAGAGCAGTACTTCTTTTGTGATAGGAATATACCTTCTTTTGTTTTCCATACTTCCATACCTAAGAAGTAGTGAAGTAATCCAAGATCTGTCATAGAGTACTCAAGATGAAGCTGAGTGATGATAAACTGGATGCGTTCTTCGTCTGAGCCTGTCAGGATCAAGTCATCTACATAGAGAATGATGATGGCTACTAAAGACTCCTTTTGATAGATATAGAGATTAGCATCAGCATTTCTTCGGTGAAACCCTTTGTCTTCAAAGAACGTGTGAATCTTTTCATACCAGGCCCTGGGAGCTTGCTTAAGTTCGTAAAGTGCTTTGTGAAGCTTGTAGACTTGATCTTCTTTGCCTTTGATCTTGAAGCCTTCAGGTTGTTCAACATATACTTCTTCTTGAAGATCGCCATTGAGGAATGCACTTTTGACGTCCAGCTGGTAAATGGGCCACTTAAAGTGAGCACTTAGTGCTAAGATGACTCTTATAGTTGTGAATCTTGCAGTAGGAGCAAAGGTTTCTTCATAGTCAATGCCATGTTGTTGCTTGTATCCTTTAGCGACTAATGTTGCCTTATATTTATCTAGAGTGCCATCAGACTTGTATTTGACTTTGTATATCCTTTTGACTCCTATGACTTGATGGTTGGTTGGTTTGGGAACTAATGTCCAAGTCTTGTTCTTTGTTATTGCATCGAGTTCCTCTTTCATAGCTGTTTCCCACTCCGTTTGGCCTTGAGCTTCTTTGTAGTTGGATGGCTCTGGAATTTGCTGGATTTGGTGCATTAGAGCATAATTTACATAATGACTTTGTTCGCGTTGTTGCCTATCAAGAAGCCTTTGAGATCGGCGTGGTGGTTGTGAAGTACTTGCTTTTGAGTTGGAAGTTGGAAATACTGAGTTCCCCTCTGAAGTGTAGATAGGTGGACTAAGACTTGTACTTAAATCCTTTCTTGAGTATGATGAAGCTTCATTGAAGATCACATCCTTCGAAATGGTGATGGAGTGGTTTTCCATATCATATAGACGGTATGCCTTTGATTGGTCATTGTAGCCTATGAATATGTGTTTCTTGGACTTTGATTGTAACTTGTTTCTATCTTCTTTTGGTACATGGACAAAAGCTTCACTACCAAAGACTCGAAAGTAGTTCACATTTGGTTTTCTTCCATAGTGGGCGTCGAAGGGTGTTTTGTTGTGTAAAGCACTTGTAAAGCCTCGATTAAGAATGTGAACGGCAGTATGCACAGCTTCTGCCCAGAACTTGTAGGGTAGATCCTTGTGATGAAGCATTGTTCGTGCCATTTCCATCACACTGTGTATCTTCCTTTTAGCTACTCCATTCTAGGATGGAGTATGAGGCTGAGTGACTTGACGTTTGATCCCTTTCTGGTTGAGAAAGTTATCAAAGTCATGATTGATAAATTCGCCACCTCCATCTGATCTGATGGTTTTGACTTTAGTTGAAGCTTCATTCTCAACTTCCTTGATGCAAGTTTGAAACTTAGAGAATGTTTCTGACTTTGACTTCAAAAAATATACCCAGATAAAGCGAGAGTGGTCATCTACTAGAAGATAAAAGTAGAGGGATCCACTCAAGGATGGGGTATTCATAGGTCCACATAAGTCCATGTGGATAAGGGCTAGTGGGTTCCTCGCTCATGTTGAAGCTTCCTTGGGAACTGGGGCCCTGTGTTGCTTGCCTTGGGTGCAAGCTTGGCAGACATCAGTAAGTTGCCCGATCTTTGGCAATCCCTTCATGTAGCTCAATGATGAGTAGCACCTCCTTTAATGTCAATCCGGGAAGACATGAGGATGGTATGAAGACCTCGAGCAAGTGAAGGCACACATTTCCTTTAGCTTTTTGATTCTGTTGCTCTTCATCAAGTCTGGTATCAAGGGATCGCGATCCGACGGTACGTGAGTGCCATACATTTGAAGGGCTTCCCTGATTAAGGTAATATTCAATTCAAACTTCCTCATTTCTTCCCGATTTGATAAGGAGGGCACCCAGAATGTGCCTGAATGATCTTTATCATCTGTCGGCTTCAGTGTGGCAATTAGGTAGTAGCACCTGAGGAAATCGGGTTTAGGCAGAGCTGCACTAAAATAAGTTTTTAATCCTGCTTTTTGCCAGATATCTTGAAGTGGAGCTGCATTCTGTAAGGTTTTGAATTCTCTTGAAAAGAACTGGAAGGTCCACCACACTCCTCCAAACTCCATCTTGGACTCCCATATATGATCTGCGTCTCCCAAGTCTCCTGGCATTTCATTGAACCAATGAGAGTGCCCTTTTACTCTTTCGGTTAGGCCATTTGGTGGATCTGGAATAGGAATTCTCCGCACGTTCACGAACTCTTCAGGCCGAGCTGTTGGTGGGGCCTCCACCGGCATGGCATCCCAATTGATTTGAGCACCAGAGCCTGCCTGAGAGCTTGTGCCTGCTGCTGTTGCCATGAGAGTAGGTTGCTTATCTGCTGGAAGAAGAAAGGCACATTAGTGTTGCATAGGAAACAAGATGTAATGGTGTTCCCTTCACAATACTAACATGACAATCCCGGAGGTCAGTGGTTAGTGGTGAAGTGTTTGTGATAGGTGTGAGTGGTGATTAGAGGTCAGTGTCATCCTAGATGCATACTTTGGTTATGCAATGGGCTCAGAATGCTCCTGTGTTAGAGTGGACGGATTTACAAAATTGGGTCAGGGGGTTTGATACACAGTTTAATTCTCCAAACTTTGATAGAGGATTCGTAGCTCTTAGAACTAAAGACAGGTGAAGATTTCTGGATGAGAGTGTGATGTATTTGGGACCTGTTGGGTACCCATTTCCAGACATTCCTCGATGTGACTGAGTGTGGGTCAGAGTGGTATTTAGGTAGAGTTCCTACATTGTTAGTCGAGAGGACTTGAGAGTGTTGAATTATGCCAGTAACTAGAGTTGGAGCTATTTGGGCTCGTAAACAGGCCTTGGGCACCCATATATGTCTAGCATTGGGGCTAGCCTTCCTTGACCGCTTAGGGACCCAAATAGATGTGGTGTGCCTAGGAGGTTTCCTAGGGTACTCCTTCACTTGTGTCTGTGATGGTGTGGCTTGTTTGTTGTCTCCTCGAGAGTCTGCTATTAGAGTTGTGGGTTTTCCATCCTTGCGTATCCAGATCTGCTTCGCACCACGAGGTGCTCCGTGTTGCATGGGTTGGCGCTCCTGCTTCTTGATCAGTGGCCTCCTTCATGTTGTATAGTGTTTGGTCTTCATGTTTAGAATCTCCTTTGACCCCGCTGCGAACTCCTCATTGACTTCTGTACCTTTGGTAAGATTGACAATCCTCTGCACCATAGAAGTTTGGACAAGAAGAGCAACATTATCTTTATGTGGATTCCTGGAGGGACCAAGAGTTGGTGCCTGTTCTATTGGTTTGAGTGCTTGATTTTCTAATTCAATCGTAAGACGGCTTTGGCCTACCCAAGCCTGAAGAAGTCCACTTCTTAGGTTGAGGTTGACTGCATGATCATAGATCCAGTCTTGGCCTAAGACAAGAGGTTCGGTCAGATCCTCATCTTCACACACTAGCACTTTTGCTGGCATGAGGACCTCTTGTATGTAGAGGGGAAGATCCACCTCTCCCATGCAAGGGGTTTCAACACCTCCTAATCCTATCAGATATGCTTCTAGGGGTTTTACCTCCAATTGCAGCTGCTGGCAATAAGAAAGCCGAACTGCACTTGTGGCTGCTCCTGAATCAATTAAAGCTCTCACGCTTGTTGTTTTGTCTCTTTGTCCTATTTCTAGGGTCACAAAAGGTCGTCGATCCACTATCTTATGGGTACGTTCACCTAAAGCCTCACACATGGCCATGTGATAGCCTGGAGACTCTTGAGTGTCAATCATAGGCTGATCCCTCCCTTGTCTCCTCAACTTCATTCGCCTGATGTGCTCTAAGGCCTCTGCCTGTGCTTCTTCTCGAATTCGTTTTTCCTCCTCTTTACGTTGCTTAGCAGTATTGAGTCGACTTAGCATTTCCTTCGTGAGGGGTTCCTGATACAACTTGACTCTGCATCCGCTAATATAGTTTGGGAGAACATCACCCTCTAAAGTGGCTAGTTGTACTGCTCCACTCGTGGAGATCCTATTGATGATCATAGGTCCGTAGCCTCTCTTTTCTAGCTTCCTTGCGTGTTGTTTCAATGTGTAGACTAAAACTAGATCTCCTGCTTTCAAGCCCTTATCCTTCACATGGGCATCAAAGTATGCCTTCTGTCTCTTCTTAGCTGCATATATCCCTGCAGCTGCTCTCAGTCTTGTTTCTCCTAATCGTTCAAGGTCAAAAAGTCTAGAGGAGAGTTCATGACCCGTCCATTCGTGCTCTTGTGCTACTTTCAATGTAGGTATTAAGAAGTCCAAAGGTAGCACGGCGTTTTGGCCAAATACCATCTGAAAGGGGGTGGCTTGGAGTACCGTTTTGTAGGCGACTCGGTATGCCCAAACAGCATGGTGTAGTTGTTTGTCCCAATCAGAGCGTTTATTGTTCACTAATTTTGTCAATACATTGCATAGGATCTTATTGGTGCTTTCGGCTTGCCCATTGGCTTGAGGGTGATAGGGGGCCGACTTCTTATGCACTACCAAGAATTCTTGGAGCAGATTTTCAATAACTTCATTCAAGAAGTGAGTGCCTCTATCACTAACTAGCTCTATAGGTAGCCCGTATCTTGTGAATACATTCTCAAACAAGAATTTAGCAGTTGTCTGAGCGTCGTTCTTCGTTGTGGCTTTTACCTCTACCCACTTGGTTAGATAGTCCGTGGCAACGATGATATACTCAGCATGGGAACCCTTAGCTGGGGGATTGATAGGACCTACAAAGTATATTCCCCACTTAGAGAATGCACGTCCGCCCATCATGGGCTTCAGTGGCATCTCATCTTTGCGTATAGGATACTGGGTTCGCTGACAAATCTCACACCTCTTCACATAGGTATGTGTGTCCATGTGAAGGGTGGGCCACCAAAATCCTGCAAATAGGATTGCTTTGATCACCCTATCTGGACCAAAGTGTCCTCCTGCTACACCCTGGTGAGCAGTTTCCAAGATCTTTAGATATTCATTCTCATGAACACATAGTCTCAGGTAACCATCTTTTCCGCTCTTGTATAGATTATCACCAATGAGTGAGTAATCTAGGGCCTCTTGTTCTAGACTTCTTTGTCTCGTCAGGTTCATATCTTGAGGGAATGTTTTCGTCCTCAGAAACGCCACTAGTGGCTCGCTCCAATCTGGCACTAGAGACACGCGATAAAGGGTGGCATGTTCCACCGGTGGCTTAGTGCGACAAATTGGGCATTCCTTGCACATTCTATGGACTTCTGCTTCCATAGTTGGCCAGTACACTCCAAGTCTCCTCAATGTTTGCAGGGCTCGTTGTTTTGAGTAGTGTTGCTCTAATGCACCTACATGTGCTAATTGCAACCACTTCGCGTGCTCGTCCTCTTCCACACAACAAGCCAAGATCCCTTGATCCGTGTGCTTGTACATACTTCCTGCCATGATGTGATACTTTTGGGCTTTTACTACCTCTCTATCCTGTGTGGCCATTACTGAGTGGTTAGGCCCGTAGGTTAACACTGGCACTAATGGCTTAGCCCACTGCGGTACCACTTCCAAGTTAAACAAGTAAGCATCAGGTAAGTCATGTGACACTCCTTGTGGGGCTTCTCCTGATGTGAGCCTTGAGAGATGATCTGCTCTTAGGTGAGTTCTGCCTTTTCTCACTACTACCTCAAAGTCATACTCCATTAGTAAGAGAAACCATCTTACTAATCTGCCTGTATTACATGGCTTGTTTACCAGGTACAGTAGAGCTTGGTGATCAGTAAAAAATTTGAACTTATTTGTAAGAAAATAATGTCTAAATTTCTTAACTGCATATACCATGCCTAAGCCTTCTCTCTCAGTAGTGGTGTAATTTCGTTCAGCTGCATTCAATTGTCTACTGGCATAGGCAATTGGGAGATCCATATTACCTTCACCAGTAGGTTGTGCGAGTACACATCCAATAGCGTAATTGGATGCATCCACATGAACATGGAATGGCTTGTTCCAATCTGGTGTGGTCAAGATTGGTGTTGAACATAATCTTCGTTTAAGCTCCTGGAAGGAATTCTCACATTCATCAGTCCACTCAAAGTTAGTCAGAAGTCCGTACATGGGCTTTGCAATGACAGCATACATGTGAATGAACCGGCGGTAGTAACCACAATGCCCCATGAAAGCTTGTACTTCCTTGACATTCCTTGGCCTAGGTAGCTCTGCTATGGCTCTCACTTTCTCTTCATCAGTGGATATGCCATTCTTTGATACTATGTGTCCTAGAATCTTGCCTTGCCTGACCATAAAGACGCACTTTTCTGGGTTCAAGCAGACTTGATATTCTCTACATTTGTCAAAGATTTGTCTGAGTTCGGGAATATGGGTTTGCCTAATGTTGGAATGAGCACAAAGATCATCAACATAGACTTCTAAGTTCTTCCTCAGGAACTCTTTAAACACATGGCACATCAGCCTTTGGAAGGTAGCTGGTGCATTGGTAAGCCCAAATGGCATTACTCTAAAGGCAAAAATGCCCCATTCAGTGGCAAATGCCGTCTTATGCTGATCTTTTGGAGCTATGGCTACTTGATTGTAGCCCGAAAATCCATCGAGGAAGTTGTACACTTCTTTGCCTGCTACTCTTTCTAAGAGATGCTCTGTGATAGGAAGCGGATAGTTATCTCGAATTGTGGCTGCATTAACCTTCTTCAAGTTAATGCACACACGCAGCTTTCCGTTTTTCTTGGGCACCACTACAATGGGGGATACCCACTCAGTGTGCTCAATTTCATAGATAAATCCAGCTTCAACTAGTCGATCTATCTCCTCTTTGATCTTGGCAGCATAATTATCATTATATGTATATGGCTTTTGCTTAGAGGGTTTGGCATCTGAGGTCATGGGGATAGTGTGTGAGCATATGTCTGGATCAACCCCCTTCAAATCCTTGTAACTCCAAGCGAATACATCTCTGTATTCTCTTAGCAAGGCTATTAGCTCTTGATCTTCCTCTTCTGTCAGGTCATGGCCTATGTACGTGCATCTCTCTTCTCCTTCTTCCATGACTACCACAATTTTCTTTGTGGTTTCTTTGTTATCATAGGCCTCTCCTGATTGAGCCTCTCGTTTAGGCATTCTGATCACGACTCTCCTGTCATCTATCTCATATTTTTTAAAGTTTTCAGGGACCTCAAACAAGGATTCTTCTGCCTCCAGAGTGACTTCCTTCTTCTTTCTTTTCTTTCCTCCGCTCTTAGTAGCTACTTGTGTGGCTAACCTCACCTCATTTGTAAGCTCTCCGTGCCTCTGGGGTTGAGATTCTACTTCATAGAAGTATTCTTCATCTGATGCAAAAGGTGGGTCCATGATGATTGACTCTAGATCGGAGTCACTCGCATCCTCAAATGCATCAAGGCTAGGTTCGCATTCTTCTAAAACTGCATCTCCCATGATTAGCTCTATTGAAAAGACTGAAATGTCATAGCCATCCTCATCACAATGAGGTGTCCACTGCTCTTCATTGATGGCTACATCCATTGTTGCTAGGATTTCTGCCCAGCCATGGGGTTCAAATTCCTCATCAGGAAAGACTACAGGTGCATAGGCTGGGTCTTGAATTGATCTATGGTTTTCTTTTGCACCTACCTCTTTGGCTTTCTCTCTCTTCTCTTCTTCTACTGCTACCTTACACATCCATAAGTGGGTGTCTTCATGCATCCACGAGGATCCGGATTCTATGGAATGCACAGACTCAGTCTCATCTTTGGCTCTATGGATGGGATTCCATTGAATAGGTGGTACGTCTCTATGAGAGTAATCCTTAAGATTGACTTTGGTTGTAACACCTAGATGTTGCAAATACAAGGAATTGGTTCCCCAATCCTGGACTACTTGCAAATGCCGCATAAATGGCCTTCCCAAAATCATCTCGTAGGCTTGGTTTTTGCTAAAGTTGCATATAGCAAAAGTATGCTCAAACTCAACCCCACATGTAGTGAGAGTTATTCCTTCTAGGAATCCTAAGGGCCTTTCAATATGACCATCAGCCATCTGCAATTTCATTCTCGTTGGTCGGAGTGCTGGCTTGCCCCATCGCTTCCATAGGGAAGTTGTAGCAATTGCAACTCCTGCACCTGAGTCCAAAATCGCCTTGGTTGTGTAACACTGATGAGTAACTGGGAGATAGGTATTTCCTTCTTCTCCTTCACTCATGTCTCCTATCTTATCCAATGGTATTTCAGGCACTCTTCTATGAGATCCTACTTGGGAGCGCAATTTTGCTATGTCTGGCACTTGTTTGGCTACATGTTTCCACACTTCTGGCTTAACTTTGAGTAGCTCTTCTAAAGTGAGATTGCACTGCACTTTAGTGTTCTTTACTACCTCTGTATTCCTAGGTATGATAGAATCTTCATTTCTTATCATGACTGTGGGCGCTCTAAGACAAGTAGACTTGGTTTCCCATGGGCCTGTGAAATGTGGTAATTCTTGTAGAGAATTAGACTCAAAGTCTAATCTCTCTTCAGAGTGGATGCTCTCATGCTCCTCATAAATGGATGGGATGTCCTGTGGGAATTGCTCGTGTGCATCATCCACAAGTTCAATGGGAGGAGGGACTTCACTTTCTTTAGCCCATTTGTCTTCTTGAATCTCTCGTAGGAATTCTGGTGTGAACCGATTCATAGAAGATGATGTGTCTGGCTCCGTAGAGTTAGGCACGTAGGCTTCCTGGGGAGGTAGGCTCACGTTCTCACTTGCCTTGCCCTTATTTTGAGAGGTGGGTTCCTTTTCTGATTGTGCAATTAGCCTCTCTATTCGTTCTAGTAGTCCATCAAAGTGTAACTGCGTCTTAGCTGAACTAGAGATGTTAAAGAGGCGACTGGCTTCAAACATAGTCTAATCCAATTCCACCATCTTAGCACAAATTTTGGTTCGTTCTAGCTCTAGTTCTGCTCTAGGGTAACACTTTTCATGATCAGTTACGTTTGGCCCTTCTTGGATTCTGGCCTGATATGCTCTAAGCATCATGTTTAGGTCCTCGGGAGTGGGATCAGCTAGGACGGATCCTACTCTGGGTGGTGGGTGGGTTAAGGGTGGTGTATTGAAAGGTTGGGGAATGGAAGAAGGTGGATTGGCGGGTAAAGGGAGAGGTGGTGGAGGGTTGGTGTGAGAGTGGTTTTGAGATGCGAGTTCACTTATCTTTGCTTTGGTTTCTCTCAAGCTTTCTTCAAGTTCGCTCATCTTTTTTGCCCATTGCCTTTTCATTCTTTCACGACTATCCTTCCAGGCTCTAGTCCTCTTTTTGGTTATGCTCTCTGTTTCACTCACCTCGGGGCTCTTTTCCTGACCAACACCTTGGTTTTGTTGTAGTGCTTGGGCTCTTGTGATCACTTGCACAGGTGCAGTGGAAGTCAAACTCCCTGTGGAGTCTACAACTAACCCAACAACATTGATAGGAGTGATTTTAGGCATGTTATTAGGGTTCTTTGGGCAATCTCGTAGGAGATGCTCTTTTCCGCAGTCTTGACAGAAACCCTGAATTGTTACTGATTGAGGTTGTGTAGGGGCAGGCAGTGGACAATCACGTATAAGGTGATCTCCCTGACATCTGAAGCATGGTCCTCTAGGAAATGGGGGTCGTACATGCCTAGGTTGAGGTCTAGAGTTGGGGTTTGTGTACATGACATTGGCATACTCAGGCTCCCCACTATTTTCACTTGGGTCCTCATAATAGTATGACTCGTTATGCTCGGGTGACTTCATGTAGTAAGCCTGTGGGCTATCAATATGTGTGGAGTCAAAACTATGGTCACTTGGATCACTGTCTGATAGCAATGGGGTGACTGGGACTATGGCTCTGTTCGGATTTTCTTCAGCAGATGCATATTTCACTGGGATCACATTGGTTGGAGCAGGGGGTTGCTGCACTAGGACTGGTTGAGGTCTCTGCTGCCCTTGATAAGGTGGCTAATAAGTTTGCTGTGGTCTATTGTATTGTTGTGGTGGGTACTGATTCTGGTATCTACCCTGTTGTGGATATGGCTGAGGGTAATTTTGCCTAACAGTTTGTTTGTTATATGGGCAGTCTTGTGCAGTGTGGTTGGTGTACCTGTGCTCTATGGTGCAGTACTGGCTACTAGGATTCGCCTGGGGTTGGGCCATAATGGGACATACATTTGCCATATGGTCACCGCCACAAGTGTAACACCGCTTAACTGGGGCAAATCTCGGAATTTGTTTGCTAGAGACACCTAGTTTTTGAGCTACCTTCTCTGCAAGTTCCTCAATGGATGTGGATTGACCAGATGTGAGGCTACTAGAGCTATCAGAATCCTTATAGATTTTTGATAGTTCTAATTCCTCACCTAGATTGTCCTCAATGTCTATGCACATGCGCACGCACTCTTCTATCGTTCTGGGGTCCTTCAGATACACATATGACCTGAGCTTGGTGCTCAACAATCCATCTAAGAACAAGGCCACTTGTTTGGCTGGTGTGGGTAACTCCGGCATTGGGCATGTCTCCAGGTACTGCCTAAATCTTCTTCCAGCTAGTCTGACCGTCTCTTGAGGTGTTTGTTTGAAGCTATGAATTAGTGAGGAAGTGTTGTGCCTGATTCCACTCTTAGAAAACTCAATGATAAATGCCTCTAAGAGATGGTCTATGTTTCTGAAATGCCTCTCGTTCAGTGGTTGAAACCACGTATGGGCAGTGTTCCTAAGGGTTAGACCAAAAGCATTATATTGTGTGAATAGGTCCTCTACCTGTTCAGCTTTCAATACTTGCCGAAATTCTGCCACATGGTCATAAGGGTCTCCAGTGCCATCGAAGTAATTCTTCATGGACTTCACCAGTTGAGTTGGTCGCAGGGTCCTAGTGTGTTCTCTCGGCCTTGGCAAAGGAAAATCGTCAGCATTCCTTTGATTCCATGGGGTTCTATGTCCCTCAGGTTCCACTATATTCCTTTCCGTTCCCATTCTTTCTCTTCCTAGGGAGTTGGCAAAACTTACCTCAGGTTTGTCTCTACTTCTATCTCTTTGAGCTCCATGAGCTTGGGAGGTCCCAGCTCCTTGGTGACTGTATGACACATTAGTCCGAGGTTGGGGGAAAACAAATTCACCCTTCCATGTGTAGGCATGTCTGCCATGCTCGGTGACCACGAAGATCCTCTCTGATGTATTGTCTAGGTATGTTACTTTACCTGGGCTGTCAGGGTCTTTAAACTCATAGATTGTGAGAGCACCTACTTCATGAGGCAAGGTAGGCTTATACCTCCAAAAGGCCTCATCGGTTTCTCGTTTAAAAGCAAATCTATGCTTTTATTATCCTGTGGAATCCACTCTGGAGTCATGATTCTGGTCAAGACGGATTTACCACGGGGGGTTCTCGGCTCTTTCTCTAAATTTCCTTGCTCTATATCACCCATATCAGTTTCTGCAATCACATTTCCAAACTCATCAGTTCTATCAGGAAGAGTGGTGACTACATATACAGTCCCTTCTTTATCTAGGTATGCTCCATTCTCAAACTTCACTACCGGGTGTTCTAGTCCATGGGGTTGATCAGGGTTCTTAATCTGGACCACAGATCTTCTCAGTCCGTCTTCGTAGATGCGAGCACCTAGACGATTCGTCCTGATGTATTCCAATTGAGTCTTGTAAGGTCCCTCTGGCTTTTCTAGATAAGCCACCCCTGAACTACCTACTGGTCTCTCCATGTGATAGGACATCTCAGAATCACTTGTTTCTGATCTGGGAGTGTATGGGTAATCACTCAACTGCTGGGCCCAAGACCTGGCAGTGTGATTAACACTAGCTTCAGAAGATCTGAGGCTTTGTCTGTCTCGGCCTAAGTGTCTGCCTGATCTAAGGTTCATATGCCTGATTTATCTACCCCCTTGGACCCAAGCACACTCTCGTTGCAGGTTAATTTGCACCAATCACTTTGTTCTTTTGAGTTGAATATTATGTTTATGATCTTGTCTGAAATTGCATCGTCAGGGGTACTTAAGTGAATTTCGCACTTGATAAGTGATCAACTCCAGTTTACCTTTTGTCCCTTAGGGTTTTCGCACTTAAGACCTACTTAATTCTTGCACTTGGTTGATTAATTCTCTTGGACTTGATTCGTGCCTAACGTTGCCCTAATTAATTACCACACCTAAGTCGTACTTGGCTAGGAATTGACAAAGGAGGGTTGAGAGATCTTCCAACCTCAATTAGCTGGTTGACCAGACTGCTACACAAGCCCAGGAAGCCTTCTCCCAAGCTTGGTACTCACCCTTGCTAGCTTGCTTTGGATTGCCTTGAGTGTACACAATGTTCCTGCAAAAGCTCACCAGTTAGTATAGCTCTATTACCACAAGTAATTGAAAGACACACATCAATATTTTCAGTCCCCCCTGGAGTAACTCACTGTACCCCCTCAATCTTAGGACCACCTAGTCTCACCTAAAGGCCAACTTGAAAATACATGTTCTAAAACTCCACGTATGATTCTACAAAAAACCAGTCAAGGTCCACGTAGGATTTTCAACAAGCTTTCCAACGAGACCAAAATCTCATCAATCGGAGTTCGTATGGTGAAGTTATGACCATTCAGGCTCTTAGGGGTCCAAACAGGCTCTCAGGGTTCAGGAAATTCCTCCCTGGTTTCTAGGTCTTTTGCCCACTCCTATGGCTCTTATATCCTCCCAATGTGTCCAAGATTAAGCCCAAAGATACCTTAATTCAGTCAATTAAATTACTCTAAATTTTCATGCGTTAAGCCCATGTATCGCGATAGGTCGGGTCGAAGTGTCGCGATAGCTCCCAAGTGTCGCGATAGGTCGTGAGGTGTCACGATAGCTCGTGAGGTGTCGCGATAGCTCCCAAGTGTCGCGATAGGTCGTGAGGTGTCGCGATAGCTCGTGAGGTGTCGCGATACTCCCAAGTGTCGCGATAGGTCGTGAGGTGTCACGATAGGTCGTGAGGTGTCGCGATACTCCCAAGTGTCGCGATAGGTCGTGAGGTGTCGCGATAGGTTGTGAGGTGTCGCGATACTCCCAAGTGTCGCGATAGCTCGTGAGGTGTCGCGATAGGTCGTGAGGTGTCGCGATAGGTCGTGAGGTGTCGCGATAGGTCGTGAGGTGTCGCGATACTCCCAAGTGTCGCGATAGCTCGTGAGGTGTCGTGATAGGTCGTGAGTGTCGCGATACCTCGAGGTGTCGCGATAGCTCGGGATATGGTGAATTTTTCAGTTCTATCTAGTGATCCTAGGAGCTCTCAGCCTGCGCAGTGTTGTGGTGCAGTCAGAAACGCGATTAGTCGAAGTTTGCGAAGTGTCGCGATAGCTCGAGCTCAACGCCTTGGGGCCTGTGCAGAAGGATTCTGTACCTGCTGAGCTTGCTGGAGATGGTGATGGAGCTGGTACCTGCAAGAACATGCAAAAAATACACAAAAACAAGGACACACACTTGCTCTCTCTCAAACTCGCACACAACAAATGAGGGGAATGACAAGGAAGAGGGAATATGTTGTGGAGAAGGAGGTGGAGGTGGAGATGGAGAAGGAGGTGAAGATGGAGATGGAGATGGAGAAAAATCAGAAATTTACCGACTACTTACCATTCCAACGCGTCCTCTCTACGTCTTACCATCACACGCTCGTCCTCAAAGCTTGAATCCCCGACAACGGCGCCAAAATTTGGTGTAGCTCAGTGATGAGTAGCACCTCCTTTAATGTCAATCAGGGAAGACATGAGGATGGTATGAAGACCTCGAGCAAGTGAAGGCACAAATGTGTGAGTGAGAAGCACACTAACATGCACACACATACACACACACGCGCACACACGGCAAGAACAAAGAGAGTAAGACAATGGAATCACTTCTATTGCAACAAAGTTCTCATACAAGCTCAAAACTACAAGAAGCTACCCCAAAAATGAGCTCTCTAGCTCTATTTATAGTTTTTGCCTAGCTTTGGCCCTGTCCAGACCTAGTGTCTGGCCTAGTTAAAAATTAGGTTCCAGGGTTTATTTGAGGGCTCAAACGAGATCTAAAAAATATGAAAATTGGCAGGCAACTACTTCTAAGGCTCCTCAAGCTTGAGGACTCCTCGGCTTGTACAAAATGGAGCTACAAAAAGGTGAAAATGGTATTTACAGGGGTTTTTAGTGATGAGAATCACTTTAAAATGATGTAAGGGTTTTGAAAAAAATGAAGGGTTGCCTTAGTGCTAGATCTGCATGTGTGTCCGTACTTGCTTCTTCCCGTATACTGCAACACTTCACAAGTTGGGATGAAGAGATTTTGGATAAGTAAGAAGTGTGGCCAAATCTCTGGTGCCACAAACTTGAGTTTGATTCTTTGGATACAAAGCATGATAGCTTGTAGAGGTCCTTTTCTTCTATACCTTGAGCAATGACATCCTTTGTATGGTGATCAACTACCTTAACTAAGGTGTTATCAAACCATACTTGTTTGTCCTGATCTGTAATGGCCTTGACGAAAAGTAGATTCATACATAAATTGGGAACAAAAAGAACATTGGATAAAGACTTGCATTCCCCCTGATGGTTGGAAATTTGAACTTTCCCTTGTCCTTCGATGGGTAAACTCTTGTTGTTGCCAAGATAGACTTCTCCCGTGTGCTCTTCGAGTTCCTGAAATGAGTCCTTGTCTTTGCACATATGGGAGGTAGCTCCGCTATCAAAGATCCACTCATGTGGGGAGCTTGAAGTCACTAGTGCTTGGGCTTCTGTGGAGATGAAGAGTTCCTCGCTCGAGCAGTGGGATCTGTGTTGGGAGCCTTTGGATGCTTGCCTAGACGTAGAGGCCTTCGATGATTGTTTCTTTTTGTAGCAAAACTTTTCTAAGTGGCCTGATTTTCCACAAAAATTACACGTGAACTTTTTAGATGAGTTATGCGATCCTTGCTTAGATCCATTGCTAGCTTGATGACTTGTGGTTTTGCCCTTATTGAAGGGGCCTTTGGCCTTCATGGCTGACGCTTGTGAGGAAGTCGATTTGGCTCGCGAGTCGTGAAGGAGTAATAGTCGACGAACCTCTTCCCAAGATAAGACTTGGCCGCGATTATACAAAGTTGTGACAAATGTTTCGTACGACTTAGGTAACTTGTTGAGAAGCCAAATGGCCATGTCTTCACTAGAGATCTGCCTACCACATAGTGTTAATTTACGTTGGTAATCCTAAAATTGGGCTATGACCTTGGTAATTGTGTCGTGTGGCCTAATGGTCAAATTATGAAACTCGACCTCTAATGCATATATCTTCGAAGGGGTCTTGTCTTCATACAAAGCGGCTAACGTATCCCAAGCATCCTTGGACGTCTTGCAAGCCATGATATGTCCTTTCGTCAGTTCGTCGCAGGCAAGTAACAGCTTACCTAAAGCTCTTTTGTCCTTGACATTCCACACATGCCAATCGTCTAAGTTGGTATCCCTATTGGGTTTGGGGTCTGACCCATCTACTACCTCATGCATGAGATTCCTGTAGAGATAGGCGCGCATGACATCTTTCCATAGATTGTAATTTTGTCCATTGAGGCGTTCATCTTTAGGCATAAAAATAGGGGTGAAAGAGGGTAAGAAGTTAGCCATAGATGATGAGCTACCTTCGCTTTTGGTCATTACAAAGCTTCGAGTGATGAGTGTTTAGAAACACTATTAAAATCTTTGCCAAATGCACAAGTTTTGAAGATAAAGTGTTTAGAAACACTACCAAAATCTTTGCGAAACGCACAAGCGTTGAACGACTCAATACCAGTATGAAAAACTCCTTGGGGAGAGGGGGGGCTTAGAGTAGCCCTTTACTTTTGCAAAGATAGACACCGTGGAGTGTGGAGAGTCGACACGAGAGGAGGGGGCTTAGATTAGCCCGTTGCACACCACATCTGCCTTAGAGTAGGCATGGGACTCAAAGAGACTTGTGAGTGGGCTTAGATTAGCCTCCAACTCACAGATGCACACACACACACAATATCTTCTTTTTGATGTTACAAAGCAGAGGCACTTAGTGCCTAAGTTTATGGTAAATGATGTTCATGGGAGATAGGTTTAAGGCTCTTGTGAAGTACAAAAAACTTTTAATGAGGGTGTGGAGTGGTGGCAATAGAAAGGGTTAAACCCTTGGGAAAAGTGCAGACACACCCTTGGATGAGGGTCAAGTTGGATGCTAATGAAGTGCCAAAACCTTTAGATATATGCACACTTGATTGTACCCTTAAAAGATAATAATGAACAACACTTTTAGGACGTAGAGGACCAAGCCAAAAGGTATGATATGAAAATGCTCATGATATAAAAGTGTTCTCAGTAAGTTGGTACGAAGCATCTTAATACTGCTTGTCTCATTGGTCTTTGTCACCACGTGCAAATGTGAGCAGTTATGAATGTGCAATGTGATAAGGCTAAAAATATGGAACAGTCAGCCCCACAGCACCGATGTAAGCCTACTAAAAATGGAATATATTATATAAGTCTACATTTCACACCACTGAATCAAACAGTGAGTGCCTAGAATTAGCTTCATCAAACGCGTCCTCCTTATTTCTCTGTGGCGCGCTCTCACCTGCGAAGTTACAGCGCACTCTGTTCGTTCTTGCGCTTTAGCATATATATGCTCATTGCTTACGTTGTCTGTCTGAGAGGAGGTCAGTCGAGGGTGGTTGCATCTCTGATGACAGCAGTGGCCCAGAGCAAAGGTACCAGAATTCCACCTGTTTGTTATGGTGATTCAGTGAACGGGGTTCCAAGATCGGCCAGTAAAGCATTACAAGAGGACATGCTCTTTTCTCTCTCTCTCTTTCTCTGTGCGTAGGATGAAACAGCACGCTGTATGTATCTGCAGTCAAGACCTTTGATTTGTCGATCCGTAGACTGTGGCGCAGAAGGTTTCGGGCTTCTCCCCTTTTAAAACAATCGCTTATAAGTTGAAAATGGAATTATGCCAAACGAGTAATGATGAAGATGAAGTGAAGTTTATAAATACTCAAAACAAAGAGGTTCACCCAAGTCTCCACAATTAAAAGATAACTATGAACCACCAAATGAGCACAAAATCCGTCGATGACAAGGGTGGGTGGGAAAATGGGGAAATTGTGAGATAATGGGTGGGAGGGTGGGCAAATGGGCAAAATGAAGCCGCAAAGAGTAAATGGATGACAAAATGCTTCTCCAAAATGAGTGGAGAGCAACACCACCAAACTCAAGCACCACCACCACCAAAATCACCGCCAAACACACCACCAAGACCTTCACCTAGCGCTCTGATACCATGTAGAGAGTACGCATGCGGAAGCAAAATGAAAAGTAAAGTACTCTCACAAAACAAAGAATGTGTGAGACACAAAATGAGTAGACCATGAAGTGGGTAAACTCATGTGGATTAGAAATGAGCTTGCCAAGAGCATGGAGTAGGCTCATCAAACTTCTAACCAAGTATAAATGCGGGGAGAGGCCCTCCTTGTATAGATTTGGGAGGGGCTCTCAAAAGTACATCATATGTGGGATAAGTCTCCTGAAAGGAGAATGAATACAACTGGTAGAAGCACATGGCAAGGTACCCAAATACAAAGGAAATACAATATGAAATGGAAATAGACTAGAAATGGAGTGCCTCCTGGATACAAAATGGAGATGCACTCATGCGGATACAAAAGTAGATGAAGTAAGAGCGATCATGTCATCAACAGATGGCTCAGGCGATACGATACCACCTGAGTGCACGATACGATATTGCTGCATTGTACAATACAATACTAACAACTCTCGTGATATGATACCAATGCAAGTCATGATATGATACCAAAACCTTGCACGATACGATATTGGAGTTTCTCACAATACGATATTAGGTACACGATACGATACCAATATTAGTATTATGAGCGATACAATACTGCTCGATCGACGATACGATACCGTGATTGGGACGATACGATACGAGTGGACTGCGATACGATACCACTGGCAGATCGCGATCGCGATACCAACTTGAGTATACGATACCAGAAAATGGTATCGCAATACCTCAAGTGGTATGCGACGATACAATACTTGGCAAGTATCGTGATACTAGGGAATTTTGGTATCGTGATACCAAAACTCGACCGACCGCGATACTACAGCCAAAATTGCTCAAATCACAAAAGTTTTTGCACAAATGTGTTTAACTCTCACCCCTCTTCACTCTTGACCCTCTATCTCACTCAAAGGATCTCTCCAATCTCTTTGTCCCATCCCGCGATACCGAAAACGATTTTAATCATGTGTGGTGGTGGTTATGAATTGATTTTGTTATAAAAAACTTATATGGTTTACCTTCTCGTGTGTCTCAACCCAAATGTGTGCTCCTAAATCCTTTCTTTAGCTCACTTAGCGCGATACCACACCAACTCATCGTAGTCTGCAAACGATACCAACTCCTGAGCAAGTGTCAAATGAACTAAAATTTTTTGGTTTTTATAGTTTGTGATGCCTCAAGCCTATTCTACACTAATTTGCCAATTTTTTGGGATTTTTCTTGGTGATTTCAACTGTTGGCAGTAGTCAAGGAACTGAAGGATTCACAAGACAAGGAAGCCTACGAAGGGAGTCGGAGCGAAGAGAAAGCACAAGCAGACATAGTAGTCAAAGAAGATCTGGCAAGTAGGCCATTTAAATTTTTCAGGCATCAAAGAGTTGGGCACACAAGAAGAAGGAGCAAGTAGGGAGCTCCAAGAAATGTATGTCAAAATGTTAGAAGAAATCCCTACAAAAATAGTGATTTTCATCACTAAAAACCATTGTAAATACCATTTCATATTTTTGTAGCTCCATTTTGTGCAAGCCAAGGAGTCCTTGAGCTTGAGGAGCTTTAGAAGTACCTACCTATCAGTTATCACAATTTTTAGACTCCGTTTGAACCTCCAAATAGGGCCGAGAACTTAATTTTTAACTAGGCCGGACACTAGGTCAGGACAAGGCCAAAACCTAGTCAAAAACTATAAATAGAGCTAGAGAGCTCATTTTTGAGGTTAGCTTGTAATTGATTTGAACTTGTATGAGCTTGTTGAAAGTAATCTAAAGAACTCCATTGCTTCTCACTCTTTGTCTTGCCTTGTGTGCACGTGTGTGTGTATGTGTGTGCATGTTACTGTGCTTTGCACTCACCCACTTATGCCTTCACTTGCTCGAGGTCATCATACCATCCTCACGTCTTCCCGGATTGACATTAAAGGAGGTGCTACTCATCACTGAGCTACACCAAATTTTGGCGCCGTTGCCGGGGATCGAGCTTTGAGGACGAGCGTGTGATGGTAAGACGTAGAGTTGAGGCGTTGGAGTCATAGGTATTTTCTTCACTTTTATCTATTTTCTTTTGTTTTTATCATCTCCATCATCATCCTCACCATCTCCCACATCCATCTCCATCATCGTGAAAAATTTCAGTTTTTGGTCATATCACCCCACCCATACCATTTCCCTCATTTCACTTGTGAGAGAGAGCGAGAGAGCGTTTGTGTGCTTGTGATTTTCTGTGTTTTTTGAGATTTTCTGCAGGAATCAGCACCCGAGCAGCTGCACCAGCTTCAGCAGGTAAAAAATTTGACTGTGCAGGTCCCGAGGCGTTGACCTCTGTCAATCGCGACCGACAGAAAAGTTGACCATTTTGCAAAACAAAGTGTCTAACCATGATGTGTAGGCCTAGGACATCCTAAATGTGTGCTTGAAATTTTAAAATTCCTCAGTTTTCTGTCAATCGCGATCGACAAACCACGACGGACACTTGCCGACCGTCCTGTCAATCGCGATCGACTCATCAGTCGCGACCGACGGAGTCAACGACCGACTGACCACGATCGACTGAATCTACACATGACATGTGTCAATCGCAATCGAGCCATCAATCGCGATCGACCAGTCAATCACGACCGACAGCCACGACGGACCTGTCAATCGCGACCGACCCAGTCAACGATTGCTTGACCACGACCGACAGACCCTAGCGACGGACCTGTCAATCGCGATCGACTCATCAATCGCGACCGACAGAGTCAACGACCTTTTGACCACGATCGACTGAAAATCCGGGCCACGTGTCAATCGCGATTGACCCATCAATCGCGACTGACAGCCACGATGGACCTGTCAATCGTGACCGACACGTCGATCGTGATTGACCTCTCAATCGCGATTGACAGAGCTTGCGAACGCAATTGACGGGAAAATTTGGCCAATTTTTTAGGGTAAAAAATAGTGGTCTAATTTTTTGGCAAATTGTGGGGAACTTTTAAGGGTTAGTAGAGCATTGTGAGGCCTATACCCAGAGCATTTTGAGAACTCCTGTCTACCGGCTAACCTGTTTTAAATCCTGTTTTAGCCCCAAAACCCTGAGCGGACAAAACTTCCTCATACGAAATCCGATTGCGGTGATTTTTGTTTTGTTGGAAAGCTCGTGGGGAGTACAACCAAAACTTCCACTAGTTACAGTAGAATTAATGTCAGGATTATTAGATAGGGTAATTTGAAGTGACCATATCCCAGAGTAGGAAAACTAAGTTTCCCTTGGGATTGTTTTCCATAGAGGCAAAAGGCAATTGGGTCTATGAATTACATGCATGAAAGTGATCTGTCTGTCAACTGAATTCAATTCTTGAGCTAATTGTGGACTTTTTCAGGTTCTTTGAGAGCATCAAAGGGTACTTGAAGCAAGAGTAAGTGCGAGCTTGGGAACACGCTTCCTGGGCATACAAGGGCAACCAAGGGAAGAAACTTAAGGTTGGAAATTCTCAACCCCCTCTGTCAATCCCTAGCATAGGCTAAGTACGGATAGAGGTCTTGATTAATTAAGGACACGTTAAGAACAACCAAGTCCAAGAACTCTAATCACTCAAGTGCAAGTGTTAGGAGATTACAGTTGCGGAACAACCTAAGGAAAAAGAACTTAAATTGAGCGACCACACTCAAAGTACGATAAAACTTAAGTGTTCCTTGCGACGAAGATTAATTGGACAAGAAGTGACACCTTCAGGGCAATTAAAAAAGAACAAGTGACTAATACAAAAGAACTCAGCAACGCAAAGTGTACTTGGGAAAATTTGAGATCATTCAATTGGGCATATGAACCTTAGATCGGGACGACACCTAGGGAGAGATAGACAAAGTCTTAGATCTTCAGAGGCTAGTGTCAATCATATTGCTAGGTCTTGGGCCCAGCAGTTGAGCCATCATTCATATTACCCTAGCTCTGAGACTAGCGAGTCTGAGATGTCCCACGATATGGAGAGACCTATAGGAAGTTCAGGAGTGCCATATTTACATAGGGTAGAAGGCCCTTACAAAACGCAACTCGAATACCTTAGGACCAACCGATTAGGTGCTAGCATCTATGAGGACGGCCTAGGAAGATTTGTGGTCCAGATTAAAAACCCTGACCAATCCATTAGACTAGAACATCCAGCGGTCAAGTTTGAAAATGGAGCGTACTTGGCCAAAGAAGGGACAATATATATAGTCACCAGCCATCCAGATAGGACAGATGAATTTGGGAATGTGATCCCAGAAACGGACTTAAGTGACCTAGAGCAAGGAAACATAGGTGTAGAACCTAGAACCCCCTGAGGCAAATCTGTTCTCACTAGGATTATTACACCAGAGTGGATTCCCCAAGATAATAAAAGCATAGATCTACTCCTGAACCGAGAGACTGATGAAGCCTTTTGGAGGTACAGATCTGATCAGCCGAATGAGGTAGGAACAATCATGATATATGAGTTCAAAGATCCTGATAGCCCAGGCAGAGTGACCTACTTAGATCACACTTCAGAGAGGGTCTTTGTGGTTACAGAAAATGATAGGCATGGTTACACTTGGAAAGGTGAATTTATTTTCCCCCAACCAAGATCGAATGTGTCCTTTGGTCACCCAGGAGCTGGAACATCCCAAGCTCATGGAACTCAAAGAGACAGACATAGAGATAGACCGGAGGTAAGCTTTGCCAACCCAGTGGGAAGAGACAGAACGAGAACGGAAACAAATAGAGTGGAACCTAAGGGACTTAGAGCCCCAAGGAACCAAAGGAATGCTGATGATTTCCCTCTGCCAAGGCCTAGGGAACACACCAGGATTTTGAGATCGACTCAGTTAGTTAAGTCCATGAAGAATTACTTCGATGGCACAGGAGACCCATATGATCATGTGGCTGAGTTTAGGCAAGTCTTGAGAGCTGAACAAGTTGAGGACATGTTCACGCAATATAATGCCTTTGGTCTAACACTTAGGAACACAGCCCTTACGTGGTTTCAACCATTGAATGAGAGACAGTTCAGGAGCATAGACCAACTTTTAGAGGCTTTCATCACCGAATTCTCTAAAAGTGGCATAAGGCATAATACTTCCTCATTGATACACAGCTTCAAGCATACCCCTCAAGAGACGGTGAGACTTGCAGGAAGAAGATTTAGGCAGTATCTTGAGAGATGCCCTGTTCCTGAGTTACCCACACCTGCCAAACAAGTGGCTTTATTCTTGGATGGATTGCTAAGTACAAAGTTGCGATCCTATGTGTACTTGAAGGACCCTAGGACCATAGAAGAGTGTGTACGCATGTGCATCGACATCGAGGATAACCTAGGGGAGAAGTTAGAGCTTTCCAAAATCTACAAAGATTCAGATAGTGCCTCTAGTCTCTCTTCCTCGCAATCCACATCAATTGAGGAACTTGCGGAGAAAGTAGCTCAAAAACTAGGTGTCTCTAGTAAACAAATTCCTAGATTTGCCCCAGTAAAGAGGTGCTATACTTGCGGTGGTGACCATATGGCGAACGTATGTCCCATCATGGCTCAACCCCAAGTGAATCCTAGTAGCCAATACTGCACCATAGAACGGAGATACACAAATCACACAGCACAAGACTGTCCATACAATAAGCAAGCGGTTAGACAAACCTACCCTCAGCCCTATCCACAACAGGGAAGATACCAAAACCAGTACCCCCCACAGCAATATGGTAGACCAGAGCAATCTTATCAACAACCCTACCAAAACCAACAAAGGCCTCAACTTGTGTTAGCTCAACAACCTCCAACCCCAACTAATGTGATTCCCGTAAAGTATGCAGTTGCTGAGGAAATTTTGAATAGAGCCATAGTCCCAGTGACTCCATTGCTCTCAGAAAGTGACCCGGGTGATCATAGTTTTGATTCCACTCACATAGATAGTCCACAGGCTTACTACATGCAATCGCCTGAACATGGTGAGTCCTACTATAGTGAAGAACCGAATGAACCTAGTTGGGAGCCTGATTACACAAACGTCATGTACGCAAATCCCAACACTAGACCTCAACCTAGACAGGTAAGACCCCCATTCCCTAGAGGACCTTGCTATAGATGTCAAGGAGATCACCTCATTTGTGATTGCCCAATGCCTGCATCTACACAACCACAATCAGTAACAATACATGGCTTTTGTCAAGATTGCGGGAAGGAGCATCTCTTACGAGACTGCCCAAAGAATCCCAATAATATGCCAAAAATAACTCCAATTAACGTTATTGGCTTAGTTGTAGACTCAACAGGAAGTGTCACTTCCATTGCACCAGTGCAAGTGGTCACTAGAGCCCAGGCTTTGCAACAAAACCCAGGAATAGGTCAAGAGAAGAGTGCAGAGGTTAGTGAAACCGAGAGCATAGCCAAGAAATGGTCAAGAGCCTGGAGGGATAGCCGAGAGAGAATGAAAAGACAATGGTCTAAAAAGATGAGTGACTTAGAAGAAAGCATAAGAGAAACAAAAGCCAAAATTGTTGAACTCACCTCTCAAACAAACTCTCACATACCACCACCACCCTCACTTCCATCACCATCTAACCCACCATCTGTCCACCTGCCTAAGACCATCCCACCACCCCCTAGAGTAGGATCAGTGTTAGCTGACCCCACTCCTGAAGACATAGACATGATGCTTAAGGCATATCAGGCCAGAATCCAAGAAGGGCCAAACGTGACAGATCATGGCAAGTGCTACCCTAGAGCTGACCTAGAGATAGAAAGAACCAAGCTTTGCGCGAAAATGGTCGCGTTGGCTCAGACTATGTTTGAAGCCAGTCGCCTCTTCAACTACTATGGCTCAGCTAAGACACAATTGCACTTGGATGGACTATTAGAGAAGTTAGAGAGCATAATTGCAAGATCTTCCAAGGAAGAAAAAAATCAAGGAAGAGATGAGGCAGGTAAAGGAATAAGCCTTCCCCCACAGGAAGCTTTTGTGTCCAATTCCACTGAACCAGACACCTCCTCTTCTATCAATAGGTTCACTCCAGAATTCCTACGAGAGATTCAAGAAGACAAATGGGCTAAAGAAAGTGAAGTCCCTCCTCCCATTGAACTTGTGGATGACACACATGATCAATTCCCACAAGATATTCCTTCCATTTAAGGAGAGCAAGAGAGTGCACAAAATCAAGAGAGATTAGACTTCGAGTCTAATTCTTTACAGGAATTACCCCATTTCACAGGCCCATGGGAAGCCAAGTCTACTTGTATGAGAGCACCCACGGTCATGGTAAGAAACGAAGACTCAGTCATACCTAGGAATACGGAGGTAGTGAAAAACACTAAAGTGCAGTGCAACCTCACTTTAGAAGAGCTACTCAAAGTTAGGCCAGAGTTATGGAAACATGTAGCCAAACAAGTACCAGAGATAGCAAAACCTCGTTCCCAGGTAGGTTCTCATAGGACAGTGCCAGAAATTCCTCTAGACAAGACAGGAGATATGAGTGAAGGTGAAGAAGGAAACACCTATCTTCCCATTACCCATCAGGGGTACACAACTAAGGCAATTCTAGACTCAGGTGCAGGAGTTGCTATTGCTACCACTTCCCTATGGAAGCGGTGGGGCAAGCCAGCACTCAGGCCCACGAGGATGAAATTGCAGATGGCTGATGGTCACATAGAGAGGCCTTTAGGACTACTTGAAGGAATAACTCTCACTACATGTGGTGTAGAGTTTAAGCACACGTTTGCCATCTGTGATTTTAGCAAGAACCATGCCTATGAGATGATTTTGGGAAGACCATTTATGCGACAGTTGCAAGTAGTACAGGATTGGGGAACCAATTCCTTGTATTTGCAACACCTAGGTGTCACGACCAAGGTTAATCTCAAAGATTACTCTCATAGAGATGTCCCTCCTATCCAATGGAATCCTATCCATAGAGCCAAGGATGACACGGAGTTTGTGCACTCCATAGGATCAGGATCCTCATGGATGCATGAAGATACTCACTTATGGATGTGTAAAGTGGCAGTAGAAGAGGAGAAGAGAGAAAAAGCCAGAGACGTAGGTGCGAAAGAGACACACCGATCAATTCAAGACCCAGCCTATGCACCTGTAGTGTTCCCTGACGAAGAATTTGAACCCCACGGCTGGGCAGAAATTTTAGCAACCATGGATGTAGCCATCAATGAAGAACAATGGACACCCCACTTTGATGAGGATGGCTATGACATTTCAGTTTTCTCCATAGAGCCAATCATGGGAGATGCAGTTTTAGAAGAATGTGAACCTAGCCCTGATGCATTTGAGGATGCAAGTGACTCCGACCTAGAGTCAATCATTATGGACCCACCTTTTGCATCAGATAAAGAAGACTTCTATGAAATAGAATTTCAACCCCAGAGGCACGGAAAGCTTACAAATGATGTAAGGCTAGCCACACATGTGACCCCTAAGGAAGAAGGAAAGAGAAGAAAGAAGAGAGAAGTCACACCAGAAAAGGAAGAATCTTTGTTGGAGGTCTCAGAAAATTTTAAAAAGTATGAGATGGATGACAGGAGAGTCATGATCAGAATGCCTAAACGAGAGGCACAATCAGGAGAGGCCTATGATAACAAAGAAACCACCAAGAAAATAGTGGTAGCCCTAGAAGATGGAGAGGAGAGATGTACTTATATAGGACATGACCTGACAGAAGAAGAAGAGCGCGAATTGATAGCCTTGCTAAGAGAATACAGAGATATATTCGCTTGGAGCTACAAGGATTTGAAGGGTGTTGACCCAGACATATGCTCACACACAATTCCCATGACCTCAGACGCGAAACCCTCTAAGCAAAAGCCATACACATATAATGATAACTATGCTGCTAAGATCAAAGAGGAGATAGATAGACTGGTAGAAGCTGGATTCATCTATGAAATTGAGCACACTGAGTGGGTATCCCCCATTGTAGTGGTGCCCAAGAAGAATGGAAAGCTACATGTGTGCATTAACTTGAAAAAGGTCAATGCAGCCACAATTCGAGATAAATATCCGCTTCCTATCATAGAACATCTCTTAGAAAGAGTAGCAGGCAAGGAAGTGTACAGCTTCCTTGATGGATTTTCGGGCTACAATCAAGTAGCCATAGCTCCAGAAGATCAGCATAAGACAGCTTTTGCCACAGAATGGGGCATATTTGCTTTTAGAGTAATGCCATTTGGGCTTACCAATGCTCCTGCAACCTTCCAAAGATTGATGTGTCATGTGTTTAAAGAGTTCTTGAGGAAGAATTTGGAGGTCTATGTTGATGATCTATGTGCTCATTCCAACATTAGACAGACACATATACGTGAACTCAGACAAATCTTTGACAAGTGTAGAGAGTATCAAGTCTACCTGAACCCAAAAAAGTGTGTTTTCATGGTCAGGCAAGGCAAGATTCTAGGACACATAGTGTCAAAGAATGGCATATCCACCGATGAAGACAAAGTAAGAGCCATAGCCGAGTTACCAAGGCCAAAGAATGTCAAGGAAGTACAAGCTTTCATGGGGCATTGTGGCTATTACCGACGCTTCATACACATGTACGCCATCATTGTCAAGCCTCTGTATGGACTTTTGACCAACTTTGAGTGGACTAATGAGTGTGAGGACTCCTTCAATGAACTCAAAAGAAGATTGTGTTCAGCACCAATCTTGACCACACCAGATTGGAATAAGCCATTTCATGTTCACGTGGACGCATCCAATTATGCTATTGGATGTGTGCTTGCACAACCTACAGGTGAAGGTAATATGGATCTTCCAATTGCCTATGCCAGTAGACAATTGAATGCAGCTGAACGAAACTATACAACCATTGAACGAGAGGGATTAGGCATGGTATATGCAGTTAAAAAGTTTAGACACTATTTGCTTGCAAATAAGTTTAAATTTTTTACCGATCATCAGACATTATTGTACTTGGTAAACAAGCCATGCAATACAGGTAGATTAGTAAGATGGTTTCTCCTACTAATGGAATACGACTTTGAAGTTGTGGTGAGGAAAGGGAAGACTCACTTGAGAGCAAACCATCTCTCTAGGCTCACATCTGGAGAAGCCCCACAAGGAGTATCAGACGACCTTCCTGATGCTTACTTGTTTAATCTGGAAGTTGTACCTCAGTGGGCTAAGCCATTAGTGTCAGTACTGACCTACGGGCCTAATCACCCAGTCATAAACACTCAAGATAGAGAGGTAGTAAAAGCCCAGAAATACCATATCATGGCAGGAAGCATGTACAAACAGACAGATCAAGGGATATTGGCTTGTTGTGTGGAAGAGGACGAGTACGCAAAATGATTGCAATTAGCACATGTAGGTGCATTAGAGCAACACTACTCAAAGCAAAGAACTTTACAGACACTTAGGAGATTCGGAGTGCATTGGCCTACTATGGAAGCCGATGTCCAAAAGTTGTGCAAGGAATGCTCAATCTGTTGCACTCAACCACCTGTGGAACATGCCACTCTATATCAAGTGTCCATAGTGCCAGATTGGAGTGAACCATTAGTATTTCCTGAGGACGGGAACATTCCCTCAAGATATGACATTGGTCAGACGACGAAGTCTAGAACAAGAAGCCCTAGATTACTCACTCATTGGTGATAATCTATACAAGTGTGGTAAATATGGTTACCTGAGACTATGTGTCCATGAGAGCGAATATCTCAAGATCTTGGAAGCAGCTCACCAAGGTGTAGCAAGAGGACATTTTGGACCAGATCGGGTGATCAAGGCAATACTATTTGCGGGCTTCTGGTGGCCGACCCTTCACATGGATGCACATACCTATGTGAAACGGTGTGATGTCTATCAGATAACTCAGTACCCTATACGCAAGGATGAGATGCCACTGAAACCCATGATGGGTGGACGTGCATTCTCTAAGTGGGGAATAGACTTTGTAGGTCCTATTAATCCCCCGGCTAAGGGTTCACAAGCTGAATACATCATTGTTGCCACCGACTATCTAACAAAGTGGGTAGAGGTAAAAGCTACGACAAAGAACGATGCTCAGACAACTGCTAAGTTCCTATTTGAGAATGTGTTCACAAGATACGGGCTACCTATAGAGCTGGTAAGTGATAGAGGCACTCACTTCTTGAATGAAGTTATTGAAAATCTGCTCCAAGAGTTCTTGGTTGTACACAAGAAGTCTGCCCCCTATCACCCACACGCTAATGGGCAAGCCGAAAGCACAAACAAGATTCTATGCAATGTGCTTACCAAATTGGTGAATAATAAACGCTCTGATTGGGACAAACAGCTACACCATGTTGTTTGGGCATACCGAGTGGCCTATAAAACGGTACTCCAAGCCACACCCTTTCAGATGGTATTTGGCCAAAATGCGGTGCTACCTTTGGACTTCTTGATTCCCACATTGAGAGTAGCACAGGAGCATGAGTGGACGGGTCATGAACTCTCTTTGAGAATTTTTGACCTTGAACGATTAGGTGAAACCAGACTAAGAGCTGCAGTAGGAATATATGCAGCTAAGAAACGACAGAAGGCGTACTTTGATGCCCATGTTAAGGATAAAGGATTAAAGGCCGAAGACTTAGTTTTGGTATATACTCTGAAACAACATGCGAGAAAGCTAGAAAAACTTGGTTACGGACCTATGATCATCAACAGGATTTCAACTAGTGGAGCAGTACAACTAGCCACTTTAGAAGGCGATATTCTCCCTAGCTACATAAGCGGATGCAGAGTCAAGTTATATCAGGAACCTCTCACGGAGGAAATGCTCAATCGACTCAACACTGCCAAGAAACGTAAAGAAGAGGAAAAACGAGTTCGAGAAGAAGCTCAGGCAGAAGACTTGGAATGCATCCAAAAAATGAAGATGAGAAGACAAGGACGAGATCAGCCAAGGATAGATGACTATGCAAACCCAGGATATCATATGGCTATGTGTAAAGTCTCAAGTATAAGCCCCCATAGAATAGTTGACCGACGTCCTTTTGTAACCTTGGAGATAGGACAAGGAAAGGGTGCAAAAACTGCACGGGCCCTGATTGACTCAGGTGCAGCCACTAGTGCCGTTAAACTCTCTTACTGTCAAGAATTGAAGTTAAAAGTCAATCCTATAGAGGCATATCTCATAGGATTGGGAGGTGTGGAAACCCCTTGCATGGGCGAGGTGGAACTTCCCCTCTCCATTCAAGATGTTCTAATGACAGTTAAAGTACTAGTGTGTCAAGATGAGGATCTCACGGAGCCTCTGGTCTTGGGTCAAGACTGGATTGATGACCATGCAGTCAACTTAAACCTAAGAAGTGGACTGATTCGGGGATGGGTAAATCAGAGTCGAATTACAATTGAGTTAGATAATGGAACACTCAAGGAACTAGGAAAGGCACAGACTCCTGGTCCTTCCAGGGGTACACATGAAGTTGACCATGTTGTTCTTGTCCAAAGCTATGTGATGCAGAGGAATGGTGATCTCAATAAAGAAGTCAAGGACTCAACGGAACTCCCTTCTTTTCCAAAGGCCAGAGGGAGGCAGCAACCAAAGACAGATCAATTACGGAAGACTACCTATGCTGGAGGCCAAAAGAACGTGCGAAGCAGAATGACTCAGCCATTGAAACAATTGTGGGTGCGGAAAGGCGAGCGGCCTATTGCAGTCAAGTCACAACAACTATCTCAACTTCCTATTAGTAATCAACGACATGATACTAATAAGAGGACTTCCAAACCTTCTTTTGAGAAAGTGAAATTTATCTGGGTACCCAAGAAGTCGATGAAGGCTGGCCCACAATCAAGACAAATTTGGGTGCCTAAGGCTTGCTTGCAGGCTCAACTAGTCACGCACGAATCACATCATACACGATCGGGTTCACTCACTCAAAGAGCCATTACCCACTCCTGTTTAACACGCACGAACACATATTCGCCCAGGAGCACGAACAGACTCACTTGTAAATGGGTCCCTAAAAAGCCTCATTTCCAAGCAGACATACTCATAAAGCCCTCCAGAGTCTCCACAAAACCAAAACCGAAAGCCATCCACTGTGTTTGGAAGCCTAAAACTTGTAATAAAACCCCGACCCCCAAATGTAAATTCATCACTACATGCTAACTACATCACTCATACAATACACTGCATCTTTCCATCTAGCTCTTAGGACTATCCATTCATTAACTACACACACAGTCATCGTGCACTCACTGACCCACTGACCCATTACTCACCCCATGATAATGTTGTAACGGGGACAAAAAAAAATAAATTGTGCTACCTTGCCCATTAAAATGTTAATGCATGATTCTATATTCTCACAGAACCAGCAAGCAAGCAATAACATTAACATGGCAGAAGCAGGAGGTACCAGTTCCCAGGCAGGGTCTAGCACACAGATTGTGGACATTGAAACCCTCCTCCTTGAACCCCAACTCACTGAGAGGCCTCAAGAACTTCAAGCGGTGCATGTGCTCCCTATTCAGGACCCTCCTCAGGGACACACTTCTCAAGTGGGGAAACACGCTCATTGGTTTAGTGATGTCGCAGGGCCATTGGGTGATGGCACTTACTTCTGGGAAGCAGAAATTGAGTTCAATGGCAAATGGGGACGCTACCATTTCTTCACTCGCGAATTTGAGCAATGTCAGAATGCAGAAGTGATGCGATCGGTTTGGACCAAAGCGGGATTGGATAGCTATTTCAGAGCACATTTGCCTAAGCCAGATTTCCTACGCTGCTCCTATTTTATCAGTACCATCACTCCTAGCAGGGCCAAGGGAGGTGATAGTACTTTTGTGCTACCCTCACTATTGCCAGGCCACGAACTCAAGAGATTCAAACTGACCCTCAATTTGGTACGAGAAGCATTGAACATGCAAGGCATGCATATTCCCACTGAGAAAGAAACAATGGTTCTAGGCAGAATGAAGCATAAGGATCTCAACAAATTGAAGGACATGGTAGCAATGACACCTACCATTGCTCTCCACCTACGAACGATCATGCAGCATTTTGCTTTTCCCGCCCAAGAACGCTTCACTATGCCACCAAAAAAGATATGGTTTAGCTTGTACCTAGCGGAGACAGAGAATCTCACCATCAATATACCACATTGGATCATAGATCAGATCCACCTAGCCCATCAGCGATGGAATAAGAAACAGAAGAATGTGCTTCATGGATGTTGTGCTATGACAAGAATAATTTACAGGTGCTTAGCGTATGACGTGCCCATTCAAAGAGCACTAGTATGGTCCAGGACTCAAGAATTCCAAAGAAGACTGTCAATGGCGGGTCCTCCATCGAAGAAGATGAGAGGGGGAGTTCAATTACCATGCGCTCAACCAAGGGGAGCCACCACCACACCAGAGGTGACCCCTCCACAAACACGACGTGTCCGACCATTCACCATTCGCCTACCCAGACCAAGAGCCGAAGGACCCAATCTGGTGTTCCCTCCGATTCCATCGGACTTGGAGTTCCCACAAGGTTACACCCTTGCTGATTTGACAAATGAAGAAATTGCCCATTTGATCAATGAGTCTAACCTGGAGACAGAAGCAGAGCAGACCCAAGGACAACAACCCAAGACTACAACTTCAGCCCCGACCCAACCGAGAGTAGTAGAAGTAGAAGAGGATGAAGAAGAGACAGAAGAACAAGAAGCAAACGAGGAGTATGATCAAGAATATGAAGAACTTTCAGAACTAGCGATTGCCCCGACATACTCGGCCCAAATAAAAAGATTATACGAAACCATAAAGCGAGTACAAGAACAACACAAACTATCGCTCGAGACAGGAAAGATGATCATGATCCAAATGTTAGCCGAGGAAGGTGTGGATGACATGTTTATCAAATCAATGAACCTGCACGCTGACGTGGTAGGTTTAGATGAGGTTGTTCATGCAGCCATGGCTTATATTCATCGATTTGAGAAACGAGTGCCTACCCGTCCCATGCGATCTGGCAAACAAATCCACATCAATGTATCACAACCAGGAGGTAACACACAAACAAAAGAACATCAGGCGGAACCACTCTCACCACCCACCTCACCTCTCACTACACAAGTCACCTCACCACCTGGCACTACCACACCTATTTCTACCATTACCACAATCGTCATGGGAATTCCTCTCTCTCCCGACATCCAATTCGGAGGAGTTACCATGCCCACTTTCACAACACTCTTCACAAATATCACATCCACCACACCCACTGTTCCCATCTACACAGTCACACACACATTCGACACAATGGAAACATCACCAGCCAAAGCACCACTCCCACCCCCCACGCGGCCTCAATCTCCCATACCCCCTCCACCTACCTCACCACTTGACTCCACAGCATTCACAACTCTCTTCCCCTTCCCCATTCCCCCTGCATCTTCATCTTTCCCTGCATCGTTTAATGTAAATAGTATATTCATGGCATTACATCAATGCGTGTATCAACTTCAGAGTGAGTATCAGGCTCTCCAAGACCGTCATCATCAACTGACTACGAATCATCAACAACTACAGAGGCAGCTTACAATTATAGAAGAAGAAAATGCAGACCTCAATCAACATTACACCACACTCGAGCAAGCTCATCAAACCCTCTTGGAGACACCCCAACCATCACAAGAGCCAGGTGTCAAACAACTTGAAGCCTTACTGGAGGTCTACCAAACAGATAATCTGAGAGTCCGGCAAAATTTGACTCTACTCAGAAAACACATGGCTATAGCCCTTGAAGAAAACAAGCGTCTGCAGAAGAAAAACGAAGAAAAGCTAGAAGCTGCCATGGAAGGCTCTCCCCATGAAATCGACACAGAACAATTCAAAGCAGTTCCCTCAGAAACAATGAAAACTATCTTGGAAAGCTATGCCGATCTATTAGAAGCACATGACGATTTGGAAAAGGAACGGGATGAGCTACGTCGCCAGTTCAGGGAATAGGAGGCACAACCCAAAGTCATAGAAACGACCTCGACTTCAGCGGAAGTAAAGGCATTAACAGAGAAGGTGGCGGAACTGCAGAAGAAGTTATTGGAATATGAAAGACAGCCCTCTCCAGTTGTAGAACCAGAGCCAGATGAATTGGTACCCATTGAGGTGGACGAAACGTATGAGGAACCATATGTTCCTATGCCGATGCCAGGTGGTCAGCAAACCTCATAAGGAATGGACACCTTGGAAGTCGAAGTACCCGAATGGCTCCAGACACTAGAAAAAACAGCTACAACCCATGAAGATCGAGTGGCAATCCAAATCCAATCAATGGAAAAATTAGAAGACACCATCATAAAGTCAGAGTATTTGTGCAGTATGTCTCATCATAGATGGATCGGCACCAACAACGATCAGTATGTGCCATACTGTGTACTCCTGGCAAATTACAACGCAGAGATCCAACGACGATGTGGCAAGGCTCCAACTTTCGCCACACAATTTGGGCCCGATGATATCCCAGAAAGTGCTAAAAAAGGATCCATTCATCAACCCACCTGGAGGATCCGCCTTCTCGAGACCTACCCAGAGATGGTTCGTACTTGGACTAACATGCCACTCTTTATTAAATACAATCCCTGTTATGTTCCAGTCTTCCGCAGACGCACCTGGCCCGAGTTTACCATTGCTGTCAAAAATATCAAAGGTTGTGCAAAGTGGTTAAACTATGTTTATCTAGCACCTCCACAAGGACCTCCCACTGTGAATTATATGATTTCTACCATCCGTCACTGGAGCATTCGACTATGGAATACCCCCGATGTGATGGCCCAAATGTGCATGAAAATCTTTGAATTAATGTTGATCACATTCAGGACATTCAAGAACATTAAAGACCCCCACTTCTCAGCAGTTGGCTTCCTTACAGGCAACCAAGATCTGGTATACGACATGAGCACCACCCCATCAATAGAGGTAATATATGCTTGGCATGCCAGAATCAAGTACCTCCCAGCTTGCTTTAAACAGACATTCGAGGAGATGTTCGTAACAGGATTCTGGGAATATCACTCAAAAATATTTGTACCCAGGCCCTCACATCTCCTCCACTTATTCGCTGTGGAAAGAACCATCCATTCGCTGTCAGAGACGACAAACGTGAGAGAGGGGGGGTGTTGGCAGTAGTCAAGGAACTGAAGGATTCACAAGACAAGGAAGCCTACGAAGGGAGTCGGAGCGAAGAGAAAGCACAAGCAGACACAGTAGTCAAAGAAGATCTTGCAAGTAGGCCATTTAAATTTTGCAGGCATCAAAGAGTTGGGCACACAAGAAGAAGGAGCAAGTAGGGAGCTCCAGGAAATGTATGTCAAAATGTTAGAAGAAATCCCTACAAAAATAGTGATTTTCATCACTAAAAACCATTGTAAATACCATTTCATATTTTTGTAGCTCCATTTTGTGCAAGCCAAGGAGTCCTTGAGCTTGAGGAGCTTTAGAAGTACCTACCTATCAGTTATCACATTTTTTAGACTCCGTTTGAACCTCCAAATAGAACCTAATTTTTAACTAGGCCGGACACTAGGTCAGGACAAGGCCAAAACCTAGTCAAAAACTATAAATAGAGCTAGAGAGCTCATTTTTGAGGTTAGCTTGTAATTGATTTGAACTTGTATGAGCTTGTTGAAAGTAATCTAAAGAACTCCATTGCTTCTCACTCTTTGTCTTGCCTTGTGTGCGCGTGTGTGTGTATGTGTGTGCATGTTAGTGTGCTTCGCACTCACGCACTTGTGCCTTCACTTGCTCGAGGTCATCATACCATCCTCACGTCTTCCCGGATTGACATTAAAGGAGGTGCTACTCATCACTGAGCTACATCAACTTACTCCTACTCCTCTTCTCTCCTTGACCTAACCCTAACTCTTCCTTCTCTCCTCCACCACTAACCCTAAACCTAAATATTACACACACCTCTAGGATGTGAAGTAACAAGTGTTGAAGTGTATGACTTCTTGCCACCAAACGAATTCACTCCTACAAGTACGATTCCTTCACTCTAGAACTATAACCATCACGAAAGCACCTTGGTTGAGTTTGCTCCTTAGCAACGGTGCCAAAAACATGTGTACCTAAGTCACAAGGTCTTAGGGACTTGTGTCAAAGAGACTAAATCTCATTTGCCCCACAAGTGCATATAGTGGTGGATTGACACACTCTTAATTTATCATAGTTACTTTATAATTTTTAACTTGAGTTGCATGGCATTTTATGCCACCATGCTTCTGATCCCAATTTTAATGCCAGGATATCTCTTAAATTACGTTCACGGACTCAAGAATTTATCTCATCTAAAAAGGAAATCATCAGTGGAAACTCTCGGTATTTAGGTTCTTAGACGTGTGTTATATTCACTTAGGCTTATGGAATCTTTTGCCACACTTTTATAGATTCAAATTACTTCAAAAATGCTCAATGTCATGAATGATTTCTCAAGTACTACCAAGGCATCGTAGTTTGGAGAGTCATTAGTTATACTTGTTTTAGTTGGTTTGTAAGCCTTGTGGAGTGTCAATTCAGATTCTAAGCCGAACTTCACACCAACTCATGTTCTTTTTAGTTTGATAGACCATGACTTCTTTGTATGCTATCAAGGAAGCTGTTAGATGTAATTGTTTTGTCATGAACATCAAACTTCATTTGACCTAAGATCTTTCTTTTATCATAGTTTTGGAGCTTATAAGACTTGTTTTTCTATGCTAAAAGACTAGGAAATTTCCTCTCAATACTCAACGATGTCTCTACCATTTATGCTGAGGGACATTGTTGATAAATTTTGTGTTCAAATGCCATTGTTTTTTTATCCTTCCCCTTCAGTCCTTGTACTCATAGTCTCTGATCTATGTGGGCTCCAATCTCCTTTAAGTGCACATGCCCCAATGCTTCCCCAAGAGCCTTGATACTAGCTGATGATTTCCTTGTGAGTTCTCTAGACATCATTGTGTCTTTTGGGTTCTCTATTTTTTTTGTTGCACTCACTTGAATTGTAGTATTGGAAAATAGCTTAGCTTTGTGCCCTTAAGTTTTCATGTGACCTATGCACCCAAGAACCTCTTTTTCATAGCCTTTTTGCTTTTCACCCTACAAGAGAACCAAATAATGTCTATGCACATGTGTGGGTAGGGAGATCATTAGACTTCAATGTCTTGTTTAGTCCCAATTTTAAGGCCCACATGCCAATTAATCTTAACTTTTCTCTCAATTTTGTGGATCTAATCTTTACTTGTATTAGATCTTAAACCATTCATGATTACACACCACTATCCCCTATCCGCTATGCATGTATATAATGGCAAGCAATGATGCCCACATTTATACCAAAAAATCATTCGATGACACTCGTTCCTCACTCCTCACCACTTGTTCCTCACTCCTCACGTGCTTAAGCAATAAGCCTCACACTTTTCACTTATGCACTCCTTCCTACTACATGTGTGCTCGTGCCTTTGACTATTTGTTATCACTTTGTTACTTATCAGTCCTAACAATATTGTTCTTAGCCCCTTTATACCCCCCAAAAAAACTCTCAGTGGACCCTTTGATGCAAACCATGACGCCTACACAATCCTCTCCATTGACCAACACTTTCATGTTTCCTTCATGATTTTATATCAGTCTTATTTGCATATAAGGATCTTGAAAGGTATCCCTTACTCTAGGCAATGATCAAACTCATCTAGGCACACCTCTAAACATACACCACAATGATTTCTCTCACTAACCTATGCTCAATCTCTCTCTTTGATATTCCAATCTAGGGCATAGACTTAGGAGTTCAAATTTGAGCCTTTGGTCCTTCACTTATCAATAAAATTCCTTTTTTTTCTAGAGACTAGAAATGAAGAAGTCCACTTTGTAGAACTAGCTAGTGCAACAAAAAACTAAAATATGCACCTAAATATATATATAAAATGCTTGCTCCTATTGTCCTTCCTATTGTGTCAAGAAGAAGATAAAGTGCATAAATGTTTATAATCACAAAAACTCTATAAATTGAAATGGGAAACAAGCAACAAATCTTACAAATCACTTATGAAGCTCTCCATGGTTATGTACATCCATAGAAGGCTGATTTGTGCCACAATTCCAAACAAAGACACCAAAAGTTTGTTGTCGACTTGCAAACACAAAGCTTATCAGCTTCAAGTGATGGGGATCAACTAGTACCTTATCCAAATTGATGTATGATGATGCATTAGTACTATCATGGACACAAAGAAAACCATCTTAAATCTTAGATTCCATGTGAATTTCCTATATCTCATGTTTGGTTAAGATTTTGGACAAACTAATGCTACCACTGCGTCCGAAATGTGCAAAACCCCAAGATCGATTGCCTATTTGCTGAATTTTGACACCCAAAGGTCTTGTTTCTAGTTGATGATGTCATCAATGACATCATCAAATCGTAACCACCCTTGAAAACCTATAAAAGGAGGGGTTGGCCACATTCATAATCAATCTTGTGGATGCCAGTCTTGGGAGCTCAAGGAGTCGTGACCGCCAAGTAAGTACTTTCAAGTTCCAGTTCAAGTTCTAGTCTTGTCTCTTGCTCTAGTCTTGTCTAATCTTGCATCATGGACATCCTTTCTTGACCTGTTGTAATCTCCTAGTACGAGATCCTTTTTAGTTATTTCTTGTATCTAGTTCATATCCCTGAAGGGAATTCTTGTAATCCTGCTATCTTGTTCCATATCTACGATCTTGGGTTGTGGGATCTCCTGTACCATCTCTAGTCCAGTTTTCCATACCTATTGGTCTCGGGTTGTGGGACGTCGTGTATCAATCACACATTCTTGTATTGTTCTCCCTACATGAGTGTTCTTCTAATCGAAAGTATAATTCCAAAATCTTGTGTAGTCTAGTCAGAGAGCACAATCTAGTGCTCCCCTGACATTTTGGCAAGACTATCCACATCAAGACTGTGCCAAGCATGATGGACTCCATATCCATACATAGAAATGCTACCACTACGTCCGAATTGTGTCAAAACCCCAAGATCGACTGCCTATTTGCTGAAGTCTGACACCCAAAGGTCTTGTTTCCAATTGATGATGTCATCAATGACATCATCAAATCGTAACGCCCTTGAATACCTATAAATGGAGGGGTTGGCCACATTCATAATCAGTCTTGTGGATGCCAGTCTTGGGAGCTCAAGGAGTCGTGACCGCCAAGTAAGTACTTTCAAGTTCCAGTTCAAGTTCTAGTCTTGTCTCTTGCTCTAGTCTTGTCTAATCTTGTATCATAGACATCCCTTCTTGTCTTGTTGTAATCTCCTAGTACGAGATCCTTTTTAGTTATTTATTGTATCTAGTTCATATCCCTGAAGGGAATTCTTGTAATCCTTCTATCTTGTTCCATACCTACGATCCCGGGTTGTGGGATCTCCTGTACCATGTCTAGTCCAGTTTTCCATACCTATTGGTCCTGGGTTGTGGGACGTCTTGTATCAATCACATATTCTTGTATTGTTCTCCCTACGTGGGTGTTCTTCTAATCGAAAGTATAATTCCAAAATCTTGTCTAGTCTAGTCAGAGAGCACAATCTAGTGCTCCCCTGACAAGTACAAATGTATGGATTCCAAAGAAGCTTGAGAGGACCTCTCCATGGTTATGTACATCCATAGAAGACCTCAATTTGTGCCACAATTCCAAATAACAACAAAAGGTTGCTATAGACCTGCAAACACAAAGCTTATTAGCTTCAAGTGATGGGGACCAATTGTACCTTATCCCAATCGATGTATGATGATGCATTAGTAAAAATGTATGGAGTCCAAAGAAGCTTGAGAGGAACTATCACAACCCACATGCACACCAAAATTAAGAGCTATGAGCATGCAAACAAGATCCCACTAGGTAGATATGGCTATATGGCACCTCAAAAACACCATGAAAGCTCCAAATGGAGAAGGAGATGAGAGAAAAGTGCTCAAGAAAGAGAAGGCACAAGATATCCATCAATACTTCTCTATGCATCATGATTTCATGATGAAACTACAAAGAGATAATAAAATTTCTTGCAACATTGTCTTACATGTATACAATTTTGTGCAAAGGGATCTTCAATATGTATAATTTCAAGAAAGTGAGACTTACAGGTTTGTGAAACATGTATGACCTAGTGGTAAGGACTTCATCCCCTAGATTAAAGGTCCAAGATTGAAAACCCACATATTTCTCTGAAATTATTCCCTTAAAATTGGGGGACAAAGGGAGTTTCATTGGGTGCATAAATTGTTCTTTCTAATTTCAAGCTTGGTAGATTAGGTAGATGCACACATGCATGTGCAACCACCGCCACTACTTGAGCACCTTCCACTTGAGTCTACTAGTGTTAAGTGTACTCACCACTTGAGTTAAGTCCTAATCTACTCATGTTAAATTGAGTGGATGCTTGTAGAAATCTCTACAAAGTTGATAGGTGAAATACTCTCCTCGATGCTCTCTTTTGGATTGATCCCAAGATCTCTTTATCCCCATTCTTGAGAACTAATCACTAGGCTAAGTGTACAACTTCTCTAGTATTCCATAAGTCCCTAATTGTATCATCAACTTGAATCTTGTTAAGCCACTCTATAACATTTTCATTAACTTATACCTTTCCAAGCTACTTTAAGGATCTCATGGGGATTGAACACAATAAAATTTCCTTCCCATCCTTGAGACTTAGCCACTATGCTAAGTGTACAACTTGTCTAATACTCTAGAATTCCTTGATGTTGTCATTAAATTGAACCTTCTAAGGTATCTTTATAACATTTTCATTGACTTGAACCTTGTCAAGCTACTTTATAACATCTCCTCCTTGAAGAAATTTTTTCCTCTCAAAAATATGCTTCAAGGTGCAACTATATAATAACATTCCAACTGAGCCCATGGTCCAAACTAAGGAGCATGGTTGTCATCTCTCTGATTTTCTTCTTCAAACAAAAGGGGATCTTATCGATGATTGAATTTGAAAATATGAGAATCCATGTGTAGTATGATCCTTGCCCAAATCAGTCTAAGAACCTTCTAGCTTTGCACTTGATAGATTGAATATATTACAAAGTATGAGAATGATGATAAGTGTGGATCAAAAAACATCCCTACCCAATTTGTTGTCTCACTATGTGTAGATTAGGCATCCATAACAACAAACATGTGAAGTAGGTGGATTCGAAGTATCTCAATCTAAATTTGTAACTTGTTTAAATGGACCATGTGTAAATGGACCTAGCAAAATGGACTTATAGCTTAACTACTCAAGACTTTGAGAACTCTTTTCAAATTCACTAAAACTTTGTCTAGATGAAGGAATCTTTATTATGGTTGACTTGGACATTTGAATTAGATGTTTCCACTATGATTCATGTTGATATATTGAGGTAGTGATGTGTGTGAACACACTAGGACTGATGGGGCATCTTTTTCCCTCTTTAGGAGGTTTTTTTCCCCTGGCTTGTATATACACCTATAGCCCTAATGGGTTACTTATATTTGTACATTCTAGTGGTAATACATTTAGTATTGTGTGTTGTGCTCCAAGCTTCTTCTTCTTCCTTGTGTTGTTCGTGTGCTTCCGCAGACATCTAACTCCAACAATTCACGTTCAACCAACATCCACCAAAATCTTTCTTGACTAGAGAACTATTATGCCCAACCCAAGTTTTAGGCTGCTCGTAAAATGTACGAAAAGAAGTGCTCCCTCATTTTTGTCAACCTGACTTCATCTCGATCAAAGAAAGCCCTATATGAATTTTATAGAATCATGTAATTTTTCAACTTGAAATAGAATCATATAATTTTTTAACTTAGAACACACTCTTAAATCCTTGATCTTAAATTGATAATTCATCACCTTTTAGTATTGTGTCCCATACCACAATACCCACTTTGATGCTAATGTAAAACTTGATGTTCCAGACCACCAAGACCAAACTTATACCATCTTCCAACAAGTTTTGAGTCAACTTAATCTTCTTTTAAGTTCAAAACCATGTACTAGAAAGTGACCACTCTTCCTATTTTTTATAACTTGAGCCTTTGTGTTACTCAAGTCCTTGCTCCGTGGCTTGAAATTTTACTTTCCTTACATGCTTTCAATACAAGCATTCAAAACTTTTTTTCTTCAAGCTCATCACTTGATCCCTTTTAAACTCTAGGATATCTCTAGATCCTTTTACCTCCTTGCACCTCATCTTGGAAAACTCTTCCCAACACTTAATCCAATCCTACTTAGGATTCTTTACTTAAGAGCAAAAACTTCTACTCCTCATGATTTAATTCATGACTTTATTGCCAATACTTGGATAGATTTTAACCAAGCCTTGCAAATCTAGTAAGGTCTATAGTAGTTCCAATTGCAGTCACTTGGATACCCTTGTTTGAAATTTGAGAATTTCTTATTGATAAGAAAATATTGATAATAGATTAGTTCTCATCTTAATATCTCTTTATCAATGTACAAAGCTCATTAGCTTATCCCATTGATTTTCTAGAGATCTCCACTCAACTCAAGTCTAATCACCTGCTAATGCTTTTCAAATTGCAATGAAAATGCTATTTACCATGATCTGAACAATTTTTGAAATCTCATTTTCAAAAATGGACAATCATAGAAGCTCCTTTTCGTCTCTTCTTGATGTTTAGGGACATGAAATACATGAAAGCATCCCCTTAATCCTTCTACCCCTCCTCCTCCCTTGTTCTTTTATTTCCATGCATGCATATGATGCATCCTTATGATACATACATATTGCTAATAAGATTGTGTACACACAATTAACTTCAAGCATTGCAAGTACATGTTTGTCTCCATTTGTTTTGTAATAAAGTAAGTCTATGCTCAAAGGGTCTGGTCGGTTCAGACAGATCTGAAATCGGACATTGTTTGGTCACTCATGTGTATGGCCAAAGATCTCGAGACTAGCCTTAAGCATAAGTTCATGTGCTCTCTTAAACAAGTGATCCACTTAGTCTAGTGGTTAAGTCTCAAGGTTATGAAGGAGGAGGTCTTGGGTTCAATCCCCCATGGGGAGCATGGGGAGAGTGTTTTGCCCAAGATGCTCTAGAGCCTTCTAACTCAAGTTAAAGTGAGTTAACTTGAGTCCAATGGACTTAACTCGAGTGGCGAGTACACCAACCACTAGTGGACTCTAGTGGAAGGTACTAAAGCAGTGGTCGAGATCACTCCAACCACTAGTAGACTCTAGTGGAGGATATGAAAGGAGTGGAGGAGATTGCACATGCACTTGTGGACTCTAGTTACATGTGTGGTCCTCGTTGATTTGAGAAGCTATATATGCAGGCATAAGATTGGGAGGAGAGTCATCTCCCTAGCACATGGTGGTCGTAATTCTTAGTTTCTTGCATGTGCAATTCAATTTCATAACTAAACCTATCAATGCACATGCTTTCATGTGCATGCAATCCATGCATTCTATTCATGGCAATACATTGAGGATAAGGGAGTACTCAAAAAAAAAAGAGCTGATCAACATTATCTTCTCATCTTCTCCATAGAAACGCATTCAAGAGATAGAAGTTTCAACTCTTCTTTTTTCGAAAATTCTCCATGAAGTAGTTTGTAGTTTCCCCAAACATATATTCAACTTGATGAATCTAACAATTGAGTCATATTCTTCAAGGAGGTTGCATACATTTTGTTATGTGGGAAGTCACTAGAGAATGGATGGTATGAACCATCTCTTAGATTCCAGTAGAAGGGCACACACATGAGTGCCATCTGGCACTCATGTGAGATGCCACTTAGTGACTCCAAATTAGTAATCAAGAGGTGGAATCAATTGGAAATCGGTACGCAACTGGACAGAACTATAGAACATCGAACTCCGTGCATCGTCTTGTTGAGAGTTTCGGGAAAAAGAACTTAGGATTCATTGGGAGGGTAGGGGAATCCAGCATTGGTATCAGAGCCACGTACGTAGAGAGTCACGTAGTCCTACATGCAACTGTCAAAAACGTACAATGTCACACAAACATAGTCAATTAGGCGCTTAGAGGTAGCCCCCAGAGGTCGAAGAAGAGGAGACTCCCTTCTTCTCATGCTCTGTCCCTCATCCTTGGATGAAGAAGAACTTGTTAGGATCCTCTATATATCCTAAGTTTTCAATGCTTATCCCTGATATGCAGGATATTTCCACTCCACAACGAGCTATTGTGTGATGTTGGAGAAAGATAGAGGGAAAATTTCATGCAAACATTTACATTTGAGTTTTTTTTATTAACTTAGGAGGGGAATATGAGAAGTATTCTGATATGGTATTAGAGAAAAGAGGATGCATTCATGTATATTGGGCTGTGGACATGGGGTATAGGTTATAAGATTAAGTGAAAGAGCTTGGAGCGCTGAGTTTTGGGCTTCTAAAGTCACCCTTCATGAAGAGTTGCTCTTGACATACCCGTTTTCTCTGGGCCAAAGCTTGGTGACCTGACATCTGATTTGAGAAATTTTTTTCACATTACAAAGCTACACTCCTAAGCTTCAATCACAAAAACTAGCTAGCCACTTTCGGGCCTGGTTTTTCATCATTCGGCATCTAAATCAACTTTTTTTCACTTGGAGTAGCTTCATATCTTTGAAGTACAGGTTTTGGGCTACCTATTTTCACTACAAGGAATATGGGCGCATAGTGACGATTAACGCGACACAATTTTGTCACTAACAAATTTCAAAAAGCATCGCAACAAGCGTCGAGCACAGACCATCGGTTAAACAATGAGCTATACGATATTTTTATCAATGTGTGGTGTGATGGGATGTGCGATGCTCACATTGAGCATTGCTAAAGTGATGATTTAAAAAAGCGTCACACAAGCAACGCTAATTTGCATCCCATAAGCGACGGTGATTAACGTCGCTTATGCGATGTCAATTCTAGTGGCTTTTATGATGCCTTACCATCGCTTACACGACGGCTTTTTGACGAAAAAAAATTAAAACATTTGAGGCTCTTCGATCTGCATCTTCACGCATCTGATCGAAGAGCTATCCAACATTCGCAATTGTGCTACGGTTATGAGCTGAAACAATCGCTTTTAAAATTGTTGTTTTGTTTAATCTCTATCTTATTGTCTCTCTCTATCTCTGTTTCTCTCTTTCTACCTCTTTCTCTCTTTGAATTATCTCTCTCTCTCTCTCTCTTTATTGCAGGTTATTCAAGAAGCTAAATATGGCTAACTATTGTAAGTACAATTTCCATTCTTTGTATATCATTTGAATTGTGTTATTTTCATTAATTAGCATACTCACACTTATTGATATGCACATATACACTTATACATGATGAAGATGCACGTTCACACATATACACATGCACATACACACACATACATGTGCACATACACTTACACATACACACACATACACACACATATGCACAAACATTTCTACAACCACATAAAAAGACTTGCATGCATGCATTATTGCATATATACATACACATACACACGTTAACATATACTTAAATACATGTATATGCACATCCACATGCATGCACATTTCCATCTATCCATTTTTTTATACCAATCCATAGGCGTCATAGGTTTTGGACACTGACCTCTTTCAAGCTTTACATTAACATGTATCGCTTCTCTTTTAGATCTTAATGGATGATCATTAGGCAAGAATCATCGATGTCGAAGATAAATATTTTTGTTGAGATTCTTACTAGCTCAACACCACAATATGGACAAGCTTTATAACCCTTAGTAGATATTCATGCATCATGAAAATGATAAAAATATAATTAGATTAAATCACATTTATTTATATGCATATTGAATAAAAAAATTACATCAATACCTGAACAAACACTATATCCTGGAAAATCGTGAATAGTCCAAACCACAATACCATGAACCATAATATGTCTTTCATCGATGCTTTTCGATACATCAATGATATTAATACCTCTCCATAACTCTTGGAGATTGTCAATGAGAGGAGCAAGATATATATTCATACCTTTAACTTGTCTTTTGCTTGGAATTATAAGTGAAAGCATTAAATGTTCCTTTTTAATGTTAAGATATGGCAGAAGATTGTAGTTTATGACTACCACTCACCATGTTGACCATTTATTGGATTTCATGGAGAATGGATTAAACCCATCTAATGCAACTCCTAAATTTAGATTCTATGGATTTTGTGCAAATTCAGGCCATGTAGAATCAATATGCTAAAAAGCAATACTATCATGAGAGATTTTGATTATTCCATCAGTACTTTTATGATCATGTCCCCATGTCAAAAGCTTTGATAATTCGGGGCTTTGAAACATATGTCTACTCCGTGGAGCCAATGGAAAATGTCTCAATACCTTTTTTGGGATTTTACCTTCTTCGTCCTTATATCGAGGAGATTGACATTTAGGACATGTCAAAGAGTTTGCATATTCACCTCTATATAAAATACAATCATTAAGACATGCATGTATACATTGATAATCTATACCAAGATTGTTGATTATCTTCTTCATTTCATCATGTGAGGTAGGAAGAATATTCTGACTTGGTAAAAACTTTTCAGATAATAACCTGTAAGTTCATAAAAAAAAGATATATTTAAAAAAATAATAAATAAATATACATATATATATGCATATAATTTTATATATGTGTATGCTTATGTGTATGTGTATGTGGATGTGTATATGCATGTGCATGCATATACATATGTGTATATGTATATGTATGTATGTATGTATATGTGTTTTATAGGTGTATATGTATGTATATATACGTATGTGTATGTGTATGCATATATGTATATGTATGTGTGTATACATGTGTATGTATGTATGTGTGTATATGAATGAATGTGTATGTATGTATGTATATGTATGTATGCATGTGTAGCTGTGTATATTTGATTTCGTTTTTTTTTTGTATATTATGGTTTATCGATTTTCATATCTAGACCATTGAATTGTTGATATATTTAGGTCGTGATGTGTGTGAACACTCTAGGACCACCGGGGAACTTTTTTCCCTCTTTAGGAGGTTTTTTTCCCCCAGCTTGTATATATGCCTATTGCCCTAATGGGCTACTTATCTTTGTACATTCTCTAGTAATACATTCAGTATTGTGTGTTTGTGCTCCAAGCTTCTTCTTCTTCTTTGTGATGTTCGCATGCTTCTGCACACGTTTATCTCCAACAACTGGTATCAGAGCAGGTCCTCGCTTCATCTAGGGCGTTGTTGACACTCTTGCATTTGCAGTCTCAGAATCGCACGAATTTTGGTGAGCATACTCAGTGTGTTTCCGAGACTGAGCTCGTTTCGGCCTCCGAACGCATTATCGCAGCGCTCATGCAAGCTATTTTGTCTTTTTGTGCCAAAGGTATATACCAGTTTCTGTTCGCTAGTTTAAGCGTCTCCAAGTCTGCTATAGGTCTAGCAGAATTTGTCTGGGCAGTTCTGTTCAACTTTTTGAGATACAGTCAATTTTTTGCATCAAGGTATTTTAGTCACCGGTCATGGCTGAAAGCAGTGATGTATTACGTATGTTGGTTGTTGAGGATAAGTTGGATGGTACCAACTACCCATTATGGGCTTATATGATGTGACATGTATTGGTTGCAAAAGAATTGTGGAACATTGTGTAGGGTGTTGAAAGACGTCTTGTTACACCTCTGACTACAGGTACTGCAAATACAGGTGCTGGAGCTGATGAAGATGGTGTTGAAGATTCCGCAGATTCTTGTTCGTGCTGCTGTTTCTGCTACACCTACTGTAGAGCAGATTCGTTGGGATCGCAGAGATGCCCAGGCACATGCATTGATAGCTTTGTCTGTCAAACGTGCCATTATTCCTCACATTCGCTCTTGCAGAACAGCCAAGGATGCTTGGGATACACTTACCACATTATACCATGCTAGGAATGAGGCTCGTGTTGCTTACCTCCGAAAACAGTTGGAGAGTGAGCACATGAATGAAGGTGATTCTATGGACAGTTTCCTAATGAAGATCGAAGACTTGAAGGAACAATTGATTTCTGCTGATGAGGTTATACTAGATAGCTCACTTGTGCAGACTGTTCTGAATGGTCTTCCTGATTCATATCACAGTTTTGCTTCTACTCTTCGGTTGATGATGAAAGGCAATCTAAATGCCTCATCATTTGAGGAGTTGGTCTCTGTTCTGTTGCAGGAAGATCAGTCCAGGCAGAATAGGTCCATTATGCGAGTTGTAGATCAAGCTTTCCTAGCTAGTCAGAAGGGCAAAGGAAAATGGAGCTCTTCAACTAGTAAGCAGAAATCTGCTAATTCTGCATATTCGAAGAAGGAAGATAAAGATGAGAAGAAATCAGAAAAACAAAAATTGTTTTATAAGTACTATAAAGGGAATGATCATATCATAAAGAACTGTCCAAAACTCACTGCTAAAGAGGCAAAGAAGAAAGAGGCTGGAATGGTTGTTGCAGAGGCCTCTACACCAAAAACAGAGTCTGCAAATCTTGTGCAGGAAGAAGAATGGGTGTTTACTACTGTCTGCAGTTTTGACCCATCTTCTCATGAGCAGTGCATGTCTGCAGTAGAATCAGATGTTTGGTATTTTCACAATGGGGTGACCAAACATATTACCTCGCAGCGCAGTTTCTTCTCTTCACTCGAGCCTGCCCCTACAGAGAATACTGTTACATGCGCCAACAACTCCTCTTATCCTGTTATGGGAGTTGGTAAGATCGTTTTAACTACTGTTGATGGTAGTTCTTTCACTTTTTTAGATGCTTTATTTGTGCCAGGGATAAAAAAGAACCTGTTATCAGTTTCTGCATTAGCCAAGATTGGCTTGGTTGTGAAATTTGTTGATGACAGGTGTACAGTTCATGATCTGTCAAATGGCGATGTGATTATTGCTTCTGGCATTTTATGTCGTGGGCTGTATAAGCTCATAGACTATGAAAGATCTGTAAATGATTTGGCATGTGCAGTAAATGATTCGCAGGCTATGTCAGATGCAAAGCTTTGGCATGCATGCTTTGGTCATCTGACTTTTGCTAGTTTGCTACGCCTGCAAAAATCTGAAATGGTGTCCTCGTTGCCCAAACTTGAGGCACCTAGAAAACATGTTTGTGAAGGTTGTATTTTGGGCAAAATGCAGCGTTCATCCTTTCAAAAAGATGGTTCAGTTCGGGCTACTCAGAAATTGCAACTTGTACATAGTGATGTCTATGGTCCTATGCAGACACCTTCTTTTGGGAATTATCTTTACTTCGTGACTTTCATCGATGATTTTTCCAGGCATGCGTGGGTATATCCATTGAAGGCAATGTCCGAAGTGTTCATGTGCTTCAAACAGTTTTTGGTTTTGGCTAAAAATCTGTCAGCATGTAAAATGGGCACCCTCCGTTCTGATCAAGGGGGACTGAATGGTGACTTGCATGAAGAAGTGTATGTTTTTCAGCCCCGCGGCTTTGTGCAGAAAGGGCATGAAAACCAGGTGTGCAGGTTAAAGAAGGCATTATATGGTTTAAAGCAAGCACCACGTGCTTGGTATGAGAAGATACATGCCTATTTGATTGCACATAGTTTTGAAAACAGTCCAACTGAAAGCACCTTATATGTTAAGCGTGCTAATGATGTGCTTCCGATCATTGTTGTCTATGTTGATGACATGCTGCTCACTGGTCCTATTGAGAAGCATATTGCTGATTTTAAGGCTGATTTTAAGGCTGATTTGCATGCCTCATTTGAGATGTCTGATTTGGGGCATTTGCATCACTATTTGGGCATTCAGTTTATGCAAGTTGATGGTGGAGTGGCTTTGTGTCAAACAAAATATATTGATACATTATTGCAGCATTTTGGCCTTGAAGACTGTAAGCCTATTGCCACTCCTATGGAGACAGGTTTATGATTGAGTCTTCATGATGTTGGAGATGCATTTGATGTTGTTCTCTATCAGCAGGCTGTTGGATGCTTGATTTACTTATGCATTACTCGGACAGATATTTAGTTTGTTGTCTCACAGATGAGCGGATTTATGCATTGCCCAAGAGTCAAGCATTGGCAGGCGGTTAAGCGCATCTTTCGCTACTTGAGTGGTACTCGACTACTTGGGTTGTTTTATCCCAAGGGGGGATCACTACCGCTAGATTTGCATGCTTTTTTTTACTCTGATTGGGCTGGTTGCTATGACACTCATGTGTCCACTAGTGGCTTTTGCTTCATGCTTGGTAGCTCATGTATATCTTGGTTGAGCAAGAAGCAGCCTACTGTGGCCACTTCCGGTTGTGAGGCTGAGTATAGGCAACTTTCACAGCTACTGTTGAGTGTGTGTGGCTCAGACGCCTTATGGCTGATTTGGGTGTTGGTCAGAATTCTGCCACCACTATCTTCACGGACAGTCAGAGCGCATTGGTAGTTGCGAGGAACCTTGTGTTCCATGCTCGCACTAAGCACCTTGAGGTGTATTATCACTATGTCAAGGAGAGGTTCTCTGCTGGGGAGATCAGCTTGGCATATGTGCCCACGTAGGAGAACATTGCAGATCTTTTCACGAAGGCTCTGCCCATGGAGAAGTTTGAAGCTTTCCGCAAAGCTTTGGGCTTACTTCCTTTTGTGGAGTGACTTCCACATAGCTTGGCACTTCCTTATACATGAGTGCCATCTACTTGTTCACCGCATCACTCCCAGGGGGGATTTGTTGATATATTTAGGTAGTGATGTGTGTGAACACTCTAGGACCGCCGGGGCACTTTTTTCCCTCTTTAGGAGGTTTTTTTCCCCCGACTTGTATATACGCCTATTGCCCTAATGGGCTACTTATCTTTGTACATTCTCGAGTAATACATTCAGTATTGTGTGTTTGTGCTCCAAGCTTCCTCTTCTTCCTTGTGATGTTCGCATGCTTTTGCAGACGTCTATCTCCAACATGAATCGTCTGGCTGTCTCCCATTTTATAGTCAATCTATTACCTGTCTTACTAAGTTGTTTACAAATATAAAGTATCAGTTAGCTATGGAGGTATTAAGTCGTTAGTAAATTGGGAGGATCAAATTTATCGCAAAGATTTTGAAAGATGCGTGAATAGTTTTAAAGGATGGGCGGACAAAAAGTGTCCATTCAATGCAAGTTCTTGTTCTTACCTTAGCTAAAGTAAAAATAAAAACCTGCATTGAATGGATGCTTTTCTTCCGCCCATCCTTTAAAATTATTTTTCCATCCTTCAAAATCTTCAAAATAAATTTGGCCCTCCCATTTTACTAACGACTTAATACCTTCATAGCTAACTGATACTTAATATTTGTATGCAAAAGAGTTAGCACCACAGGTAGTAGGTTAACTAGAATAGGAGAAACAGATGTGTCAAGAAGATTCTAAAGGTTGGGTGGACAATTCTAAAGGCTAGATGGACAAAACATCTTCATTCGATACATGTATGTATAATTTGACATTACTCTCCTAACATGTGTATGTGTGTATATGTGTGTGTATGTTTATATGTGTGTATACATTCATGTATATTATGTGTATGTTTATATATGCATGTATTTATATGTATATATTTCTGCATATACATATATATATATATATATATATATATATATATATATATATATATATATATATATATATATATATATATATAATTGAAAATTATACCTTAATAGTGCCAAAACATATACATTACTCCATCCAAAATGATTTTGAAAATTGAGAATAAGTAATCTCGCACTTAGTCGTGTCAAAGGACTTCCTTCATATACATGCTTTAGACATTCCTCTCGAAAATATTTCTCATTTTTAGAAATATCAATGCTCTCATTGTCATTTTGATACCATTCCTCAATAAAATCTGCCATGCCATCATCTTCATCATTGTCATACAAAGCTTGCACTTTATCTTCTTTTGAATATAGATCTTTCAACCTTGCATATTCCATAGGATCACTTTTGCATAGCCTCCTCATAGAAGCTTCTGATAAATGAGGTCTTACTGGCAACTATGAATGGTGTGGAGGAATAATCAACATCATACGTTGGAATGTACACACATGAATAAAAATTGTTAGTAATCCATAAATGAATAAAAAGTAAACTTTAAACATAAAATTAAATATATAAGTTATTAAATATGGATATAAATTTTTCATTCTCTCTCTAGCTAAAAGGTGCTCTTGGAGGTCTACGCCATCCATAATTCACTAATAATTCATCACCAGCATGTAATGTAGTAATAGCATTGACAACTATGTATCTTGATACATCTCTACTCATGTATGATAATTCATGACTATTTTCACGCTCCTCAAATGTGCAATTAGTCCTTGAACTATTATGTAACCCTCAACTACTATTTATTAAACCTGCTATATTTCCATGCGTATAAGGTCTTCCATCAATATATAATCTTTCATTTTCTACATGTGAAATCCTTCTACTAGTAAGGGATGCTGCATTCAAGCATATTCCATAAGTACTCATGCTTTGAACATAATGTGCAAGTCGATGCCAATCTCCCCATCCATATATAGGACCACAAAATGACATAAGAGTGACTTCAAAGTTCGGAGGCACATACAAATCCTTTACAATAAAGAGACCACGACCAGCATTAGTAATAGTGGATGGAGCAATCATATAGGGATTACCCCAAAAGTATAAAACCTCTCCATCTAAAGGAAGTGGTCCTCTATTCCATCCTCCATATCTTCTTCTATCATATGTTTGTACTAGAGAACGATCACGAGCTGGCAATGGATAATTTCTAGCCGTTTAAGTCTCTAAACCAGGAGGTAGAGGAATTCTAGAAACCGCTGCTTGTAATTGATGAACAGCAAGTCTATGATGTGTACGAGGTATATTAACATTATGAGAAAAATTATCATCATCATCATCATCGAGCAAGTATTCTTGTATATCAACAATAATTTGATTTTTTATATGGTTTTTAAATAAAATAATGACATTAATTTATAGAAAAAATACGTACCCAAGCATTATCACATTGACGAGGTGATGGTGCACCCTCAAAAGTACCATACTCTGCCTCATGTTCAATACAGTCCAATCGTGGTCTTCGATACGTGCCATAACAAGAATTACACCAACATATAATATGCTCTTGATAGTAAAATTCATCATAATTCCTATCGGAGGACACATGTGAAGTCGTTGCATGGGTAGGAGGTGAGTGCCCTCTGATTGATTAGAATCTGATTATAATAAGAAACAAAAAAATATATAAGTTATGTATCTATCAGATATATTTAAAATTAAATGTTTGATTTAATTACAATATATAGTCCTTGCACAATTAGGAGACGGTGGTGGAGTTCCATCTAATTGATAGAAATCTACAAATAATGGTATTTGATATTAATAATCTGATTATTTACATACATAAGCATGCATGTATGCATATTTACACATACACACATATTCACATATACACATTTACACATACACACATATTCACATATACACAACTACACATTATTGTGGGATAAATGCATGTATTTTGTATGAATGAGTGTATATGCATGCATGTGTGTGTACATATATATGTGGATATGTATATGAGTGTTTATGCTATATGTATGTATATGTGTATATGTATGCATATATGTATGTGTATATGTTTGCATGTATATGTGTATGTGGGTATGTGTATGTGGGTATGTGTATGTGTATGTGTGTGTATATATGTGTATGTATTCTGATTCTTTTTTTCTGTTTGAGATTAAATTAACAGGGGATATTGTATGGTGGAAAAAAATAAGAGGCGACCTAACATACCACCTGAGACGTGGTTGTTTTTTCGTAGACAGGTACGTCTTTAGGAGTCATTTCCTCAATAGAAGGTATACAAATTAATAGTTTATATTTATAATTTTCATATATTTTAGTAATTTTTTACATTTAATTTATGTATTTATTTTTTCTTAAATAAACAGGCTGCTACAAAGAAGAGAGTTGAGTCGGGCCACACATCGCACCTAGGTTGAATGGGCCATCATGGTTTTGTAGCTACAAATGTAAGTATATGTGTTATTGTGAGTATATTTTTTATTTTAGTTAAAATGCAAGAAACTAATATTTTTTATTTGTTTTCAATGCAGCGAAAGGATTATGGCCGATATCCTACGAAACATGAGATCGAGAATGCTACACATTTTGGATATCGGCATTTGAGCGAGTATATGCGAGATCATCCAGATGCCTTTGTGAGTATTATCATTCCACTTTTGCAAAAATGTGTAGATTGCATCCTTTTTTCTCTCACATCATCCCCCGTAAAGGTAGGTGGCTTCAAGTCTTTTAGGAGGGGAGCTTTCCTAGAACTCTCTCCTTTGTGCTTACTAAGAACAAACCCTTAGGTTAGAGAGAGACATAGGTAGCATGATGTCTCTCATAGAACAACTTAAGTCTCAAATGATCTCACTTGAGACACATCACCTCTTTCCTAGCCATGTCTATAGGAAGAGTAGGAGTTCCTCTTTCCTTCCTAGCTAGGAAAGAGGTGACATGTGTCTCAAGTGAGATCATTTGAGACTTAAGTTGTTCGTGAGAGATATCATGCTACCTATGTCTCTCTCTAAACTAAGGGTTTGTTCTTTTAACTCTGCAAATTGTTCATGAGTAACAAACTCATTGAGAAGTTCCTCGTAAGTATACTCTTCTTGTTGTGGCTCTTTCACCTCTATTTTTCTCTCAACTTCCTGCTCAAGTTCTACCTCTTCCATCCTATGTTCAAGGTCCTCTAGTTGTTCCTTAGGTGGAGAAGTGTGTTCTAAGATTTGTTTGCCCTTGGAATCCATATTTCACTCCCCCCATTTACTAACTAGAGTATGTGAAAAGAATGGAAGTAAACTTAAATATGCAATAAGAAGAGAAATATAATAGTAGAGCACTTCCGTGATACAAATTGAAGACTTCGAAGCAAATTCAAAGCAATCTTTGAAGCATGAAGGCGTTGATCTTCAATCCTCGCTAGGCCCAAATGAAAATTCAAAATGTCTTGTTGGCTCGAGGAGGTTCTAGTCACCAAAAACCAGCAAGAATGATGCCAAAAACATATAGCAATAGCCTCAAATGAGAAAACTGAATCAAATTGAAGCACTTGTGAGTTTCCCCAGTCCTCGCCAATCCAAACACTACTAGAAATAGGGGGCGTAGTGATGGCCCAAAATGAAAAAAAAGCGGGTCTTGTCGCTTATGTGACGCTAGTGTCGCATAAACAACGATACCCTTTTTATTAAAAAAAAAGATGACTCGTTGCATAAGCGATGCATAGCGTCGCTAAAAATATGCGTCGCAAAGAGCGTCGCTAGCCAGTGATGCTTTTAATGACATTGGCAAACTGCCTGCGATGCTGGAGCATCGCATACATGATATTTTGGTATTCCAGAGCGTCGCATAAGCGACGCTCTGAAATGTTAAAAAAAAATTTGATTTCTCCTGGAACATTTGTGCCGGGATTAGGATGCGAGAGAGAGAGGGAAAGAGAGAGAGGGAAAGAGAGAGAGAGACAGAGAGAGAGAGATCGACATGATTTGAGCACACACATCCTTTGAAGCAAGGTACGCATACACACACACAGATTTACACACACATGTACATATGCATACATACACACATATACACACATAGACACACACACATACACATACACACACACACACATACACACACATAGACACACACACATACACACACATACACACATAAACACATACACACACATACATATTAGACACATACACACTTACACACACACAAACACACATCCACACACATACACATGCATACACACATATATATAAACATACACACATATATGCACATAGACACACATACACACATAGATACACTCACATACACACATAGACACATACACACAGATTTACACACACATGCATATTCACACTAATTTACATACACACAGACACATGCATACTCACACACATATATACACACATAGACACATGCATACACACATAGACACACACACATAGACACACACACATAGACACACACACACATACACACACACATAAACACACACACACATATAAACATACACACTTACACACACATCCACACACATTTATACACACACATACACATGCATACAGACACATATATATAGATACACACATACATACACACATAAACAGACACATACACACATAGACACACACATACACGCATACACACATAGACACACACACATACACACACATAGAGAGACATACACACACATACACATACATGCATACATACATACTTACATGCATACACACACATGCATACATATGCATACATAATGCACATGCATATGCATACATAATGCACATGCATATGCATACATAATGCACATGCATATGCATACATAATGCACATGCATATGCATACATACATGCTTACATGCATACACACATACACACGTATACACACATACACATACACACATAGACACACATACACACACACATATATGTATACACACACATAGAGATACATACACACACATGTATACACACACACGTAAAGACACATACACACACATACACATACATGCATACATAATGCATATTCATATGCATACATACATACTTACATGCATACACACACATATACACACGCATGCATACATATGCATACATAATGCAAATGCATATGCATAGATACATGCATACACATACACACATAGACACATACACACACATGGGCACATGCACCCACATAGACACATACACACACATAAACACATACACACTCATAGACACATACACACTTACACACACACATCCAGTCACATTTACACACACATATATACACATGCATATAGACACATATATATAGATACACACATATATACACACATACACACACACATACACACATAGACACATACACACACATATATGCATACACACACACACAGACATACACACATACACATACATGCATACATATGCATACACACACACACGTAGAGAGACATACACACACATATACATACATGCATACATAATGCATATGCATATGCATACATACATACTTACATGCATACACACACATAGACACACATGCATACATATGCATACATAATGCACATGCTTATGCATACATACATGCTTACATGCATACACACACATACATATACACACATAGACACACACACACCGGTAGAGAGAGAAACACACACATACACACATATATATGCATACACACACACACATAAAGAGACATACACACACATACACGTACATGCATACATAATGCATATGCATACATAATGCATATGCATACATACACACACACATGCATACATAATGCACATGCATATGCATAGATAGATGCTTACATGCATACACATACACACATAGATACATACACACACATAGACACAGACACACAAATAGACACATACACACACATAGACACATACACACACATAGACACATACACACATATACACACATAGACACACATATACACCTAATTCTGAAACACTAATTTTGATATTAGGGTTTTACAAACAAACTCTAATTTAGCCTTTTAGCCATATGATTAAAGTATATGTACACATTGCATCTATTCCTGCGACGTCCTACTAGAGAGATGTCTCTCCTCCCAACCTTATGCCTCTATATATAGTTACTCGAATCAAGGAGGATCATAATATATATAAAGATATATACACATCATGTAGATACACATACATAAATATAAAATGGAGTAGATTCATTATGCATCACACATACATGCCTATATGCACACATAAATATATATACATGCATACATATTTACATGTACACATTTACACATAGACACATATACATATATACATGTACACATCACATATACATGCCTACATGCACACATGTATACTTATACATGCATGCACAATTATAAACACTTGCATATATTACACAAATGCATATGCATATATACACGTGTGCATACTTACACATGTATACATATATCATACACATGCACACACATACATATACATGAAACACATATATGCATACTAACACATGTATACATATAATACACATGAATACACACACATATGCATACATACATGAGATAAAATTTGCTCCTCGAAGATAAAGATATATATAAAATAAATTAGGCATACCCTCGAGCTTCATGTTCTAAGTTAAAAGAGCATGATTTCATCTCTCTAGTAGGATTCATCGATATTCTAGTTGAATAAAGAAGAATATATTATCTGATATCCATTTAGAAGCTTCAAGTTATTGATCGATAACTAGAGTGGAATTTACTATCTAATCTGCTCATATGTTTTCATTATTGCCATCATTTTGATAAGACATCAATATAGTCTCATCTTGATTATCCTTATTGATTTCATTTATTTCTTCTATTGTTAAATCTGTGTTCTCATGAGTTACATCATCTATTGATGGATTAATATCGATTTCTGGTAATTCCTCTTCATTGTCAGTAGAATCTTCATGTAGAGTATTATCCTCTTCATCAAAAAGATTAGTATCATTATCATGTATAATGATTCTAATTTCTCTTTCACATGTTAATGTATCAGTATCTGATGGTGAATCATCAAGAGGACTTTCTTCGATCTCTCTAACAATAAACTATTCAAACAATGACCTACCTCTAGGCTCAACATGAATGACTTGCCACCAAGGATGAGCATCTGGGTTTTTATAAAAAAAATGTTTGTTCAATATGCCTAGGAAGAATATATGGTTCCTTAGTAGATCACATTACCTTGGAAGAATCAATTGCCTAAAACCCAAATAATTCCTTTCTTAATGTGGAATTAGTACCTTTATTCTCGGCTCGAAACGAGTCAACCTTCAAAATGACCTATCAAAATATATAGAAAAACCCATTATTAGGTGCTTAAAAAAATAATAAACTCTATCATAAAAAATATAAACTTTTTTCTACCTGTTTGAATGTACGAAATGATATTTCGTAGATACCAACAACAGTTCCCACGTGACCAAGTTTGCCATCTGTAAGCTTCATGTCTTTTGAGCTAGCACATGATAGTTGCTTGAAAGAAGCAACACTACTAGAATCCTCTGTTTTACGTAAAGAATCAATGGCTTTGATTCTAATATGCTATCCGAAAGCCCACATATTAGTGAACATTCGAGCCTGCAAAAGAAATTAAATTAGTAAATAGAAACTAATATACAGATATGAAAAAAACAAAATATTATTAAAATAAAATTACCTTTCGTTGATAGCGTATCATTAACTCTCTCCGCTCATCTAAGATTTCATCATTATTTGCGTTGGCACGTTGCAAACGATTATATAGCCAATCCATGAAAGAAGATATATTTGTAATCTCATTATTATCGAGATTACGTCTATATCTTTTGTTTCTTCACCTTTTACTTCTGAGATTTTGAAGTTCCTATTCGTATTTGCTAAGGAATGCTTGCATGCATTCGCTATTATATGCTACAAAAGTAGAAACATCATTTTTTTTCTTGAAATGTAAATAAAAATGGAACTCCCTTACCTGATAATACCTCATCTATTATTTTTGAAGAGACCCATTGGTCCATGCACGTGGAACTTCTTCATGAACTCTTTCAAGGTACTCACTAGCATAATACATGCACTCTTCAAGCATCCAACCCTTTGCCATGGATCCTTCTGGTTTTGCTCTTTGTTGCACATAACCTTTTAATATTCCCATAAATCGCTCGACCCAAAACATCCATTGAGTGTTGACAAGACCAGCAATCTCTATTTCATCTACAAGATGGACTAATAAATGAACATGAATATCAAAAACTGAAGTAGGAATCTCTTTCTCAATCGAACATAGTAGGTCTTTGCATTCATGTTTTTTTTGTGGGATCGAGTTTCTGTCAATCTCTTTTGATATAATCCACCTATACATATCATAAAAGAAATTATAAAGAAGTTAATTCAAAAATAAAAGATATCAAATATTCATATATATTAAATATAAAAGTATCATAATTACCTTATAAGTGATCCAAAATAATAGATCACATCTCATACTCCTTTCATTGTACATCCATCGATAACCAAAGGTAAAAGATGTTTCAAAAAGTTATGCCAATCATGGGTCTTTAACCCAGATAAGCTCTTATCATCCATAGTAAACATGTTTTGGAAAGATGCTCCATATCTTGTAGGAGTCCCAATCAATTGAATCCTATTGTTGATAGTTTGTATCTCTTTTGTCGTAAGTACTCAAGGATCAGGTGCATAAGTCATTTCCTGTCGATGTCTATCAAAAACTGGCCATAACTTTGGTTTTGAGTTTTGATCTTTCAAATCAATCCTTGATGCTATGATATCTTTTAGTCCAAGAAGATGATGCCATAGTGAATAACCAATATTCTTGAATATATGCATAGGATCAAGAAGATGACATACTTTTAACTCTTTCCAATACTCCAAAGAATATCGTATCGATATCTTATCTGCGGGTGCCAATTTTCCTTTACCTCTCTTCACATAAGCATTATCTTCATCATCACTGAAGATTTCTGATTCTCGATATATTAGAGATCCATCTGTCCATTTTTTATGCCAATCCATACGCATCATAGGTTTTGGACACTGACCTGTTTCAATCTTTCCATCAAAATGTATCGCTTCTCTTTTAGATCTTAACGGATGATCATCAGGCAAGAATCATTGATGTCAAAGATAAATATTTTTGTTGAGATTGTTACTATTGATTGATCTCAAACGATAACCACAATATAGACAAGCTTTATAACCCTTAGTAGATATTCTTGCATTATGATAGATTAACTCACATTTATTTGTATGCATATTGAATAAAAAAATATCATCAATACCTGAACAAACACCATATCCTAGAAAATCATGAATAGTCCAAACCACAATACCACGAACCGTAATATATCTTTCATTGTATATGTATGTATGTGTGTATATGTGTTTTATATGTTTATATGTATGTATATATACGTATGCATATGTGTAATGCATATATGTATGTGTATGTGTGTATCAATGTGTATGTAGGTATGTATGTATGTATGTATGAATGTGTCAGGAAGATTCTAAAGGTTGGGTGGACAATTCCAAAGGTTAGATGGACAAAATGTATTCATTCGATACAGGTATGTATAATTTGACTTTACTCTCATAACATGTGTATGCATGTGTAGCTGTGTATATTTGATTTCATTTATAATTTTCTTTTCGTTTATTGTGGTTTATAGACTTTCGTATAGATATCTAGACCACTGATCGTCTGGCTGTCTCCCATTTTATAGTCAATCTATTACCTGCCTTGCTAACTAAGGCTTACATATTTGTTTACAAATATAAAGTATCAGTTAGCTATGGAGATATTAGGTCATTGGTAAAATAGGAGGACCAAATTTATCTTGAAGATTTTGAAAGATGCATGAATAGTTTTAAAGGATGGGCAAACAAAAAGTGCCCATTCAATGCAAGTTCTTGTCCTTACCTTAACGAAAGTAAGAACAAAAACCTGCATTGAATGGACGCTTTCTTTCTGCCCATCCTTTAAAATTATTTTTCCATCCTTCAAAATCTTCGAGATAAATTTGGTGATCCCATTTTCCTAACAACATAATACCTCCATAGCTAACTGATACTTAATATTTGTATGCAAAGTTCTTAAAAGAGTTAGCAACACAGGTATTAGGTCAACTAGAAAAGGAGAAACAGATGTGTTAGGAAGATTCTAAAGATTGAGTGGACAATTCTAAAGGTAAGATGGACAAAACATCTTCATTTGATACAGGTATGTATAATTTGACCTTAATCGCATAACATGTGTATGTGTGTATATGTGTGTATGCATTCATGTGTAATTATGTGTATGTCTATATATGCATGTATTATTATGTATATATTTATGCATATATATATATATATATATATATATATATATATATATATATATATATATATATATATATATAGAGAGAGAGAGAGAGATAGATAGAAAATTGAAAATTATACCTTAATAGTGTAGAAATAGATACATTACTCCATCCAAAAAGATTTTGAAGATTGAGGATAAGTAAGCTCGCACTTAGTCGTGTCAAACGACTTCCTTCATATACATGATTTAGACATTCCTCTTGAAGACGTTTCTCATTTTTAGAAATATCAATGCTCTCACTATCATTTTGATAACAATCCTCAATAAAATCTGCCATGCCATCATCTTCATCATTGTCGCATAAATTTTGTACTTTATCTTCTTTTGAATATAGATCTTTCAACCTTGCATATTCCACAGGATCACCTTTGCATAGCCTCCTCATAGAAGCTTCTGATAAATGAGGTCTTACTGGCAATTGTGAATGGTGTGGAGGAATATCATCAACATCATATGTTGGAATCTACACACATGACTAAAAATCATTAGTATTCCATAAATGAATAAAAAATAAACTTTAAACATAAAATTAAATATATAAGTTATTAAATATGGATAGAAAATTTTCATTCTCTCTCTAGCTAAAAGGTGCTCTTGGAGGTCTATGCCATCCATAATTCACTAATAATTCATCATCAACATGTAATGTAGTAATAGCATTGACAACTATATATCTTGATACATCTCTACTCATGTATGGTGATTCATGACTATTTTCACGCTCCTCAAATGTGCAATTAGTCCTTGAACTATTATGTAACCCTAAACTACTATTTATTAAACCCGCTATATTTCCATGTGTGTAAGGTCTTCCATCAATATATAATCTTTCATTTTCTACATGTGAAATCCTTCTACGAGTAAGGGATGTTGCATTCAAGCATATTCCATAAGTACTCATGCTTTGAACATAATGTGCAAGTCGATGCCAATCTACCCATCCATATATAGGACCACAAAATGACATAAGAGTGACTTCAGAGTTCAGTGGCACATACAGATCCTCTACAATAAAGAGACCACGACCATCATTAGTAATAGTGGATGGAGCAATCATATAGCAATTACCCCAAAAGTTGAAAACCTCTCCATCTAAAGGAAGTGGTCCTCTATTCCATCCTCCATACGTTCTTCTATCATATGTTTGTACCAGAGAACAATCACAAGCTCGCAATGGATAATCTCCAGCTGTTTCAGTCTAAACCAAGAGGTAGAGGATTTCTAGAAACCTCTGCTTGTAATTGATGAGCAACAAGTCCATGACGTGTACCAGGTATATTAACATTATGAGAGTTATTATCATCATCATCATCATCATCGAGCAAGTGTTCTTGTATATCAATAGTAATTTAATTTTGTATAGGGTTTTTAAATAAAATAATGAAATTAATTTATAAAAAAAATACATACCCAAGCATTATCACGTTGACCAGGTGGTGGTGCATGCTCAAAAGTACCATAATCTGCCTCATGTTCAATACATTCCAATCGTGGTCTTTGATACGTGCCATAGCAAGGCATATAATATGCTCTTGATAGTAAAATTCATCATAATTCCTATCGGACGACACATGTGAAGTTGTTGCATGGTAGGAGGTGGTGGAGTGCCCTCTAATTGATTAGAATCTGATTATAACAACAAAACAAAAAAATATATCAGTTATGTATCTATCAAATATATTTAAAATTAAAAGTTTGATATACCTATAGTATATAGTCCTTGCATGATTAGGAGACGGTGGTGGAGGTCCATTTGATTGATCGGAATCTACAAATAATGGTATTTGATATTAATAATCTGATTATTTACATACATAAACATTCACATATACATATTTACACGTACACACATATTCACATATACACATATTCACATATACACAAATACACATTATTGTGGGATAAATGCATGTATTTTGTATGAATGAGTGTATATGCATGCATGTGTATGTGTGTACCTATATATGTGGATATGTGTATGTGTGTTTATGTTATATGTATGTATATGTGTATATGTATGCATATATGTATGTGTATATGTTTGAATGTATGTGTATGTGGGTATGTGTATGTGTGTGTGTATATATGTGTATGTGTATTTTGATTTTTTTTTTTTGTTTGAGATTAAATTAAGAGGAGATATTGTATGGTGGAAAAAAATAAGATGCGACCTAACATACCACCTGAGACGTGGTTATTTTTTCGTAGATAGCTATGTCTTTAGGAGTCATTTCCTCAAGAGAAGGTATACAAATTAATAGTTTATATTTATAATTCTCATATATTTATTAATTTTTTACATTTAATTTATATATTTCTTTTTTCTCTAAATAAATAGGCTGCTGCAAAGAAGAGAGTTGAGTCGGGCCACACATCGCACCTAGGCCAAATGGGCCATCATGGTTTTGTAGCTACATTTGTAAGTATATGTGTTATTGTGAGTATATTTTTTATTTTAGTTAAAATGCAAGAAACTAATCTTTTTTATTTGTTCAATGCAGCGAAAGGATTATGGCCAATATCCTACGAAACACGAGATCGAGTATGCTACACATTTTGGATATCATCGTTTATTTATGTTTGTTATATGTAATACAAAAATATTATGGAGAGGCAGATATGGATGAGGTGGAGAGACATACACAGGAGGGATGATCTCGATCGTCACAGTGTGCTCACACAAATACATCAGATCATGCGGATGATCGTGATGATGAGGATGAGGATGATCATGATGCTGATGATGATTAGGATTCTTGATTATGACACTGGATATGTATTTACATTGATATATATATATATATATATATTATCTATATATTGTTCATTTCTGTTATTTTTTGAATTGTGTGAATGGTATTAAGTAATGAAAAGTTTTGTTCTATTGATTTTTATTATTATTTATATTAAGCATGTGTTTTATTACTTTAATTATATAATTCATTCATATTTATGTGTGCTTGTATGTATATAAAATGCATATATACACATGTAGATATATATCTATATGTGTAAGTATGTCTATATGCATGTATATGTATGTATCTATGTATATATGTGCATGTATGTATGTGCATATGTATACGTGTATATGCATGTATCTACATATGCATGTGTAAGTGTATATGTGTATGTATGTGTATGTACATGTGCATGTGTATGTGTGTATATGTATGTAAGTATGTGCATGTATAGATGTGTAATATGTGTGTGTATGTATGTGTGTGTATATTCACTGACAGCATGTGCATGTGAAAGTGTATGTGTGTATGTATGTGTATGTGCATGTGCATGTGTATGTTTGTATATATTTATGTATGTGCATGTGCATGTGCATGTGCATGTGTAAGTGTATATGTGTGTATATGTGTATGTACATGTGCATGTGTGTGTGTTTGTATATGTATGTGCATGTATATGTGTAAGTGTATGTGTATATGTGTATGTGCATGTATACGTGTATATGTATGTATGTGCATGTGTGTGTATGTGTATATGTGTGTGTACGTATGTGCATATATATGTGTATGTCTGTGTATATATACATATGTGCATATGTATGTGTATGTGTATAAACATATACAAGTGTATGTATATGCATGTGTATATGTATGAAACATGCATGTGCATGCGGATGCATTTCCATTTGCATCCATGATACCATAGCATCAAGGAATGATTTGAAAGATCAAAACTCAAAACCAAAGTTATGGCTAGTTTTTGATAGACATCCATAGGAAATGACTTATGCACATGCTCCTTGGGTACTTACAACAAAAGAGATACAAACTATCAACAATAGGATTCAATTGATTAGGACTCCTACAAGATATGGAGCATCTTTCCAAAACATGTTTACTATGGATGATAAGAGCTTATCTGGGTTAAAGAGCAATGACTGGCATAACTTTTTGAAACATATTTTACCTTTGGTTATCGATGAATGTACAACAAAAGGAGTATGAGATGTGATCTATCGTCTTGGATCGCTTATAAGGTAATTATGATACTTTGATATTTAATATGTATGAATATTTGATATCTTTAATTTTTTATTAACTTCTTTATAATTTTTTTAATGATATATATAGGTGGATTACATCAAAAGAGATTGACAAAAACTTGATCCCACAAAAAAATGTGAATGCAAAGAGCTACTATGTTTGATTGAGAAAGAGGTTCCTACTTCATTTTTTTGATATTGAGGTTCATTTATTAGTCCATCGATGAAATAGAGATTGTAGGTGTTGATCAACACTCGATGGATGTTTTGGGTCGAGCGATTTATGGGAATATTAAAAGGTTATGTGCGACAAAGAGCGAAACCAGAAGGATCAATGTCAAAGGGTTGGATGGTTGAAGAGTGCATGTATTACGTTAGTGAGTACCTTGAAAGAGTTCATGAAGAAGCTCCACGTGCATGGACCAGCGAGTCTTCTTCAAAAATAACAGATGATGTATTATCAGGTAAGGAAGTTCCATTTTTATTTACATTTCAAGAAAAAAATGATGTTTCTACTTTTTTTGCATATAATAGCGAATGCATGCAAGCATTCTTTAGCGAGAACAAATAGGAAATTCAAAATCTCTGAAGTAAAAGGCAAAGAAACAGAAGATATAGACATAATCTCGATAATAATGAGATTACATATATATCTTCTTTCATGGATTGGCTATATAGTCGTTTGCAATGCGCCAACGCAAATAATGAAGAAATCTTAGATGAGCAGAGAGAGTTAATGATAGGTTGTGAATGAAAGGTAATTTTATTTCAATAATATTTTGTTTTTTTCATATATGTATATTAGTTTCTATTTACTAATTTAATTTCTTTTGCAGGCTCGAATGTTCACTTATATGTGAGCTTTTGGACAACATATTAGAATCAAAGCCATTGATTCTTTACGTAAAACAGAGGATTCTAGTATTGTTGCTTCTTTCAAGCAACTATCATGTGCTAGCTCAAAAGACACGAACCTTATAGATGGTGAACTTGGTTATGTGGGAACTATTGTTGGTATCTACGAAATTTCATTTCGTACATTCAAACAGGTAGAAAAAAGTTTATATTTTTTATGATAGAGTTAGTTTTTTTTTAAGCACCTAATAATGGGTTTTTGTTTTTATATATTTTTATAGGTCATTTTTAAGGTTGACTGGTTTCGAGCCGAGTATAAAGGTAGTAATTCCACATTAAGAAAGGAATTATCTAGGTTTTGGGCAATTGATTCTTCCAAGGTAATGCGTTCTACTAAAGAACCATATATTCTTCCTTGGCATATTGAACAAGCATTTTTCATAAAAACCTAGATGCTCACCCTTGGTTTCAAGTCATTCATGTTCAACCTAAAGGTAGGTCATTGTTTGAACAGTTTATTGTTAGAGAGATCGAAGAAAGTCCTCTTGATGATTCACCATCAGATACTGATACATCAACATCTAAAAGAGAAATTAGAATCATATACGTGATAATGATACAAATCTTTTTTATGAAGAGGATAATACTTTACATGCTGATTCTACTGATGAGGAAGAGGAATTACCAGAAATCGATATTAATCCATCGACAGATCAAATTTTTCTAATGTATGTATGCATATGTGTGTGTATTCATGGGTATTATATGTATACATGTGTTAGTATGCATATATATGTGTTTCATGTATATGTATGTGTGTGCATGTGTGTGATATATGTATACATGTGTTAGTATGCATATGTGTATATATGCATATACATTTGTGTAAAATATTCATGTGTTCATGTAATACATGCAAGTGTTTATAATTGTGTATGCAGTATAAGTATACATTTATGCATGTAGGCATGTATATGTGATGTGTACATGTATATATGTATATGTGTCTATGTGTAAATGTGTACATGTAAATATGTATGCATGTATATATATTTATGTGTGCATTTAGGCATGTACGTGTGATGCATAATGTATCTACTCCATTTTATATTTATGTATGTGTATCTACATGTGTGTATGCATATATGTGTGTGTATGTGTGTGTGTGTCTATGTGTGTATATGTATGTATGTGTATGTGTATGTGTGTATGCATGTAAGCATGTATGTATGCATATGTATGCATGTGTGTGTATGTGTGTGTATGCATGTAAGTATGTATGTATGCATATGCATATGCATTATGTATGCATGTATGTGTATGTCTCTCTACGTGTGTGTGTGTGTATTCATATATATGTGTGTATGTGTATGTGTGTATGTGTGTATGTGTGTATGTGTGTATGTGTGTATGTGTGTATGTGTGTATGTGTGTATGTGTATGTGTGTATGCGTGTGTATGTGTGTGTATGCATGTAAGCATGTATAATTGTATGTGTATGTGTGTGTGTATGTCTTCTTATGTGTGTGTGTATGCATGTGTATGTGTGTGTATGAATTTAAGCATGTATGTATGCATATGCATGTGCATTATGTATGCATGTGTGTATGTGTGTGTAAGCATGTAAGTATGTATGTATGTATGCATATGCATATGCATTATGTATGCATATGCATATGCATATGCATTATGTATGCATATGCATATGCATTATGTATGCATATGCATATGCATTATGTATGCATATGCATATGCATTATGTATGCATATGTATGCATGTATGTGTATGTGTGTGTGTATGTCTCTCTACGTGTGTGTGTATGTGTGTGTGTCTATGTGTGTATGTGTGTGTGTGTCTATGTGTGTATGTGTGTGTTTATGTGTGTATATAGGTGTGTATCTATATATGTGTGTCTATATGCATGTGTATGTGTGTGTGTGTCTATGTGTATGTGTGTGTGTATGCATATGTATGTGTGTGTCACATCCGAATTCCGGCACATTTAATCAATTTTTTTTTTAACATTGGAGAGCGTCGCTTATGCGATGCTCTGGAACACAGGACGTCACTTATGCGACGCTAAAGCATCGCAGGCAGTTTGCCAACGCTGTTAAAAGCGTCGCTAACTAGCAATGCTATTTGCGATGCATAGTTTTAGTGCCGCATAAGTGACGCTACCATCGTTTATGCAACGACATGTCTTAAAAAGAAAACAGGGCCATCGCTTATGCAACACTAGCATCGCATAAGCAACGGTTACCGAGTTTTTTTCAATTCAGGGGCGTCACTATGCCCCCTATTTCTAGTAGTGAGACCTTCCTAGGTTTATCAAGTTTCTATCAAAGATTCATTAAGAATTATGCCAAAATTGTTGTTTCGATGACGGAACAGCTTAAAGGGAAAGGGAAAGCCTTTCATTGGGGAGATGAAGTGAGGCAAAGTATGGAGAAATTGAAAGTAGCAATTGCTACAACTCCACTTTTACATATAGTAGATCCCAATAAACCCTTTATGGTTGAGACTAACACGAGTGATTTTGCTATAGGAGCAGTTTTACTTCAGGATGGTCGACCAATAGCTTTTGAGACTAAGAAACTAGAACCAACTCAAAAGAATTACTCTGTTTATGAGAAGGAGTTGTATGCAATTGTCCATGCTTCGAAAAAGTGGCATCATTATTTATATGGTGCCAAAGTCATGATAGTGTTTGATCAAGAGAGCATTAAGTGGCTCTCTAATCAAACAGACCTTAAAGTTTAATGTAGTGGCAGATTCACTTAGCCACATGCCTATGCTCAATGGACTGGGTTTTACTTAGATCACTAGTGAGCTACTTGAGTCCATTAAAGGGAAATGTAGGCTTGATCCTGCATATTCTCAAATTTGGGAAGCCATAGAGAATGGGGATCATGATACACGGGTTTCTAGTGAGGATGGAGTATCGATGGGTACTTGAGAAGGATTCAAGTGGAAAAATTACAGTATCCATGATGCATATCTGTTATATGAAGGTAAGGTGTGTGTCCTTAGAGATTTTGAGATGAGACGACATCCTCCATCATTGTAACTGCATTACACTCAACAATATGCAAATCTGAGTTCTCTATCTCTTAGTCTGCATCCATCTTTGTTTGCATTTTTCTCTCAACTCTGTCTACTGGTCTATTGCACTGTGCTATTATTTTCTTACATGGTATCAGAGCACAGGAGGTGCAGAAGCTGAAACACAGAGGTTGCAAAGGTCTCAACAACAAAAGAGAGAAGATGTCAAGCGGTGCATCATTATCTATGACTAGGAATCAAGGTGGTTCGTCACATAGGAGTAGGTGGAGCACATATAGGAGCAACAGTGATGCCGGTCATCCCAACGTTGCGGATATGACCATGAGCCTTCATGGAAGGTAAACTTGATGGTATGAACTACATCTTGTGGAAGTTTAAAATCACTTCTATCCTTGATTCATATGGGATTTTGGAGACTATTCTTGGGACTGATCATGAGCCCCACGAAACACCTGATCTAAATAATCGTGGTGGAATGATTCCTCTTGATGTTGATCTTCTACATGCTTGGAAACGTAGAAATGCAGATGCACTCTGTGCTCTAGTTACAAGTACTTCTCATAGTGTTCTGACTCTCATTCAGCATACTACCAAGGCATGTGAAGCATGGAACATATTGAGAAATCAATATGAAACTCGTAATCAGAGATAGATTCAAAACTTGAAGAATCAACTAGCAATAGAAAGGTCTCCTAATGGGGAGACTACAGAGGTGTTTATCACTCATATAAAGAATCTATGAGATCAAATGCCGGGAGAAGGTGTACAAAAGTCAAGTGAGGAGTTAGCTCGAAATTGTCTTTGAATCTATCCATCTAAGTTTGATGGTTTGGTAACTGCTCTTAATACTCAAATCAGACCTCAACCACTAACTTTTGAAGAATTCAATGCCTTATGGAGGAGGAGTTGTGGCTCAAGGCAAGGAGTGGTGGCAGCAAAGGAGATGCTGCATTCACAACAAATGCCAAAGGAGGCAAAGTGAACTCTTCAAAAGATGGAGACAAAAAGAAGAATGACAAAAAGAAGTTCAAGGGAGAATGTTTCCATTGCAAGAAGAAATTACATAGAATCCAAAACTATTGCAACAAGAAGACAGAAGAGAAGGGTGGCTCTTCAAAAGGTGGCAAGGGCAAGGAGTTTGTCAACATAGCAGAAACATAGCTTGAGTTATTTGTTACGATAGAGGAGGTGTGCTCCTCGGCTAAAGATTCAAGAACAGATGACTCATGGGTGTTGGATAGTGGTGCATCTCGTCACATGACGACCAGAAAAGATCTTTATAGTTCCATATAGCCTCTAAAGGAACCCATCATAGTAAAGGTAGGAACAATGCAAGATGTCCTGCAAAGGGCGAAGGTACGGTTTCTTTCATTAACTCTAATGGCGATATCATAAAGCTTTTAAGTGTGTTGTATGCTCCACAAATAAAATGAAATCTACTTTCAATAGCTTCTATAACTGATCAAGGTCATCAAGTATCTTTAAGTAAGACAAGAGCTAAGATTATGGATAGTAACAACAACATTGTTGGGGCTGGCATAAACCTGTATGAGTTGTGTGCTCTTACAACCACAAGAAACATGGGCACAAGTAAGCTATGGCATGAGAGATTCGGCCACATTGGATACCCTTTACTGAAGGAGATGCATCGCAGGGGTATGGTTGCACACCTACCATCGATTGCAGAAATGAAGGAACCATGTGAAGCTTGCATGATGGGCAAGCAACAGAGGAAAGAATTTCCACAAGAAAGCAAGAACAAGGCAAGCTATCCTCTAGAGTTGGTGCATGCTGACTTGTGCAAAAGAATGCCTACACAAGCCTTGGGCAGTTCTTCCTACTTCATGTTACTTTCGATGACTATAGCAAGAAGATGTGGGTGTACTTCCTTCACAATAAGGCTCAAGCTTTTGATAAGTTTAAAGAATGGCTTCAGCTTTTTGAAACTGAAACAGGGAAGAAGATGAAGAAATTCACGACAAACGGCAGTGGTGAGTTCAGATCAATAGAGCTTGAAGATTTTTGCAAGAGTAAGGGAATCAAGCATCAACTCACAGTGGCGCATAATCCTCAACAGAACGATGTTGCAGAGCGTCGGAATCAAACCATCATGGAGATGGCAAGGTGCATGTTGAAAGGAAAGGGTTTGCCTAATCAATTTTGGGCAGAGGCTATCAACACTGTTGTCTACATCTTGAATCAAAGCTACACCAAGGCACTTGATGGAAAGACTCCACAAGAAGCCTACACTGGTAAAAAGCCTTATGTTTCCAATTTCAAAGTATTTGGAAGTGAATGTTATGTACATGTTCCACATAGGGAGAGGAACAAGCTTCCACCAAAAAGCATCAAATGTATCTTCCTAGGGTACAACAAAGATGAGAAGGCTTATAAGCTTTATGACCCGAGGCTAAGAAGATCATGGCGAGTCGTGATGTGGTGTTTAAGGAGGAGAAGCCACATGCAGTGGAGGAGGGAAAGAGAGCTTCCACTTTATCATCAGGCGAATGGGCAATCCACTAACAACCTTGCCTAAGAGCTATCCCTTCTACAAAAGAGAAGGAAGCATCATCTTCAGATGATGAGTCTGAAAGTCACCAACCTATCGACACCCAAGTGGAAAAGCCATTGCCACATTGGGTGAGGCAGCTCTATGATTATGCAAACCCCATCCCACAATCACTAGAACATGTTGCAGATGGACCGAGGCGATCGCAGAGAATAGACGAACAAAGACGGGCAAGCGCCCATATTGTAAACACAGCCTTAATGACTGATCTCATTCAAGAAGCAAAGGAACCAACCAATGTGGAAGAGGCACTCCACGATCCGAATCGGAGGGCTGTCATGCAAATAGAATACAACAATATCATGAAGAATGGAACTTGGAAGCTAGTGGATCAACCCCCTAAGCATAAAGTCATTGGCATCAAGTGGGTCTAGAAGCTAAAGTACAAGGCTGATGGTAATCTAGAAAAGTACAAAGCAAGACTTGTTGCACAGGGCTACTCACAAGTTGAAGGCATTGATTTTTGTGAATCATTTGCCCCCACTACAAGAATGACTACTATCCGAGTAGTACTAGTTGTGGCTGCACATAAGTATTGGCCAGTCTATCCCATGGATGTCAAATCAGTGTTCCTGAATGGAGACCTCAAGGAGGAGGTATATGTGTCTTAGCCACTAGGGTTTGAGGCTCCCCATTCAGAGAACAAGGTATGTATGCTGAAGAAGGCATTATACGGGTTGAAACAAGCCACTAGAGCATGGTACCAATGGACAGATAAGTATCTCTCGGATCTAGGTTTCAAAAGATGTGCTTTTGATGCTAACTTGTAGGTTCTAGAGAGAGGAGGGAAGGCAATTGTGCTTGTACTCTATGTAGATGACCTTGTGATTACAAGAAACGATGATGCTCTTCTTCAACAAATGAATGATGCCCTGAGGTCAAAATTTGAAATGAGAGACTTGGGCTTAATGCATTATTGCTTAGGCCTTGAAGTTTGGCAGGAACTAGGGAAGATTTTCATCTCTCAACAAAAGTATGCAAGACAGATATTGAAGGCATTCGACATGGAGGATTGCAAGGAAATTTCCACACCTATGGAGGTCAACACAAAATTATCTATTGAAGATACTTCACCTCCAGTATATATTGGAAGATATAGGAAATGAATTGGAAGTCTCATCTACTTGTGCAATAGCATACCAGATATCTCTTATGCAGTTGGACTTGTAAGCAGGTTCTCTAATAAGCCTTGCGAAACTCATTGGAAGGCAAGCATGCGGATACTCAGGTATGTGAAAGGAACCACTGATTATGGTATTCTTTACGAAGAAGGATCATCTCTAGTTGGATACTGTGACTCAAATTGGGCAAGAGATATTGATACTAGAAAATCAGTTTCTAGGTATTGTTTTTCTTTAGGATCAGGGATCTTCTCTTGGATCAGTAAGAAACAACTGACAATAGCATTATCTTCTATTGAAGCTGAGTACAAAGCTGCATGTAATGCAGCATGTAATGCAGCATGTAAAGCAGTATGGTTGAGGAGGATCCTATGGCACATAGGAATACAAGGATAGGAGGCTACAGAGTTGAAGTGTGATAACCAAAGTTGCATGGCAATCACCATGAATCCTGTGTTCCATGCACATACCAAGCACATAAAATTTAGTATCACTATGTGCATGAGTTGATTCAGGACGGGGTCTTGGAGATAAGCTATTGTCCAACTAAAGAAAATGGAGAAGACATCTTCACCAACGATCTTGGGAGAGAGCAACTTCTTCGACATTTTCCAAAGCTTGGGATTGGACCAAGGAGGTAGTTCACTGCAGGGTGGACATTGAGGGAGGGTGTTAGATATGCTCAATACTCCACCCTCAAGTGATCACAAATGATCCATGGTGCTCTATTTTGTAAGGCCCCCATTATGAGGAGAAGCCATTGTGAGAGCCTAGACATTTATGGAACCCTAACTTCCAAGTTAGATGAGGTCTATGTGTGATCGTTGATGGTTATAGATGATCTATGTGAGCCTACCCATTAGGTTAGGTAGGACATAAACTTTTGGGCCATTGGATTGTGATTCAAGGCAAAAATAAAGGCCCTGTGGCATCGCACAGTTTCCCCATAGAACCTTAATGGAGGGAGTGCAGAGGGGAGCTTGCCCCCTTCTATGGGGTCAAGGGGGCCTATCCCCCTCGCCCGTAGGGCCCAAAGGGCCGAGATGGTAGGACTTTTGGTCGTGGAGATATTGTCGGATTGTATATTTTGCAGACTATTGAGTATCTCCTGACTGTGTTTATCTATACCGACTCGCCTTGTAAAAACTATATAAGCATGGCCGCGGTTGAGCTTTACATAGCATTGCACACTAGTAATCCCTTCATCTAGACTCTGTCTAAATCGCCATCTAAGCTCCACATTGGGAGCGCATGGGTGGACAACACCATCATTGTAACTACATTACACTCTACACTCTGAGAATTTGAGTTCTCTATCTCTCAGTCTACATCTATCTTTGTCTGTTTTTCTCTCGACTTTGTCTACTGGTCTATTCCGCTGTGTTGTTATTTTCTTACAGAAATCACTAAGGTCTACATGGAAGCTCATGAATATCTTCATGAAATCTCATGAAGATCTCCATGAAAGCTCTGATACCTATGTGATGAAACTAGTTAGCACACATGAAAGAATGATGTGCAACTCTCCACCCAACCTTCATTTATATAGTTTTTTTGGACTAAAAATGATGTCTAGAGTTAATTGGAGTCCACCTATGCATGTGCAATGATCACTACTACTTTGGCACCTTTGACTAGAGTCTATTAGTGTTAGTGTACTCACCAACTAAGTCAAGTTCCACTCGCCTTGAGTTAACTTGTGTGGATGCTTCTAGACGGCTCTAGGGAGCCTATAGGCGAAATAACCTTCCCAAGGCTCTCATGGGCATTGGACCCAAGCCCTCTTTATTCCCATCCTTGAGACCTAACCACTTGTCTAATGCTCCATAATACCTAATGTTATCATTAACTTGAATTTTGTGAAGCTACTTTATAACATTTTCATTAACTTCAACCTTGCCAAGCTACTTTATAACAATACCTTAGGTGAAAACGCTTAGTAGATGGATGATACACCAATCAATGCTACTAAGTTTGACTTTGATATCAAGTTCTCCCTTATGTGTATCCAACAACAAATCCAAATGGAGATTACAAAAGCGTCATAGTTTAATGTAAAGTTCTTTTACTACGTTTTGTGAACATCTTTGAGGAGCTGTAGTTGATGATCTAGCATGGAAACTAACATTAAAATTGATATAACATATGTAGTTATCCTCCCTCTCACGTTCTGCTTACAATAGTATTGATACCGTTGCAAGCTTTTTTCATCCAATCCATGTTTGATTGTGTGCATGTGTTCTATCTAGATTACCATATGAGCATAACAATGAACCATTTTATTCTTTACCTCCCTAGAAATTATAATATCTTGTTTTTATTATTCATATATGTGAAGCTTTTCTTCATCGTATCCTTGAAGAGCTACTACATCACTATGAAGCATATTAGGGCTCCATGTAAGCATTTTTATGGTCATGTGCGGAGTAGCATGCCAGGTTTGATTCAGAAGCCTTGTTGTGTTTTTTTTTTCATTTCTCTAAAACCCTATGGAGAAGGTTTCAATGCAAAGTGTTTAATCTATAGACTATTATGATATACATTATTTACTTACATAATCTATACATGCTTACAAACCAAATCAAGACCATGCTTTTGAGAACTTTTGGATGGAAAGAAATTGACTTATGGAAAGGAAAGGTAGATGTCCACTGTGGATGAGAAATGTGAAAAATAAAAAAAGCTATGATCCTCATGATGTTTTCAAGGACTATCTATTTTTGGGAATAATTTTGAGTGTTTGAAGAAAACACATTAAAAATGATAGGCTAAACAAGCTCTCATACTTTGGGCATAAAGTGAGAAGTCAAATAAGCCTAAGATTCAAAAAGAAAACCAAATTCCAACATGTTTTCAAAATGTAGATGTTAGAAAATCCAGGATGTGTGGTGTAGTGGTAAAGACATTGAACCCTGTATTAAAAGTACAGGGTCCAATACTTGCAAATAAGGCCAACATTAGCCCCTCAAAGTGGGGGATGAAGGGGGCTCCATGGATGTGTGAGTTGGTTCTTTCAAATTTTACAAATTATGGAAGGGGGTTACATTATCCCATCAAAGTGGGGGATAAAAGGGGTTCCATGGGTGTGTGAAATTCCAAAAAAAGAAATTAGATGTTACATTTTGACCCATATGCTGAAAGAGAATCCCAGGTTGCTCATTAAACAATGCATTATTGACACTTGATAACATCATGCATTATTGACAATTGGTATAACAAAAAGATGAACTATCAAAGATTATTGTGTTAGTCACGTATCCATCATACAAAAAGGATACTTGATAACATGTTTTAATTTTTTTTGTCCCAAAACTTGCTCTTTATGGCATATGGATTCTCCACTAGATCACCAAGCTTTTGTAGCGCTAAAAATCCATTGGATTCTTTGACTATATCTCCTTTGGGTCCACTATATTTGCAAACCACACAAACAATACCAACACAATTTGAAATCATGAAAGTTGAAGATAATTACTTATGATGAGACAACTTTTCTATCCCTTTTCAATATTTGTGATCCCATAAAGTGTATGAGATTCTATCTGGGAGGATACAACATTATGGCTTTTAACGATTTACCATAAACACTTCCCCCCTTGGACACTTATGAACCCTATATGAGGTCTACCATGAATATTGGCATCGAATTTTTGATGCTAGAAGATCTAGCAAGTCCTTGTGAGATCATCTTTTTTGGGAAATACATTATCTATGTTGAATGATATGAAAATATTGCATGTGTAGAAAATTTAGCTACTCATGTCATATGCAAGAGTTTCTCACATTTTTGAACATCAGAGAAGGCTTACCATGAATCTTGGCATCACATTTTTAAAACTAAAAAAATCTAACAAGTCCCTAAGTGATCATGTTTTTGGGGAAATCCATTATATATGATCACTAATATGAAAAATATTGCTTGAGTAGAAAATTTAGCTCCTCTTAGCATATATGTAAAGGCATATTGAAACAAACACTATCTGAAAGGGAGGTAAAAAGATGTTTCCATCATCTTCATCTTCACCACCAACACCAACAACAATAACAACATTTACAACATTAATAATTTCCATCTTTACCACATATTTTCTTTCAATCTCTCATTTCTTAAGGTCCTTCTCGACAACCCCTCTCTTTTCTCAATAAAAGCACTTAAACCTTTTTTCTTCTCTCAATAAAAGCACATGTTTCTTTATTTTCTTCCATTTTTTTCTCATCACATACGATTTGTTCAAGTGATTCCCACTCTCTCAACTGTATGCATTGGAGATCGACATGGGTGCAATTTGTATGTTTGATCCAAAATTTTTAGCACCCAACACTTATTTTCTTGATGAGAGATCACTAAATTGATCTCATTTTTTGGTGATGTGATTTATTTTCCAAAAGAAGATGCTTTATGATAAGTTCTAGATCCATACAAGAAGGCTAATACCATTCATTTTAGTGCATTGTGATACAATAGTCATTCATATGTTGAGCCCATTGTGATATAAAATCATTCATCTGTTGAGGCCACTCACCTTTGTTTGATAAAAGTTTGGCACTTTGCCTCACTTGAATTGTGAAATTGACAATTTCATAACGAATAAACATAGTACATAGGGTTTAACATGTTGACTGATATATTGGCCTTCTGATCTGGCTGAAGATTCAAGTCTCATGGTTCATGGGATATAGAGGGTGTTGTGAGGCTTGCTTACATCAAAAGACACATGAAATATAAGGGCAAGTCCAAACAACAACCATGATGGAGCAAGTTGAAGGGTTATTCAAGCTTCTATTACTTCTCATCCATCCACACATGGTGCTAATACTTCATCAACCACAATTTGTGATATAATAAATTCTATGCATTCATCAATTTCAATCATTCAACTCATGTCGAGCTTGCATGGTGTAATGGTAACACCTGGAGCCTTTAGACTGAAGCTCTATGAGGGCCTATGGTTCAAGACCCATGGATGTGTTTGATATGAACCCTTGATTGTGGGGCATAAAAGGGGTTCTTTGGATGTATGTGTTGTTGTTTTCAATTTTGTGCCTAAAAAGAGAGAGAAGATCGCAAACTAAACTCCCACAAAAAAGAATCAATGAGTTCATTATTATGAGTTTCAAAGATTGCATTTTAAGTCTGCACATGTTAGCTTGGTTGGATAGGTATTCCGCCACTTGAAGCGGGGGTGAAGGTTCGATCCTCATCTATGGCAGGACATCTTGTGGGTCTAAGGCCAGTGTAACCACATCGTATCCAATTGAAATGAGTTGTCTTCGAGCAGTCCTCTCTTGAGTCACCTTCAGGTAGTCTAACCCCTGCTTTGTGGGATACGGGGGGTCCCATGAATACTATGCCTGTTCACTTGTACAATTGCAACTTCAAAGTTAAAGCTCTGGGAGTAACCTTCAGCTGAACCTCCATTAAAAAAAAAAAAAAGATTTTCTTTCAAGAGGGAGTGGCAAATATATATGGTGAACCCAAAAGTTCAGCTCTTCATATTTGGGCCAAGGTGGGGATATATTAAGCTATCGTAGCTCTATTTGAGCCTACTTTAATATTCATTAAACAAATAAATATTTACAATAAAAAAAAGCATGTCGTAAGTTTTTGAATCGAAGAATATTTTTCACAAAAGAAAATCATAATCGAATTGTTTTGTTTCGTGTTTAAATGGAAATATTTAAAAAAATATAAACTCTCCAAAATATTACAAGTGTGTGCATCATTTCAGTCTTACAAGTCCAGATTCTAGTTCTACCGTCAGATGCGTTGAATCGACGGCAATGGCGTCTTTGGGGCCCTCGTCGTGGCCCTGCAGACCTTGGTGCGTAGTGGGACACAATGAGTAGCTCCTCAATTGTTGCGGCAGTCGCAGTAAGAATACGCTTATTTGTTGTACAGAAATCTAGGGTTTGGCGTCGTAGTTCACAGTCTTCCTGTCGCAGAAACTGAACGAGGAAGCGATTTAGTGTCATATCGGATAGTAGAATTTTTCGTAATCTGCTGACATTACCAGGTTTGTTTCGTGCATTTTATTTTTTTCCCTAATTTTGAAAATCTTTACTGTCTTGTCCTGTTCTGCTGTTCCTGTTCGATCGGAGGTCTCTAACTGGAAATTCGCTTACTTACTGGATTGACCCTTGGAAATGAACGATCATAGAATGGGCACATCTCTGCGCAAAGGCGGCTATCTTAGATAATGGTTTTCTGTGATCTGATCATTCTATTTCATATATCTATATAGATTTTTTTTTTCTTTACTTTCTTGTGGCTGCCTCCGTCAAAAATGCTAGAATCTCGTTTTTCTCTGCAAGCCCCATAGTGCCAATATGTTCGAAGAAGCCAGAATACACCTGCAGAATTTTTTTTAGGAACCGTTGAAAATACTAGAATTTCATTCTGCTTTTACAAGACCTTAGTCGCAATGCGTGCGTCAAAGTAGAAGACACCCTTTAGCAGGCTATATTGACCTTTGCGGTCTACCGATTATTAGGAGCAACAGAGAGGTGGAACTTTCATCTCTGTGCTGTGTTTATTGTTATTATTCTTATCATAACTATCATCATTTCTAATTATTGTTCTATCCTCTGAATTCTGTTGGGAATAGATTTCTCCGGAGACCCAAATGATTACCTCACGCATTGCCTATAATTTTTGAAATACTTACAAAAGATTTTTGTAAAATATGTCTATCGACCTGATGGGCCCTCCACCCCTCCTCCTTCCCCTTCCCATTCATTTTTGGCTGAAACAGGTGGGAGCGAAGATTGGCTCCTCTAGCTCTCTGAACATCCAATCCATTTGTTAGTACGGGATCACAATGGCAACGGAGGATCCTATGCAGTTACTTGCTGACAATGGAATTAGAGGTGGACTGGAGATGGCAGGCAAGGGAAGGTCTCCTAATGTCATGGATTTGAACGCTTCATCTGCGCAGGATGGCATCTCTCAGGAGCTAGATATGCTACTAAGGAGCCATGCTCGCTTGGACAATATCCTCAGTAAGAGGGAGCCAGGTTCCTATAGAAGTGGAAGTGCACCCCCAAGCGTGGAAGGGTCTCTTTCTTCACTTGGAGGATTGCTTTCCAGTCATCATGTTACAGGTGCGGGGGGGAACGAAAAATTTGATTCTGTTGAGTCTGAGCAGGAGTTACGCTCTGATCCTGCATATTTAGTGTACTATTACACGCATGTCAACTTGAACCCCAGACTTCCTCCACCACTTGTTACACGTGAGAACTATCATCTTGCCCAGCGTTTGGCCAGAGATAAACGAAATTTAAGATTTTTTGATGACAGTAACAGCAGGTCACTGTTTTCTACCCATCCTATGCTTCCGACACATACTGAAGAACCTGAGTTTTCGGAGGAGGACAAGTCATCTATGGGTGACCTACTTAAACAGATATATGATGACAAGGCACGCTCTCATGAGGTTTTAGCAGGAGTCACACATGGAACACGTCCCAAAAGCTTGGTGGATCTAATACAGGTATCTTATATTTTCCATCCAAATTTCATAAACTACCATGCTCGAAGTTCATAATTGTTCATTTCATGGGAACATGCTATTGGCTCGTGCAATTGCAGGAAGATTTCCCAAGGACACCATCCCCCATATATACTCAGTTGCGGCCATCTAGTCGCATGGCTAATGATGAAGTCAATAATGTATTATCTGGATTGGATGGACAACTTCCTCATTTACGTGATCCATCTGCCTCTGCTACAGCTGTGCCTGAGCTTACTGCATCATTTTTAGGTTCCAGGTCATCAACTCCAAAGCCTGTTCTAGGTTCACGCTCAACAACTCCAAATCCCATCCTGAAGCCAATTCCAAGCCTGATGAACACATTAGGGGCCACCTCAGCTTCTTCAGATTCTGCGGGCATTGGAAAAGGATCTTTAAACACTGGTGTAAATACTGTTGCAGCTGCTGAATTGGCAGCCTCTTTAAAAAGTTTATCTATCTCTGATCATCAAGGTCTGCATTCACAGCAGGAACTTGGTGATGATTTTGTTTCTAAACAACATCACAAGGCATCTCCATTACATATTTCTCAAGCACTCCAAAATCAGCAGCACAAACTTTCTGAGCTAGATCCAAACCTTCGAAATCAAGGAAAATATACTCCACAATCTCAGACATCAACTGCCTGTTCCCAGTCTGGAACAGCTTCCAGCATGTATGCCGCAGCTGCAGCTGCAACGGCAATGACCTACATGGCTACAAATCCGTACTATCAGAATTTGCATTCTTTTTCCCCACAATTCGGTGCATTTCCAACTAATCCTGCTCTTTTTCCAGCTGTGATGCCTAATTATCCATCTTCAATGCCCCTTGATACAGCTGTAGCAGCAGGAGTGGGTGCACGTGTATCTTTATCTCCTGGTAACATGGGTTTAGACATGCAGCATGTGTACAAGTATCCAGGCCAGGGTGCAAGTCCATTGCCATCTCAGATTAGTGATCCACTATATTACCATTACTTGCAGCAATATCTAACAGATGATGGTCGAAGCAGTGCAAACTCGATGGAATCTTCTTTCCTGCGAGGATATCATCTGGATCCTCTTGAGATGCAGAAGACCTATCAGAGTGGAATGTTTAATTTTACTGCAGAGCAGAAGTCTCAATATTCTAGAAGCAGCCCATATGGCGTTCCGATGGGAAGCAAAAATGGCTCCCTTAGTCCTGCATACTATGGCAGCCCCCCTGGTGTTGGCTATCTGCTGCCATATGGAAGCCCTCCATTATCAAGTCCCATGTTTCCTGGTTCCCCTGTGCTGCCTGGAGGCTTATCTTTACGTCAAGCAGAGCACAATTTTAGATTTCCTTTAGGTCTTAACAGGAATAGTCCTGGAGGGGCATACATGGGTTGGCCAGGGCAAAAGACAGGCGATTTAAGGGAGGAACTTAAGTCTTCGTCTTTGCTGGATGAGCTAAAAAACAACAAGTCAAGGAGATTTGAACTGTCTGATATAATTGGTCATGTGGTCGAATTCAGGTGAGAGTTCTCATGTTTAATGGGTGCAGCTGTTCTGTAGACCACTTTCTCCTTCTGTCCTTTTCTTAGGTCTGTTTTTCTTCTCAGTGCGGATCAACATGGTAGCAGATTTATTCAGCAAAAGTTAGAAACAGTTTCACTAGAGGAGAAGTCTGCTGTTTTCCAGGAGGTCCTGCCACATGCTCTCAACCTCATGACCGATGTTTTTGGCAATTATGTGATTCAGAAGGTGAATCCTATTCTCAGGAGCAATATTTTATTTTTCATTTACTGCTTTTTGCCCTGTTGTTGATTGGTAGGCCTAATTTTCGTTTTTTACTCCTGATTTCATGATATCAGCAGAGTTCTGGATGAGTTCTATGATGCCATGAGTTTCATGTAGGCTATAACTTACCCCACACAATTAATTTCAGGTTCATGCGTGAGGTGTTGGAGTGTTTCACCTTTTTGATAGGCTGATGGGATTTTCTTTGCATTTTCTGGGTATCGACTTAGTGGATTCTGATTTTTTGGTCTATATCAACATTATTCTCACTTGGCTTACATAGTACTGCACATTTTTTTAGCATGGAGTATTCTCTGATTAAACCTCTTCTTCTAGAAAGTTTTCCATGTTGAGTCCGTGTTTGACTGTCTAGCATAGTAAGCTGATTAGAAAGATTCAGGCTTCAGCATTACTGAAAGATAGTGGCTGAATGGCTAATGATCAAGAAATTCCCTGATTTTATGGGATTTTTTCTTTCTGCATCTTCTTCATGTGGAAAGATGATTCAATCTTTGATGACATGCTTGTGAATGAGCTGTTTTGATCATTGTATGCAAGCATTATCTGGAATTTGTGTTTTCCACTTCTTCACAGATTTTTCTAACAAAGTTTCAGGATTTTCTAAGAAGATGATAACTTTTCCTGGAATTTTTTGTAATTATTTTGCTCATGGCTTCAAATTAAGTAGGTCAACTTGCTTTTTTGAATGAAATCTGTCTTTATTCTCCCTAAATTCTCTTAAGCAGAGATAATTATATCAGTACTATTTAACTTGACCTATAGAAACAACTTTGCACATGTGAAGTCTATATTCAGTTGCTGAAGATGGTCTATGAAATGTTCCCATTGTATTGTGAAAATGAATGGCTTATAAAAGACTACATAGGAGATAGCCATTATCATTTTTTGGAACAAGGCCACAACATTTCTTCAAGAAGGCAAGTAAGAAAAGACAGGTTTTTTGATTAGGCATCAACTCTACACCCATAGATGTCCATTTAATTCACAAATTGATTGCTTACAATGTTCAATTTAACCTTATCATTAGGTCCTTCGACATTGGCCATCCATTGAACTAAAAAGAAAATTTTCGTAGGAAGATGAAGATTCAAAGCTACATGCTTGCATGAGGAAGATCCTGCGTGAGTAAAGGCACACAGAGAGGATATTGGGCTAGCCTCCCCGCCAAAGTGACCCTTACTTATATATCCTTCTAAGTTATTAGTGAGGGACTATGCCCACCTATTTTTCCCCATCAACCACACCTATAAAGTTTGGCTCCTATTCCAAGCTTTTCTACCCACATATTCTTATATTAAGGCTTGCAATCTTATTGTATAATATTTTCTTCCCCTTAGCACCATTTTGTCCTGGAATGGCACTGGAATTCATGTGGGAAAAAGGTTTTGGAAGGCATACGGAAAAGATTCTTAAATAGTTGCTTCTGTTGGCCCTTATGTAATTTGTACATAGTCATCTATATGTGTTGTTTCCTCATGTCATCCCCTTAAGAAGACTCTTGTGAAGGCAAAGCAAAAGTGGGATCTTGTCTTGGAAAGTGCATACTATCTCCCTAGACACATAGCTTCCAAGTTATCATTCTCATAACATCAACATCGTGTAGCTGACCTAAGTTTATAAATTATGTTGTAACCCATTTGGAGTAATAATGTGCAAGATTAAGTGTGAAACTCTATGGTAGTAATAAACCATGTAATCCTCTAAGAAGTAGGACTAAGTCCCATAAGAAAAGGATTTCAAATCCTTCTTGAACCAATATTATAGACTTGCCCTATGCCACTTCAATTAATCCTAACCTTGAGTGCACTCAAAAGCATTAGTTTTAACATGGACTATCCTTGTCTCCTAAGCAAATTTATCCTCTGGTTCATATATTGGAAGGTATTGGTAATAAAATGCAATTGCTACATCCCATTATCCAAAAATTTCTTGGTTTGTTATCCATATAATTTGGACTAAGTTCTTTGGAAGTGTTTCTATCGACACTGAGACGCAAACTCTAGCCTTTTCTCTCCCCCTTAATTTTTTTGTGTGAATGAAAAAACATCCTTTTTGAGATTCAGATCATTTGTAATTATCAATCTTCTTAAATGGTATTAGCTCATCATACTCATGACTAAATACCAAATTAGAAGTTGATGCTTCTAGAATCTACGAGTCAGACTTATCCCAATCTCTTCTAAATTTAAAGTGAAAAATCATTAGTCCATTCCCCATCTCTCTAATACCAACAACTAGAACTCATCGGGTTCAACAACATCATTGAAAATAACATATTCTCATCGAGGGTCTTCAGGTGAGACTCAAATTAACCATGGTGACCATTGACCATCTCTCCATTGCCTTTCAAAGGATAGTCCCACTCCTATCTAGGAAATCTAAAAGCTAAACTCTTAATCTAGACTATTCCTCTAGGAGCAAAATGACTCTCCAAGTGGAACCTTTTCCACTTTCTCTTTCCAGATTATGGATGATTAAACTCACTTTTTTTGAATAGGTATGGATCATCATATCCATACTCTCTAATAATCTTGTGGTTGTCTACTATGAGCTTATAGTTGCACTTTCATTTGAGGTTGAATTTGGGATTCTCTTAGTTTCATTTTGGTATATATATATTAGTATTGGAAGAATAAATCTTTCTTAGGATAAATCCAATCTTACTAAGAAACTTTTCTTTTTAGTCTAATGAAAAATGATCTCCATGCATGATGAGTCCTTTTCTTCTTGACCATAGGAGAAAATTTCTCAAAGGAGAATATTTTCCACAGTTCCATTTTAGTGGATCCTACTTCCAATCCATGTGTCAACTCCTCACTAAACCAACTAATGAATTTCATATCTATGATGGAACTACAATGAAATTGAATAAAAAATCGATTCTTATGAATAAAATATGGATTCTCATATATCCTCTTATGCTTCAAACCAAATTAACTTGGTTCAAATGATTAGATGGTCATGCCACATGGATATCATTATGAACTTAAACTATGTAGGCTTAAGTACCGAGATCAAATCTAAGTACACCTTTATATCCTTTGTCACATGTACTTTGTTAGATCCTCATTTATATCTGTGAGTACTCCATAACTTATTCCTTTGGATCTATGCACTAGATCATAGAACTAGTGCCATGTACTAATACCTTCGTTCTTGACTATCATTAGAAACTTGTAAGTATCCATCAATGCTCTCTCATGAAAACCATTTTGAGGATCCTTTTTAATTGGCTTTCTTAATGATTTAACGAGTATACTTCAACATTTTACTCTTTCTCGATATCGTAGACTAAATTTTACTACTTCATGTGATATCCCATATTCTCCAATTCACTTTGAGGGACATTCTTGAGGGTGCTAATCCTTCATTAGCATAGAGATAATCATGTTCTCTTTTTAGAGTCATGCCAAAGATGCGACTTTCTAATATGCATAGTTCTTTTGATCAAGGTCTATAACTTCTCTTTAATAATCTTAAAAATATAAGTCTATTAGGATTTATACTCATCTTAATCTATGAACAAATATCTATATCTTTACTTGCTAGTATTACTTGATTTCTTATTTTGTTCGACACAATTTTATGAAATACCTTAAGTTTCATAACCTTTGAACATCCTTGAATCTCATAAAACATTTAGATATTGCTTCATGGATCTTGATCTTTAAATTCTTATTTCTTTCCACTAGCTGAGCACGCTTAGAAATGTTAATCGAGTGAATTCATTGAGTGAAATAATTTTGTTCATGTTTCATGTGTGTAGTATACATATTCATTGATACCTATATGTGTCCCTACGCCATAGTGGTGCATCTAGAATGAGTCGAATTATCGAAGTCAATGGCAATAGTTGTGCATGTGCATCCTACCGATGTATGCCCCCTTTGATACACTCAATCCCTTGCCCAAATCATAACTACATTCGAACTTCCATTCCTTGCCTAAAGCATCAGAAGGCCTATTTGCCTTTTCGGTTAGAAAATACAACCAATAAGTGAGTTTTCCCTTTTGGGAGAGCCTAGTACATGAGAAAGGAGCTCTTATAGTTCGGGCTATTATAAAAACTTGAGATAAATAACTAATCTAAATTATAAATGGAGCTTTCCTAAACCTTGCCAAAGAATTCCATTCTATTGCAAAAGCTGAAAAATAGCAAAACACGTCCATGAAAGAAGTGGAAATGATTGTATGCCAAAAGAATGTTGAATAAGCTACCAATGCCACTTCCAAAGATGTCAAGAGGAGGTTGCCAAAGACTCTCTCTTTGCGAAACCAATTGAACGCTCTCTGTTTCAAGTAAGTTTTGCACCCTTATGAAAGAGCTTCTCCATGAACTAAAAATCTCTTGAGTCCACCTTCCAGGGAGAGAGCAAGCTCCATCCGAAGTTGGCAGGCCACTAAGAGGTCATTGATTGGAAAACAAGGTTTGGATGGGCCACTTTGGGAGTTCGCCAAGTAAAATTTGGAGATAAATTGTGAGAAATGGAGCTATGTATAATTCACTTGTAAGACATATTTCAAAGCGCATGTATGAGCATAATGAAATGATTTGGAGAAGCTTTGATACGTTAAGAGGAGAGAAGATCCCCCCTTGCATGGTTTAGACTTGTCTCAGATATGCACCCTTCAAAGCATCTTTTTCTTTCTCCTTGAGTTATTTCTCCTAGTACTCAATAGAGGACATGTTGACATGAGTGAGCTTCTTCTTCCCTTATATTACATCTCTGTTCTTCTTAGCTCTCCCTTGTCTATCATTTCTGCCTCTTCTCTCTTTCTCACCTTCATTTCTTCCTCTCTTTTCTCTTCTTCTTCATGCCTTTCCTTCCCCTTTGTATGGGAGCACATGTAACACTTGTATAGTTGCCTTTGCATGGATACACAATGATGCAGAGAACATGTATAACAATCCCACATGCGAATATAGTGGGACTAAAATGTAGTATATAATGTGTACATATATCTTTTTATCACTAGAAAACATGGAGAGAAGAGAAGCACTCTCTTTCTCTCCCTATGCATGCACGTGGGGGAGTAAAGAGGTGCTTCTCTCCTCTCTCTATTGTGTCATAAAGAAATTAACCACTTATTTTGATGTTTTTGAAAGTGATAGCTTGTTTCAACTTGGAGTACATGAGAAGGCATGATGGTGATTTTGGAAACTTTGAAGTTCCTATTATGGGGGTTCCATGATCCTTAATGGTAAACAATTTTTAGAAGGGGGCACATATTTGCTACTATCAAGGCATGCATTGGACTTAGGAAATCCAAAGAGGCTTTCAAAGTCAAGCGAAAATTACTTATGAAGGTTTCTTTGAAAGAGATGTCTATGTTGTAAGCTCCTAAGTTGGAAACTCTGTACAGGGATAGAAGTTGACAAGGTACAAGGGCCCACTTCTCCATATGAGTGACCTCGAGATTCATGTTCCACTAGAATCTTGTGGTGGTGCGAATTCAGCTTGTCACAAGCATTACTCATTTGTCTTCAAAGAGTCCATTTTTTGTACAATGACTAGTGACGAAATGATTAAGCTCTTGATTGAGAGTGCGTACAAGTAGATGGATTGCACTCAATAAAGATATACAACACTTCAAGATTAAAATTTCCTAAAAAGAGGTTTCTTATGTCCTCAAAAGTCCTCAGGGATTCGTTGAAAGCAATTGAGTTATTCACTTGGACAACTCAAGGACCTAACAATGTTCATGATGCAAAATTGTTATGTTGTGATTGATTCCCTTGGAGAGACTATTGCTCATGGTTTCTTGGCGCATTTTCTTGATGAGATGGGGAACAAAATACTCAAAGGAGTATTTCAACATGAGATAAGCTTTTTGGGATATATATTGGAAGCAACAATGTTGAAAAAGCAAAACATTACTTCTTGAAGGCTCAACAACTTAGAATGGAAGTGCATGTTGCAAGTTTTTATGAAAGTAGGAAAGTGTAACAAAGCTCTTGCGTTGTATAGAGATATTCAAAACAAGTAAGCCCCCTTTCTGAAGTGATTTATTGACAAATCCCATGATGAGGATGATAAGTAGGTTAGATTCAAAATGACATGTCCTAGAGCCATTCTTGCTCGCAAGGCAAACTTGAGGACAAACACACTAGGATATAACTCCCATCATCACAATTTTTACCACAAATGTATGGATTGATGCAGATGGTCACACCACGAAGCTTGTTGAAGTTGGAACCTTGTTTCGTAATTTATTAAAAGAGTTTCACACTTGAAACTTGTTGACCATAAGGTAAGTAGATTTCAACATCAAAGTGTGATATATATATCAAATCGATTTCCTACTTCCATATATGCGAGGCACGTTTTCCAATTTAAACCAACACTTTATTGCATGCCCATGCATCGATCAGGAAATGTGAGAACTAATAAATTTGTCATGTCATTAGATCTTTTACCCAAAAAAAATGGAGAAAAGGACTTTATCAAAATAGTGGCTATCGAGTAAAGTTTTTAATTTTCATCACCACTACTCTACAAGGGTTTCTAAGTTCTCATGCACACTCTTGGATTATCTATTTCCATACTCACCTTGAGTGCTCATTTTTGAGAAGAATGAATGTACAACTCTTGGGCAGCTTTGGGGCATAGTCATCAGGGGACGGTGACGTGTCCGGGGACAGTGACTTCCCAGGGTCGGGGACGGGACATGTACCGTCCCGGGGACACCAATCCGGAACGGCACTCAAAATATGCTGATTTAAAGGTTAATTTGAAATGGAAACCATTCATAAGGGTTTTGTTAGCTTATAAGAGCACAAATAAACAAGAAAATAGTAAAAAGAAGCTTTCCAAAGTGAAATATATGAAAACTTGTGATGTGTTGCTTCCGCATTGTAGATATACACTGAATAAAAAAGAGTACGTTGTAGATATCATCATATCATATATCAAAAAGAGTACATTTCATGAATAAAACCAAAAAGATACAACCATGGCCCATATGGCATAGATGAATCATGATAGATCTAAGATAACTCAAGACTAAAGTGTCAAGGAGAATCCAAGTGGGGAGTCTGTGCTACATGAGTAGAGGTGGTAGCCCATGGTGCAATTTGAATCTCCACTTGCTCAAAGTATTCTGAATCATGTGCCTCTTCTTCATGTTCTTCAGCTTGCACCTTGTCCTATACACTGAATAAAAAAGAGTACGTTGTAGATATCATCATATCATATATCAAAAAGAGTACATCTCATAAATAAAACCAAAAAGATACAACCATGGCCCATATGGCATAGATGAATCATGATAGATCTAAGATAACTCAAGACTAAAGTGTCAAGGAGAATCCAAGTGGGGAGTCTGTGCTACATGAGTAGAGGTGGTAGCCCATGGTGCAATTTGAATCTCCACTTGCTCAAAGTATTCTGAATTATGTGCCTCTTCTTCATGTTCTCCAGCTTGCACCTTGTCCTCCATCTCCCATTCTGTAAAAGGATCTGAAGCCATGCTTTGGGTCTTGCGAAGCATCCTTAAATTTGCACTGGCAAAGACAAGATCACTGGTACATTGCACACCAAGTCTGTTCCTCTTCTTAGAGGCTACATGTCCATAAACACTCCATAGTTGCTCAAGCCAACTCGTAGTGCAAGCTTGGTTAAGTATCCGTATAGCCAATTGTTACAACTCTGGACCATCAAATCCAAAATCTTCCCACCATAGAGAAGCGCCGACATGAAACCTATCTTCCTATCTTCTTGTGCATCTGCACATGAAAATGAAGCATCTTTCATAGTTCTATATTTGGATAATTGATCTCTAATAAGCCTCCTCGATGCATTATCTGGGACAAGTCTCTTCAATATCGTCCTCCATCCACTTGCCACCTTCGGATCAGCATATTGTTTCTTATCTTGGAATTCAAAGTCCACCATGAAAGCCGTTGCATGGAGTGGGGAGTAATAGGCATTCCATCGTCGAATACATATTGATGAAATTTCTTCATACTTCTCATCCTCTTGCACTAGCTTTTCAAGTGACTTTATGGTTCGATCCATAGCTTGATATACTTTGCCAATGCATGGGTCTATAGAATCCACCACTCTTAGCAAGTGCACAAGTGGTTGCACGATATCCACTATGCGGCTAATATTCTCCCACCATGCTTCATTATCTGCTAATTTTTTGAATTCCTTTCCTGCTGTAGTGGAAGCCTCTGGCATTGCTGCAAATTCATCACTCAATAGTAGGCCTCTTAAAACACCACTACACTTCACAACACGGTGTAACATGATGAAGTTATATGCAAATCGTTTTTCAGCATATTTCAACAAAACCAAGAGTAGATCTTTTTCTAAACTCATTCTTCACACATGTATGATTGTTGATGAAGCTCACTAATGCATTTGCCTCGTTGATTGAAGGCAAAATCCAATCCAAGGTGCCAATGTCTTTCAGAATATTATTTAGGCAATGAGCCATGCAAAAACAAACACTGATATGAGGATACATACTTTCAATGATTTGGGAAGCTCCTCTGTTGCATCTTCTCCATCTGCCACAATGGCTACAACATTTGCTTGACCCACCATTTCTATGGCACTTGCCCACTCAGAAGCAAGCACATCGGCTGATTTTCCTGTCTTAGATGCATCATGGGATGATATGAAGTACATCTCACCTCGGGGGTAAGCGACAACTCCATGGATAGATCGTCGTTGTGTGTCACTCCATCCATCCACGAGCAAGGACACTCCATTTCTTTCCCATGACTTTCGGATGTTCTCACATGCGGCTTGCACAAGTTTCTTCTCCTTGTCTAATAGAGTCGTACACAAACTCTCTGAAGTGGGAGGAACATATTGTGGTCCATGTTCTCCTACTTTTTTCATCATCTCCTTGAAGTACGGTGATCTATGAACAAAAAGAGAATTTACATTATACAAATGGCAAACAATTAGGTAAATTGAAAAATTCAGTTATGCCATATGAATTATGATTACTTACCGGGCTGCATTGAAAGGAATGTGGTCATGATGGAAAAACCTCGCCACCGCCATGTCAACCTCTTCCTTCAATTTGGGATTCCATTTATCATCAAGGGTTTGTTGACGATGAATACGTCCCACTCCATATTGTGTGGAGCTTACATATGGCATATTTTTTGGTGTGGAAAGAGGATGAGGTTGAGCCGTCGTTGCCGATGAATATGCCTCTTTGGAAACAGAGGTAAAAGTTCTCACAAATGATGTGGGATTGACTGGAGATTGTGAAGCACGATGGGCATGCACATGGGCATCACTCACAGCAAGCTTGTTGAGAAGTTCTTGCTTTTTCTCCAAAGTGATGGCATTACAAAACTTTACTTCATTGCCACTCTCATGAAGAAGATGGGCACGCACCTTGTTCGCTCCCCCGGTCCTTTTGTATCCACATAATTTGCATGTCCATGGTCTTGAACCACCTCCTTCTCCGGCGGACATGGGAGAATCCACCTCTTCTCACCATGTCCATTTTGCGATGGCCTTCCTTCTCTTGTATGTGCTTGATGAAGAGGCCATAAATGGCTGCGCCTACACTCCAAATAAAAGAGAGGAGGAAGGTTTAGAACTCCAAAGGGTAAGTTCTTGAGCCTTGAGGAGAGGACTCAGGAGGGGCTGCTGAAATCACTCTCCTAGAGAGGCCCAAAGGTTGAGAGGATGGAGAGGGCTGCTGAATATGCAAGGGTGCACACTGCACACCAAGGTAGCTCAAGAGAAAGCTGAAGGTAAATTGTGTGTTTTGAGGGCAGCAAACAGCCCCTTTTATGCTTGCTTTGGGGCCCCAAAAGAAGCCTCTAGAGAGAGAAGTTGGGCGCAAGTTTTTAAACTTCAAAAATCCAAATTATTTTCGGTGAAAATTTTTCCCTCCAAAACTGGGCGTCCTCGTTTTGCGTCGTCACAAAAAAACGTCCCGGGGACGGAATCCTGTTATGACGGGGCTTTCGGGACGGTTGGCGTCCCGGCTGAGCGTCCTAGAAAAATGGAGGGGGGGACGGAGTCTCGGCATCCCTCGGGCCCAGGGACGCATCCCCCTGTGACTATGCTTTGGGGTGCTTCTACACCAACCATATATGTGTATGTAGCCTTCTTTTGTGCTCTTGAAGGAGGGAACTTGGAGTTTGTCAGTAAGCCCCTAAATTAGCTTTTTCACCCTTAGCCTCTTCATCAACAAGCCATAGGGTTTGAAATGACCCCTCTCCCTTGTGCTTGGGAGCTTGCAACTACGTAAGTGACCATCACTTGAAGGATAGGTATCTTGCAGCACCACACCCACACCATACGGTCAAGCAAATACAAAGATTTCAATTGCATTATATGAGGAATGGATAATAAATGAGCTGAAAGATCCTCTTTAGACTCAACTCAAGAGGTGCCCATTCATAGTGGTTGGGAACTCCACACCTGGTTCGACATTTTAACTACAAGTGCCCATCTAATTGTCCTTTGGGTTTGGGGATGTATCATGTAACAAACAATTTTGAGAGAGGTGCAATTTCAAATGTTGTCTGTTGACCATTTGATTTTAATGCTATGTAAAGTTTGTTGTATGCATTATTATATGTGATGTATATACACAATGTGTTATAAAATGTAAAATCCCTTTTAGGGGTTAAAAATGTGATTTTTATTTGGGTTTGAATGGTTTAGATGATTAAATTTCAATGTAAATCTCAATGTTCAAATCTTTCTTTCATATGATGGGTTTATGATCAAATTAGAGTTTCAAGAATTTACGTGTTACAGAGACCATAGTGTGAATGAGAGATTTAAATCATTTAAATCGAGGTTTAATCGTTTAAATTGTTTAGATCATTCAGACCCAAAAAAGAAATTTGGGTTTTTTCCACTCAAAGAGGTTTTCATTTTATTCACAAAAATTATAGATATGTATACATTATTGCATGAAGTTTAGACAATACATGACATATCACGGTTCACCTCATAATGTATCAAATGTAAAACGTTTACCATTTCATCATGATTCATAATAAGGCAAAGACTACATGACATATCACGGTTCACCTCATAATGTATCAAATGTAAAACGTTTACCATTTCATCATGATTCATAATAAGGCAAAGATGTGAAACTCATGGTTTTTAAGTAATAGTGATCACAAGTGACAAAAAACATGATCCATGAATGAATAAAATTGTAAGTCTACAACGTAGCATAGAGAATCAAGAATAATAACGAGAACATGAGTGGAGCGTTGGGACTCCGAAGTCAAGGCTTAGACTCTTCATCTACAACATCATCAAAATTTTCCTTCTTTGATGAACCCTTATGAGGAGGTAGTTGTGCAATCACTATGAAGATCCATGATTCTTTGTGTGTTTGCAAGTGAATCATCATCTGCATTGCTAGATGATGCTGGTAGATTAGTGTTTGGATTTGGATGGATGGTGTGGTTTTCTCTTCTCCAACGTCCTCTCCCACCTTGATTGGAAGCCATCTTCCTAGCCCTAGGTCTCTAGCTAGTGGATGGTGCATCAACATCTATTGAACATGCAATAAATTATTATAGTAAATGAATAATCTAATGTAAATGTTTACATCAAAACTTAAAACTTATTTCATATAGACTTATAATATACCTAATGTGTTTCCTTTAGTTCTTCGTGTTTGTCTCACAAACATTCTAGAGTCTTTAAATAGCATGAAAAAGATATCTTGCTCTTTTGTAGGGATTTGAGGGATATCTTTCACTTCGGAAATAATAATGGAATCCAGATTGACCTAAAAATCCAATTAAATATGTGTTGAATCACGAGTCAATGGTCACGAATTTAAGCTAACAAGTTGCAATTTAAATTACAAATTACAATTACTTGTAGGGGTGCAACGTGGGTTCCTATGCTCTCCAACAACTTGAGATTACAATGTGTGTACACTAGTTTCTCAAGTTGTGAACTCAATCCGTTCCTCTTTTTTGTGTGAAGCAATACGCATGTGCTTCCTTTTTGCTAGGTTGGTACTACAATCTTGAGCTAAAATGTGTAGCGCTAATTTCCTCTATAAGAGAAATCATGACAATTTACATGGACTCTAGAGATAAGTGTAAAGATTCAATCATAATAATTATACAAAAAAGGAAATATATTATTGGAGAAACTCACCAATAGAGGAGTACCAACACCATATATTTCCCACCAAGTGAGGGGGGAACGTGGTTCTCTCTCAACCTCGCAATGTGTTGTCCAATTTACCTCTCCATGGACCAAAATTGGAGACTCTCTTTCTGCAATTGTGATTATAATGCCATATCTGCCTCGGTCCATCGTTCCAAGTACTCTATCCAAGTGTAGTCTAAAGCCTCTAAATTCATGCTGATATCTTAGGTGTGGGACCATGACTAGGTATGGGACCGCTACTAGAGGGTGGGCATACTCGCGGAACTTGAGTAGCATTTGATGATGCATCACTAGCTAACACTACGCATAGGGGATACTCCAAGATGCTAATGCATCTCAGGAATTTCAAGAGAATCTTCACTCACTACCATACTCCAAACACCTTGAGTCAATTGCAACTTCACAGTCAAGTCCTCCATGATTTGTTGAGGCACATAGTGACATTTTTCAATGCCACCACCTCGCAAACCTAGAAGGTGCATCCCTGATACAAGATGCGCTACTTGTGTAGATACCCGTGCAATACTTGCATCGCCAAGTATTAGGTTCAATGACCTTGATACAAGATCAGATATTGGAAGCAGTTACCAGTATGTCCCATATTGATCACTAAATAGTAATACTAGATAGGCTTATAGGCTGATAGTAATGATGAAAAATAAACTCTAGGATCTAGCTCCTAACTTGGCTCCTGAGAGAAGGTGATCAATGATAATAGATATGGATTATGGATATCTGATAACGGAAGGCAGAAGGAAGTAGGCTGAAGCAACTCTCTCTCTCTCTCTCTCTCTCTCTCTCTCTCTCTCTCTCTCGTGGTAAGGACTTCTTGACAAGCCACCACACTTGGTTCAAGGAGGGTCGAAGCCAGCACTCGGGTATGCTCTGAAAACAAAACACACACTGGCACAAATCTCGAAAAAGTGCCCCCTGACCTAACTGTTAAGCAGATTGGGGGAAAAAAATCGCTTCAGATGCCATAAAAATTGTGCACCACGATTTAAATGGAGAACGGTTTCAATGATTTTTATTAGAAACAAAAATAAATGTGATTCAAATCTACTATGACAGAGAAGTAAAATATCTTGGCTCTAAACTTATGTATTCGAAGAGTTGCTTTTCATGTAAAAAAAGCAAAAACACTCATTTTAAAGCAAAATTGTGTAAACACCATGGGTTTTTCTTTTCCCTTAAAAAAAATCAGATCAAGATTTCAAGAGGTTCAAGGAGAAAGGTTGCCGAGTAGATTTGAACTTTGGAGGTCTTCACCCAGCTTTGTAAATCTTCTCGTCATTAAATGGTTGTCGCACATTTGATTTTGGTCACACACCTATATAGGATATTGTGAACTGTTGAGGTCTTTAACAGCTAGGGATTGTATCATCTTCAGCCTAGGCATAATCGACTCTAATTTCAGCTTGTTCATGCTCATAAAGGTTCTGTGATAATTGATTAGCATATTTTCATATAGAATTCATAATTTCTTGTCTTGTCTTGTTTCATGGCCTGTGCTCTCTAAAATTTTGGGATGAACAAAATCCAATATTGAATACCTCCTAGTGAAGGTTGATTGCATGTCAAGTGGAATAGTCTCCGTCATAGAGGGTGTTCGTTGCCATAAAAGTTGAAATGCACTTTTGTTTTTGTTCAAATTTGGATCATGGCCAGATTCAGTCGCTTATCTACTTCAGCAGATAAGAATTGGGTCTAGAACTTGAGGGACTCGGTGGTCATGGTCCTTGGTTTCCATCCCTAGCATCATAAGCCATGACATATGCAAGTTGTGATAGGGTATTGGGTATTCATGACATGGCATCTCTGCCCGGATTTTATATTCCAGTTAAATACAAAAAGGAGGGTATGTGCATGTCAGCTTTATGAGGAGGATGAACTTTTTTGTTTTGTCGCATGGGGATGATTGTAGCTTTTATGCAGTCTGCTCAGCCTTATTTGAATGAAAAAAAAGAACACGAAATCCAGCATTTTAGTGTGATGGTTTTTGCATTTGAAGGCTCTTTTCTAATCGTTGAAGTTGGGAAGTTTTGGTAGATTGGATGTGGTGGAATAAAATTCAATCCTAACATCTCCTGGTGCAGTTTTTTGAACATGGCAGTGCTTCTCAAAGGTCTGAGCTTGCCGATAAGATTGTTGGCCATGTTCTTAACCTGAGTCTACAGATGTATGGATGCAGGGTGATACAAAAGGTCTGTTTGGATTTTTCTCAACCTATAACTGTTTCTGCATGAGAAGTTAGAACACATGGTAACTCCACCGAGGGATGTCTGTCCTTGTTGCAGGCTTTGGAGGTTGTCGATGTTGATCAGCAGATTCGGTTAATTTCTGAGTTGGATGGTCATGTGATGCGTTGTGTGCGAGATCAAAATGGAAATCATGTGATTCAGAAGTGTATAGAGTGTGTTCCTCCAGAACACATTAATTTTATTTTGGATGCTTTTCATGGGGAAGTTCTGATACTGTCTACTCATCCATATGGTTGTAGAGTAATACAGGTATAGATTGAAGCATGTGGAACAGTGTACTTTAGAGTGGAGGAATTCTAATTAAAGTGTTGATCTGTAGCGAGTGCTAGAGCATTGCACTGAAGAACAAAAACAAAGTGGCATAATGGATGAAATTTTGCACTCTATTTGCATGCTGGCACAGGATCAATATGGCAATTATGTTGTACAGGTATACCAGTTTATGACTTTCCTCTTTGTATGCTAGCATTGAAGTCGTGCATCTAATGAGACTGCTATTCTGCTATTTATGAGTAGCATATATTGGAACATGGTAAACCAGAGGAACGAAGTGAAATATTGACCAAGATGGCTGGACAGATTGTACAGATGAGCCAGCATAAGTTTGCTTCCAATGTTGTCGAAAAATGTTTAGAGTTCAGTGGTCCTGCAGAACGTCAATTACTGATCACTGAGATGCTTGGGCAAACAGATGAAAATGAGCCTTTGCAGGTGATTCTACAGTTTCTAACACTCAGTGGTTATTTTGGAGTGTCATACGAGTAATCTTAAGTGTAGGTTAATACATATGTATGCTAGTTTGACTATCTGGTAGATAATTATGAATTGGACGGGTTACCTCTGTTTGTTTATTGGTACATAATCTTTTTCCTGGTTGGAACATGTTCTATTCGATAACCCTTGCATGGTTCTAAGTTCTTTGAGATTTTCCACTTCTGTCTATCCTCATTTTCTGTAGAATATGCTTTCTTCTTCTTCTTGATTCTTTTGTATGTTTCCTTCTCATAACTGGCATAAATGGTTGCTTTGTAGGCTATGATGAAAGATCAGTTCGCTAATTATGTCGTACAGAAAGTCCTTGAAACATGTGATGACCAACAACGTGAAATGTTACTTTCTCGAATCCGTGTACACTTGCATGCACTAAAGAAATACACCTATGGGAAGCACATTGTTGCACGTGTTGAGAAGCTTGTTGCTGCTGGAGGTATGTGTTTTTGAAGTTCCATTCATACAATTGTTGATTTTAAGGTAGATCAGATGTCCTCAAGCAAACTGGTGTTTTGTTAATTCCAGAACGCCGAGGTGCTATGACGGCCTTAATGCCATCAATGTAAAACTCTGGAAGGGTGTTACAGTAGTGTATGATTTGTGAATAGTATACAACTGCAGACTTTCTCTAGTTCGATGTTCGGGTTTTCCAGCTAATGTAACAGGGGATTCTCTATAGCTAACTCAAGCTAATGTAGAGTTGTAGGTTGTAACGATATGTAATTTCAACAGCATTGGCTTGCAAAAGGTTTGAACTGTTTCTCTTGCAGTTTATTGAAAATGCTTCTCGGTTGTGGCAGTGAAATGCTTCAGCCATCACTGTAAAAATAGATGTTACTACTAATTGTACAGTGTCTTAGCTAGTGCTCCGATTGCTTTGTACTTTTGGTTCTGGAGGTCCAGTGGCTTTCTGAATGTGCAGTTTGCATATGAAGGCTTTTGAAGTGAGATCCATGGAGGGACCACACTGTACAGTCATGGTATCGATAACGTGCTCTGTCTGAGTGCCTTGTTCTGAACAGATAAAGACAGTAAAGTGTTCCATACTATTTAAAATTTTGTCGGCAGACATTCAATGGCTTTTTATTTAAATTTGCTTTTTCCCCTGTATGGAGCAATCCCCCCTCCCCACCCCCCCAAAAAGAAGTTCAATTAGGAAAGCTTTAGTTATTGGTATCTCTTTGATTTCTTACTGTCTCATCATGTGTAGTAATATAAGGTTGGGATGAATTGTCAAACAAAAGAAGAAATATATACAGATCATTAAATGCGATGAACTTTATTGCTTTACACTTTTGAAGCAGTGGCTCCTGTACTGGCTTGTGCTTATCGATGGGTGATTTGCCTTCTTTAGTTTTCCTATGTTGTGCCAATTTTGTGGTCGTTTGACAATGAAGCTAGCCATATCTTTATTCCAAAAAGAGCTTTAATACTTCATGGTCATGCCAAATTCCTTGTAGCAGTAGAAATGCAATATGTACTGCTTTCTAGGAAGCGTAATATCCATTTTGTTTATTGCGATGACTAATATATCCAAACTCCAAACATTGATTACGCTATTCTTCAAGCTCATTTTTGAAGTCCTAGAAAAGTGGGATTTAAAAATTCTATTTAGCATTGGAATGCCCATTTTATTTCTAAGGTAACTATGAGGATCAAGCCTCATCATTCTACAGCTGTCATTTACATTTTTGAAGCAGTGGCTCCTGTACTGGCTTGTGCTTACTGATGGCTGATTTTCCATTTTTAGTTTTCCTATGTTGTGCTCATTTTGTGTTTTTTTGACAATAACTTTATGGCTTTACATTTTGGAAGCAGTGGCTCCTGTACTGGCTTGCACTTACCGATGGGTGATTTGCCTTTTTAGTTTTCTCATGTTGTGCTGATTTTGTGGTTTTCTGACAATGATGCTAGCCATTTCTTTGTTCCAAAAAGAGTTTTGTTCTTCATGGTCATGTCAAATCCCTTGTAGCAGTAGAAATGCGATATTTACTACTGCTTTCTAGGAAGCGTAATTTCCATTTTGTTTATTTGCTCCCGGTGATACAGTGAAGTATGTAATTGAATGGGAACTTTATAGTCAATGGAGGGAATTCTAAAACTAATGTTTAAGTTTTAGACTGCATTGGCTGACTTCGATGTGCTCAAATCTGTAATAATGTCAAGTATAAAGCCCGTGTTTCTCCTCAAGAAGCTTCATATATGTACTAGGTAGACATCAGCAGATATAGGCAATTCTACTCTTGTCCCTATCCTATGCTGCTCCTCCCAGTAAAAGGTCAATGTTTCTTTAGGTTTTTTCAAGATTTAATTTACAAGTCATTCTAAAGTTGGATAGTATTAACAATAGAGAGGTGAACTATTAACAAACTTTGTTCCTCAACTCCACAGTAATTTTTGAAAGATTGACTTTGTGTTTTTAATCTCGTTGGTAAAGGATGGAAAGAACTGTCAATTTAAATCTGTTGCCTTCCTGATGCGTCTGAAGAGCGCCCTTTTTGTAAGCATGTTGATGCAGGGAGGAGGAAATTGACTTTGAGAAAAGTTAAGAAAGAATGCATAACGTGTTAGATATGTTATCCTTCATAGGAGATGACATTTTGATTCAGTAGTCAGTTTGTTGGAATCATTGTAAATGGGAAAATGTTATTAAAGATTATTTTAGAAGGTTGTCAGTATTTGCATAAATCAAGCATTTGAGTTTCTTTATCCTTCTTGGTACTTGAAGGTAAAGTAGGTCTTGTAGAGAAGAAGGTTTGATTGATGAGAGGAGGTTCCAGTTATAATGTATGAACATTGGACAGTTCTCCAGCAAGAGATTACTGAAATAAACAACGAATCCTTTCTAAAGCCTAATAAGATTCATTGTTGCCACTGGAGATATGTGGTTTAAGTTTGGAATCACTAGAATCATCTGCTTTATGCTTTGCACATTTCAAATTCAAATCTGTAAATGGACTGTAGCCTTTTATCTGCTCTGGAGTATCTTGTTATTTCTCTTTGTAAACGATTAAAATGTGAGGTGAGTTTCATATTCTGCATGGATGGTTTGGAACAGCCTATGGTTTTAGGTGCTTGAATACAACGAGTAGCAGTCAGACGGTCTTATCTTGTTGAAATTATCTGAAATATTGCTTCCAGTTTTCTGGGGATTTTTTTTTTTTTGATTTCTGACATTATCATCTCAGGAAATTCTAATTTGCAGACCATGATATCCTAGGACGCCCAAAGTTTAAATTGTTAATAATCTTTTAGTATAGACCCTTGAGTTATATTAAATATCAACCTTAAGGAGCATCATGGTAATGTCATGTGTCAATTGATCTTTTTATAGTCTCCATTTCTTCTTGTTCATATCATCTTTTGAGTGTATGGTCTCCATCATCTCTTGTTGACAAATATTGTACTTATCGAAAGATTGATCATATTTCAATTGATGCTGTTAATCAGTGTAGACTTGTCAATGTCTTGAGGTCGGACACATGTGAGAGGTGGATTATGGATTGACAATGGCATTTTGGAGAATTTATTGTTTTTCAGAGAGCATCCGCAAAACTTGATCGTTGCTGGCTTCGAATATGTTTTGGGTATAGTTTCCTTGGGTGGCAGGTGGATGAGTTCTTTTGGCTTTCCTGTGCTTCAGTATGTTTGGAGCAACTGTAGTTTGATGACGAAAACATAAAGTTTGGTTTGATAACGGGTACTTAAGTTGATTATTTACAAATATAAGCATCAGCTGGTGGTGCTCAAAAAATAACTGGAGGTTAATACAAATGTGCTTGGCTTCCCCCCAAAAAAAAAAGATTATGCCAAGTGCTTGCTTTAACAAAATCTCACATTGAAACTAGAATGGGATGCATATACGGATAGGAGGGAATCTATCTACATCTTCAGTGAGTACTCTAACAAATTCAATGAGTTTGGGTTGAAGTCCCTCATACACGAGGTCAGGACTCAGGTGAGGGTTTAGGGTTTAGGATTTAGAGTTTAGAGTTTGGAATCACTTGAATCATCTGCTTTATGCTTTACGCATTTCAAATTCAAACCTCTAAATGGGCTGTAGCCTTTTATCTGCTCTGGAGTACCTTGTTATTTCTCTTTGTAAACGATTAAAATGTGAGGTGAGTCTCATATTCTGCATGGATGGTTTGGAACAGCATATGGTTTTAGGTGTTTGAATACAATAAGTAGCAGTCAGAGGTTCTATCTTGTTGAAACCAATTGAAATATTGGTTCCAGTTTTCTGGGGATTCTTTTTCTTGATTTCTGACATTATCATCTTGTTTGCAGACCATGATATTCTAGGACGCCCAAAGTTTAAGTTGTTAATAATCTTTTAGTGTAGAGTCTTGAGTTATATTAAATATCAAACTTAATTAGCATGCATGTTTATGTCATGTGTCAATTAATCCTATTATAGTCTCCATCTGTTCTTGTACATATCGTCTTTTGAGTGTACGGTCTCCATCATGTCTTCTTGTTTACCTCAGAGCATGTCTACATGTGACATGTGATGCAGGTTTTTAGGGGGTGATGTATGTGCTGTTGTTGGATATTGTCTTGCTGACAAAGATTGTACTTATTGAAAGATTGATCATATTTCAATTGATGTTGTTAATCAGTGTAGACTTCTCAATGTCTTGAGGTCGGACACGTGTGAGAGGTGGATTACTGAATGACAATGGCATTTTGGAAAATTTATTGGTTTTCAGAGAGCACCAGCAAAACTTGATCGTTTCTGGCTTCGAATATGTTTTGGGTATAGTTTACTTGGGTGGCAGATGGATGAGTTCTTTTGGCTTTCCTGTGCTTCTGTATGTTTGGAGCAACTGTATTTCGGTGCCGAAAACATTAAGTTTGGTTTGATAACGGGTACTTAAGTTGATATTTTACAAATGTAAGGATCATTTGGTGGTGCTCAAAAAGTAACTTGAGGTTAATACCAATGTGCCGGGCTTCAAAAAAAAAAAAAAGGATTATGCAAGTGCTTGCTATTACAAAATCTCACAGTGGAACTAGAATGGGATGCATATGTGGATAGGAGGGAATCTATCTACATCTTCAGTGAGCACCCTAACAAATTCAATGAGTTTGGGTTGAAGTCTAGAATGGGATGCATATATGGATATGAGGGAATCTATTTACATCTTCAGTGAGCAAGCACCCTAACAAATTCAATGAGTTTGGGTTGAAGTCCTAATGACATGTGTCAATTAATCCTATTATAATCTCCATCTGTTCTTGTTCATATCATCTTTGAGTGTACGGTCTCCTTCATCTCTTCTTGTTTACATCGGAGCATGTCTACATGTGACATGTGATGCAGGTTTTTAGGTGGTGACGTAGGTGCTGTCGTTGGATATTGTCTTGCTGACAAATATTGTACTTATTGAAAGATTGATCATATTTCACTTGATGTTGTTAATCAGTGTAGACTTGTCAATGTCTTGAGGTTGGACACGTGAAAGGTGGATTACAGAATGACATTGGCATTTTGGAGAATTTATTGGTTTCCACAGTGTGTCAGTACACACTTTTCCCATGTGGGCCCCGCATGTGGGTGAGGTGTGGGCGATTAACCTTTTCTTGTAAAGCCATCTACACCCTGTAAAAGCTTCCCCTGCTCTGTAGGATTCGGGGGATCCGTGGGCATTAGTCCCCTTCTTTTGTATTTTTCCTTTATTTAATTCAAGTCCGGGAGAGTAGGCTTAAGGCTGAACTTCCTTTATTTAATAAAAAAAGCATGATCGTTGCTGGCTTCGAATATGTTTTGGGTATAGTTTCCTAGGGTGGCAGATGGACGAGTTCTTTTGGCTTTCCTGTGCTTCAGTATGTTTGGAGCAACTGTATTTTGATGACGAAAACATAAATGTGTGCTGGGCTTCAAAAAAAGTTGTTCATGCCAAGTGCTTGTTATTACATTATCTCGTAGAGAAACTAGAATGGGATGCATATATGGATATGAGGGAATCTATTTACATCTTCAGTGAGCACCCTAACAAATTCAATGAGTTTGGGTGGAAGTCCCTGATACATGAGGTCAGGACGTAGGTGAGGGCACAAGCAAATTAAAGGGTAAATACCTTGAGTCTCAACTTTCAAGATTAAGATGAGCTGAAAAAAATCTGTGTTGAGAACCTTATTCTTAACCAAAATTATACATGGTAGCAAGACAATTGAGGCCTATCAATCCATGGATACCAATGAATCCTTTTTTGAACATTTCCATCTTTGAGAGTTGGTTTGCTGATGGTAAAAGGTGCAAGAACTTAGACTCTCTAAAGTCCTTGATGTGGTTGTCTATGAGGATCCCATGAAGAGATAATTATGCAACTTATTTGTTAAATACCTTGGAAGATATCTCTACCAGGGTCTACATGTGTTTGTCGATGGCCTTCTTAGGGCATGTACACTCATCCCTAGGACTTCATCCCAGAGACATAAAGATAATCAAACCTGAACTGGATATTCCTGCTTCCCACATCCACAAAGCGATGTTATGGATGCTACTCAAGGAGTTTCTAGAATCCAAATGGCATGAAACCACTTGCACTGACCTGATTTGGGTAGGGAGCTTCGACCTCGTCAAGTGGTAAAGTACATGAAGGATATGAGGCCCATGTGGATGCCCATGACCATGTGACAGAATTCAAGAAAATTCTTCACTCAGCAAGTAGATTATGTTTTCATGTAGTATGTGGCTCCAACTACTTTGCATTGAACATTTTGGTAGTTTAGACTTTCTACTTGAAGAATATACATGAGAGTTCTAAAAAAGAGGAGTATGCCATGACACCTCATCCTTCATCCACAACTTTAAGTAGTTTGCCTTAGAGACGGTGTAGTTAGCAACATGACACTTTAATCAATAGATCACAAGATGTCCAGCTTGTAAGCTACCCTCCAAGGAAAGGATGGCGTCCTTGTTTATAGATGGACTAATGAACAGTGAGATGCAAAGTTTAGTCTATATTTGATGACCATCTATGTTGGATGAGTGCATCAAAGAATGCACTAATTTAGAGGATCATCTAGCTAGAGATTTGAAAATTACAAAGGAAGCCTTGGGGGGAAGTAGCATTGCCAATGTGCACTTTGACAATCCCATTGATGAACTAGCATGTTTGATGCTAGGAGTTGTGACTCTAGATATGATTGTAGTTTAGTTCCTAGGTGGAAGAAGCCAATGAGTATTCAAGGCAAGAGTACCAGAGTCAAGCTTGGGATCGAGGCACCAAGCTTATGGAGAAAATGACCCCAAATAATTAGGTGTATGGTACATGAATCCTAGAAATTAAGATAATGCAAGTTTAGGGCCACTTCAATGAACACAAATGCAGGGAGATATATGTTGCACATGCAATCATGATCACTTCACACGTGATTATCTTTTTGCATAGGCACAACTCCTTCAAAATAGACCAAAGTTTGGGTTTGCGGCATCGATCATGTGCTCAAAGGCTGGCCCAAGATCCATGATATAGTGAAAGTAACACCAATTTTGATTCTGATAAACGAGAATTAGTTTATACAAATGGTTGGGTTCGGATTTATGCACAAAGAATTGGTAAACCCCTATGGATAATTTATGAAGATGTGGAAAGAGATGATGTGTTCAAAGGCTGCCCCAAGAACCACAAAGCCTCCCATACTATCTTTGCTTTTTGTCGTTTGATTCACTCTTAAAAGAAAACATCATTGGGATGGAAAAATCTCTTAGAATCAAATGTTCAAGTACATGATAAAGAGCTCAAGCTAAGAGTGAGGTTTGATGAGTGCAAAAAGGCAAATATCCAGCAGGAAAGGTGAAGTGTTGGGTTGGTATTGACAACTTCAATGCGCAAAAATCGCAAATGATGCTCAAAGTTTACGAAGCTAGGATAGGCATGGATCCCACGCTTGAGAATCACAAAAGATTCTATCCAAGGGTAGACTTAGAGAAGGAAAGATGATTGAAGTGGCTTAATGGTTTTTGGAAAAAAATCCCACACTTATTTTCAACACATTGATTCTTGAACCTGATGCTTTAACCATTTCATGTGCCTAAGTATCACAAGACAACCTATGTATCCTAAAAGGAGAGTATAGGTGGATCAACGAAGCATGAGGATTGAGAATCCTTTCATAAGAGAACATGAACCACATGTTGAAAATAGGGTCATTAAGGACCCTAGGTGCCCTTAGGCAGTCTAAAAAGAGAGATCCAAAAGAGGAAACTCCATAGGATCTCTTAAAGTCACAAGCAGCTACCTCCTCAAGAGCCCTTTGTGCAAAACAATGCAAGAAGGTAGAACATAAGCCTTGTTGAGATTGCCCCAAAGGAAAGATATACGAGGCAAAAAAGAAAAAGATCCAATTGCTGCTACATCATGTGCGGTTCCAATCTCACTAGAATACTTAACTGTGGAAATATATCAAGAAGCCATCAAATTAGAGATACAAGTATCCACACGAGGACTTGCACTTGTAAACAAGTACACATTTATGATATGGATTCTCTCATCCTGGATTGTGGCAAGGATACCTCTAGGATGAAGTACAATAGAATAGATGGAATAAAATGAAGTTAAGAATCCATCTTATTAAGAAATAAAGATCAAATAACCATAATTCATTGCCAATTTTTATGTATAAAGCATTGACAATGTAAGAGACAAGGTATTCAACATCAACAATCATAGTCTAAAAACACTTCCAAGATATCTAGGTGACTTTGAAAATGCTTTTGAATGTGAAAGGGCAATCTTCCTAAAGTTCAAGAAGTAGAAGTTTGACGTATCTCAATGTAAATTTGCTGAACTTAGAAAAGTCAAGGTTAAATGCACACTAAATGTAGAAGACTTGGTCAAGTTAAGACCCCAGTGTTGGGGAGATGTTGCCAATTAAACAAGTGTGGATGCGAGACTGTGCCCTCTGACTGGACTAGACAAGATTTCAGAATTATACTTTTGATTACAAGATCACCGACATGCAAAATAATGCAAGGATATTGAACTATTACAAGAAGTCCCATAACCTGTGATTGATAGGTATGGATAAGTGAACTATAGATAATATAGGAGATCCCACAACCCTAGACCGTAGGTATGAAGCAAGATATGTGGGTTACAAGAACTCCCTTGAAGGAGATGAGCTAGATACAAGAAATAAATCGACGAGATTTCATATTACGAGATTACAACAGGATAAGGCAGGATGTTCATGATAGTAGACTAGACAAGACTCGAACAAAAAACAAGGCTAGAACTAGATCTAGAACTTGGAAAGTACTTACTTAGAGAGTGTGAATCCTTGAGCTTCCAAGATTGGCATTTGCAAGAGTGAGGATGTATGTAGCCAAGCTTTCCTTATATAGGAGTTCGAGGGTGGTTATCAAGGGCAATTATAAAGGTAGTAATAAATTCATGATTACATCGATGATGTCAACAATTTGAAACATGACCTCTAGATGTCAAAATCTAGCAAGTAGACAATCGATCTTAGGGTTTTGGAATGCTCCAAAGACAATGGAAGCATTATTTTCTTTAAATTCTGAACCAATCAGGAGATACAAGAAGTCGCATGGAATCTGAGGTTCATGATGGTTTCCTTTGTCCATGACATCACCTCCCCCTGACCTATGCATGTAAGTAGCCAATGACTTGACCAAGAAGGGTTTAACTTAGTTAACCTCTTATATGAATATCGCGATACATTTGCTTGTGCATATAAGGAATTAAAAGGAGAAGATCCAAAAATTCACTTGCATAGGATCCCTATGATGAGTGAAAAAAAATCAATAAAAAAAGAGGCCATACACATACAATGAGACCATTCCAAGAAGATTAGACAAGAGATTGATAATTTGTTGGAAATCGACTTCATATAAAAAAAAATGAACACTTAGTGGGTCTCACTTGAGACGTTCAAACCCACAAAATGCATAAGCCAACAAGAGGGACACCAAGAAGGTTGCCAAAACACATTTATATTCGATTAGCAACTCGTGTTGAAGAAGGCAATGAGAGCTTGGTATGAGGAGTACTAGTACCCCTCATATTTGCGCACAATTTGGCGCCACAGGGCATACCCCCCAAGCACTGAAATGGCCTAGATAGAAATACGGGCTGTGACATCCTCCCCTGGCTTGAAGAGCTTGGTGTCCTCAACAAGCAGGTTCGGGTCTTACAAAAAAGGTGTGTTTACAAAATTGGGCATTGTGAAATTGCACGTTGTCGGGAAGCTCCAAGCTGTAAGTCACTTCATTGATCCGTTTCTCCACCTTGTATGGTCCATACTAGCGATGGTTGAACTTCTGTGTGATGTTCTTTGGCAGGGTGATATTACGTGCGCTGATGAGGACAAGGTCGCCGACTTGAAAGTCTTCGCCCGGCCTTCGTTTCTTGTTTGCGTATCGAGCCATGCATTCTTTGCTTCCTTGCAAGCTGGACTTTGCCTCTTCTAACTTCGTTTTCCATTGATCCAAGAAGGCGCCGCAATCGGGGTCGTTTGTTGCAAGTGTGGAGTCTTGCGTGAGAGCCAGGGGCGTGATTACCTCTTTGCCGGTCGCCAACTCGAATGGGGTCATCTTTGTGCTTGAGTGGACGGAAGCGTTGTAGTGAAACTCCAGAATGTCTAAGTGCTTCGCCCAGTCCTTTTGATCGGTTCTGACATAGTTTTGGATATAATCTTCGATCGTCTGGTTCACCCGTTCTGTTTGCCCATCGGTTTGTGGGTGATAAGCTGAGGAGAACCTAAGTTGCGTCCCCAAGATGCGAAAAAGCTCTGTCCACAGCCGGCTTAGGAAGCGTCCGTCCCGGTCCGACACGATGGCCAAAGGTAATCCGTGATACTTCACGATGTGAGTAAAGAAGAGATGAGCCACGGCCTTGGCGTTGAGCGGCGGTTTGGCCGGGATAAAATGTGCTTGCTTTGTGAAGTAGTCCACCACAACAAAGATGTTGTTGAACCTAAAGACGGTGGGAGTTCGGTTATGAAGTCCATGCTGATCATGTCCCACGGTCAGTTCGGAATCGAGAGTGGTTGCAGAAGGCCGGCGGGCGTCACCCGATCTTGACGGACTAATTGACATGTTGGGCATGTTTCCACATATTCTTGGACTTGTGCCTTCATGCGGGGCCAATAAAAGTGTTTGTGGAGCGTCTCATAGCTGCGGTTTTGCCCTTCATGGCCGGCCACTTTGCAATCATGTGCCTCCCACAGCAGCTCTTTGCGTAGCTCTAAGTCGTTTGGTACATAGATTTTTCCTTTGCGATGGAGGATGCCTTCTTGGAGTGTGTAGCGACTCGGGGCCTGGGCCGTTTGCATCTCCTGAATTATTTCCTGGACTTGGACATCCTGTGCCTATGCTCGTTGAATTCTACCTCTCAGATCGGATGAAACTGTGGACATCGCCTGGAGCTCGGTTCTTCGACTAAGTGCATCTGGCATGACGTTCTGCTTGCCCGGTTTGTGTATGATCTCGAGATCGAACTTGGCAAGGAAATCCTGCCATCGGGCTTGCTTCAGGCTTAACTTGGGTTGAGAGGTGAAGTACTTCAAAGAGATGTTGTCCGTGAAGACTTTTGTGTGTTTGTCCAAGACGTAGTGCCTCCACTTGTGTAGACAGTGTATGACGGCTAACATTTCTTGCTCATGTGTGCTCCGTCTGAGCTCGGGGCCGGTGAGTTTGTGCGACTCATAAGCAATGGGTTGTAAGAGGACGTCTCCGATGGTCGAACCCGATGCATCGGTATGAACTTCGAATGGTTTGTCGAACTCTGGAAGTTTGAGCATCGGGGCATTGCACATAGCGACCTTCAACGCTTTGAAGGCCTCTTCCTCGTCCATTCCCCACTTGAATGGCTCCTTTTCTTTGATAAACTCCAAGAGCGGGGCTGCAATCTTGCTGAAGCCTTGGATGAACCGCCGGAGGAATTGGCAAAAGCCTATGAATTCTCGCACTTCTTTGACGGTCTTCGGGGGTGCCCACTTGAGCACGGCTTCTACTTTCTGGGGGTCGGCATGGAGGCCGAGTTCGGAAACGATGAACCCCAAGAATTCCACCTTCTTCATACAAACTCGCACTTGTTGGGTTTGGCGAAAAGTTGGCGCTGCCGTAAGCGTAAGAGGACCGCCCGAACATGCTCGTAGTGCTCCTCCAAGGTGCGACTGTACACCAAGAGATCATCGATGTAAATGATGAGGAAGAGATCAAGCATGTCTCGAACGCCGTCGTTCATCTCTCGGCAAAAGGTGGCCGGTGCATCGGTAAGTCCAAATGGCATCACGAGCCACTCGTAGCTGCCGTAGCGTGTGCGGAAGGCCGTTTTCTCGATGTGTTCTGGTGCTACCCCGATTTGATGGTACTCGGAGCGGAGGTCTATGCGTGTGAAGTATTGAGCCTTGTCGGGGCGGCTAGAAGTTCCTCCATCACCGGGACAGGATATTTGCTCTTGATTGTGCCTTTGTTAAGCGAGCGGTAGTCTATGCATAGACGCAGGGAGCCGTCTTTCTTCTTCACAAACAGGACAGGGGCTCCGTAAGGTGAGCTGCTTGGTCTATTGTACCCTTGGTCCTCGAGTTTGTGTAGTTGTCGTTTGAGCTCTTGAAGATCCGTCTCGTTCATTCTATAAGGGGCACGTGAGGGGGGCGGTTGATCCGGGAGTGTATCAATCTGATGTTGGACGTTATGTAAGGGGGGAAGGCCGGGTGGAAGTGTGTCCGTGAGAACGTCTGAGAATTCTTCCATAAGCATCTGGAAGCTCGGGTGCCCAATCTTTGAGACATCGATCGGCCGTGGTCCCGTCTCCTCTGTGACCGGTCGGAGAATGCATAAGTGTGCTATCCCGCCTTGATAAACTGCCCGTCGAAATTGTTTATGCGATAGCGGTGATGATGAGTGTGTGGAAGTTGATGGTCGAACGTGAGCTTTCTCTTTGCCTTTGTGTCTGTGCGTTGATTCTCGTGGTTTGTTGTCATATGGCTCGTCCGCCTGGGGGGCCTGGACTCGGTTGCAGTCGACGACGAGAGCTTGCCCATTCTGATCTAGAAGTGCTTTGTCTACCCCTTTGCCGAAAAAGGAGATCATGTGTTTGTCCATAAACTTGAGGCCTAGAATGACTTCAAACGTTTCCATCGGTATAATGAGAAAGTTCAGGTGGCCGAACCATTGGCCTAACGTGACCGGGACTCCGTCGGCATACCGGACGTGACTAGCCTCTCTCTGAGCAAAGACGACAGACATGCGGAGCCGTTTACTGATCTTGATTCCAAGGCGTTGAGCACACTGCAGGATCATGAAGTTGTGGGTGGCACCCGTGTCTAGCATCACCGGCATTCGTTCACCTCTGACTTCGCCCATAATGAACACTTGGTGTATGATGGGTAACGCTACTGAATGGCATTGAGCCTTCCCTTTAGAAGTGGACGGCCCACGGGGTGAAGAGTCCTCTGATTTGTCACTGTGAATTTCGGTGATCTTCGGTCCGGACGTGGATGCCTCTTCGGTTTTCGTTGCTTGCACTTGAGTGTCGGATCGTTTCCTCCAACACTTGTCGGTAGGGTGGCTGCCCTGGCAATGCTTGCACACTGGGCGGGGGTCGCGCCTGAGTTGGTTGCTTTGATTAGGGGACCCTGAATGATTCTCGATTGGAGTCGGGAGAGCTTTGAAGCCTTGGCCGCGTTGGTTGTCGGTAGGTCTTCGGTATGATGATGTTTGGTCTTTGCTTGCGGTTGATTCTTTGCGGTTAGTTTGGCCTCCGTCGGTTGAGTGTGCAAGCCAGTTGGAGTAAGCGTCGTTGAGACGTTCTGCGATGCGAACCACGTCCTCCCAGGTTTGGGGGTCTTGCTTCTCCACTTCTTTGCGGTAGTACGGAGAGAAGCCGTAAAGGAAGCCATGTAGCCAATCGATTTCCGCCATGTCGGTGATTCGGAGCATGAGCCGACGATACTGTGACACATATGGCCCGATGAACTTGTCTTGACGGAGGTTGCGCCATTCGTCCCGTGCCTGGAATGCTTCATTGCGAGGCACAAAGTAGTCGACGATGGCAGCCTTGAATTGATCCACGATGTCCAGGCTTGCTTCTTGTGCTCCACCATGTACCAAGCCGAGGCCTCGTCTTGCAGAAATTGGCCGGCAATGCATGTCCAATGGTTGCGGCCAACCCGGAGCATTTGAAGGTAGCTTTCCATGCCTTCGATCCATCGGTTGACGGCAATGGAGCTTCGACCGCCTCGGTACTTGTCGGGGGGGGTTCGGTTTGAAGAAGCCAAAGGAATCGGGATCATCGATGTCCACCGGTTGAAGATGAGTGATCGGAGTTGGGTTTAAAGGGGTTGGAGGCGGTTGGGATGTTTGGGTGGGAGTGGGTCGGGGTATGGGTTGGGGTATGGGTTGGGTGCTTGACTGAGGTTGTGGTTGAGGCTGAGACTGGCCTTTAGCTAAGAGGTGGGTTTCTACTAAGGTGGTTAGCCTCGCGAGGGTGCAGAGCGTGGTATGAGGAGTACTAGTACCCCTCATAGTTGCGCACAATTTGGCGCCACAGGGCATACCCCCCAAGCACTGAAATGGGCTAGATAGAAATACGGGCTGTGACATCACCCTTAGTGGTTGTGCCAAAAAAGAATGATAAACTACATGTGCGTATCAGTCTCAAGAAAGTACGTATAGCAACCATAAGAGATAGTTATAAAATCAAGTATCCATAGCCCCTTAAGACCAACATAAAATTGTGCTTACCATAGAATGGGGCATATATGCTTTCAAGATAATGCCATTTGGGCTTACCGACACACTGATAAATTTTCAATCAAGCATGTTTCATGTGCTCAAAGAGCTCCTTAGGGAATGTCTTTAACTATATGTGGATGACCTCTATGTTCACTCCAAGATTAGAAGTGAATGTTTACTTGATTTGAGACAAACGTTCGAAAAGTGAAACTTCCTTAGGGAATGTCTTTAACTATATGTGGGTGACCTTTATGTTCACTCGAAGAGTAGAAGTGATTGTTTACTTGATTTGAGACAAATGTTTGAAAAGTGAAACTTATAAAATGTGTGTCTAAATTTAGAAAAGTCTCTATTCATGATGCACCAAAGTAGGATCCTATGCCTTATTATCTCCAAGCATATCATTTCGATGGATGTAGATAAGATTAAAATCATAACAAACTCACCTAGGCCCAAGAATGCTAAGGAGGTACAAGCCTTTATGGGAACTATGGTTATTACCATAGATTCATAACATGTATGTTGTAATAGTCAAATCCCTTTATGATTCCATCAATCATTTTGAGTAGATCGATAAATTTGAGAATTCCTTTTAAGAACTCATGCGATGATTGATGTACACACCTATACTTCAGTTCCCTGATTGGAATAAGCTATTCCACATCCATGCGGATGCATCCAACTATGCCATAGGATATATTTCGCCCAACCAATGGATGATGGAAAGATGGAATTCCCTTTAACATTTGCAAGTAGGCAATTAAATAGTGCTGAAAGAAATCACACGATTACCAAGTAAGAAGTTCTTTGCATTGTCTATGTTGTTAAAAAGTTATGACACTACTTGTTGTCCAACAAGTTTAAAATATTCATACACCACCAAAAACTCTTGTACATGGAAAATAAACATTGTGCAACTATAAGATTCGTGATATGGTTCTTGCTCCTGATGGAATACAATGTTGTAGTGATGGAAAAAGAGAAAAAACACATCAGAATGGACTATCTTATGGTTGACCACCAGAGAAGTTGATAATGGAATCAATGATGAAATTCCAAATGGTTACTTGCTCAATGTGGAAGTTGTTCCTGAGTGGGAAAAACCCTTGGTTCCCGCTCTCACCTATGGGCCTTGCCACAAGGATGTTTGAGTGTCATGAAAAAGAATTTGAAAAACAAAGAACTTTTAGATTAATGGGGGGTTGTATATATTATCAAGACAACCAAGACACACTATATTGTATGGAGGAAAGAGAGTATCTAGTGTTGATTGAGAGAGCACACAAAAGAATCCTAGAATCCTATTATTCCCATATCCTATTATTCCCATATGGAGTACATTGTGTGGGACCAGGTAATGCTCAAAATTATACACAATTCCCAATTGAACAAGGTGATAATAGTAAAAATAAGAAGAGAAGAATAGGGAACAAGAAGAAGAAGATAGGCATACAAGTGACAAGAAACCAATTGAAATACACAAAGATAAAGGCAATTGAATTTTTGAGCAGGATTGGGGAGCTTTCAGAAGGTCAAACACTACTATAAGTACAATCCAAAGAGAGCCAAATAGTATGTCACAGACAACAAACAATAGGAGGGGGATAGCATTATAGAGAAGAAAGCATGGAGACAATTGCAAAGCTACAGAGAAAGTTTATTCCACATTTTTTTTGTAAAATCCCCTTGATGATATAATGCCCAACTTATTACAAGACTTATGATTGTGCACTAAGATGAGTCCTCTAGTGTCACATTCCCAATTTATGATTCACATTCCCAATTTTGCATCATAGCAAACTAAATTTTGGATTTCTAAGACCTAGTTTTTGCAATGCTGATCCAAACGTGTAAATGGACATGAGTTTGGACACATATATATAAGTCAAATTCTCTTCGTTTTGTAGAGATTTTTAACATTTTCAATAGAGAAGTAATTTGAAGAAGTATAGTTTGATAACTTCTCTTTCTTGGTCTCTTATCTCCTTCTCTATGAGCTTTTGTGGCTTGGAAGTGTGAGATGTGAATTTTCTCCTCGTTCCCCACCTTTTTTCCTTGTTTCCTTGCATGTATGAATTCTAGGAAGCAACGGATTGGACGAAGGTATTTTTGTACACGTAGTTTTTTTGCCATAACTTTGCGTAGGAAATTCAGGATGCATCTCATCGAGAGCTTTGAAAAGAACTTGCTATTGATCATATTTGGACTCACGAGCTAGGAGAAAAGTCAATTTTTGTGTCTTCTATTGTGAATGGAAAGGAGGCGGTCTTGGGTTCAAGTCCCTATGAGAGTCATGGGAGAGTGTTTTTTCCCATGAGATTCATGGGAGATTCTTTTTTCCCAAGAGCTTTCGAGCCTTTTAGAAGCATCAACTTGAGCTAACTCCAGTTAACTAGAACACTTGGTGCACATGATGGCTGACACTTGGATGGTTAGTATCCACATACCATAGAGGGTAGTCCCTTGGGGTGAGCTATACATAGAGGCATAAGGTTGGGAGGATATTCATCTCTCTAGCATGTGGTGTTCCTAATACTCTTATTCTTTAATGCTAGTAGTGGTACTCAAGTCATATGGATTGGTATGTATCAAAATTGAAAAGATTCTTAGCTTTGGAATCTAAAAAACATTAGTGAATAATTAAACTTAAATTTAGGGGAAGGTCTCTTAAAAATCCCTAGGGTAAGTCAAAGAGCTTTATATAAAATGAAAGACTTCTTGATTTGGGGTTTCCATGAGGAAGTTATGGCCAAAACAATGGACATAGGTGGATGGGCAACATCTCTCTTAGAAGAGATACACAAAAAATTAAATTCTTTGTATAAGTGGATTTTAATGAACCAATACTGGCTTTCAACCATTCATTGGTTTCTTCTATAGCAACTTGAATCACTCAATTTGGATAAGAATTGAGTCAGTTATGGTCAAAAGAGTGCATGTAGGTACTCTAAGAAAGCTCTCTCAATGAAGCTTCCAAGG
>CM035423.1:148744286-149009286 GCA_020310875.1 Ceratopteris richardii | reverse complement strand
TCTGTTTTTACATGGAATATGCTTATGATTGTTCGGTGATGGGACTTGTGATTGGCCATCCATGTCTATTTTATTCTTATCAACTAAGGTCAATTGCTGGTCAACTCGGAGGCATGCTATACTTTATGGAATAAGGGAATGTTGAATGGATTTTAATGTCTTGATGTTTTAATGTGATGTGTGTTTTGATTTAGCAAGTGAAGAATCATGAGCTCCTGGCATGGATTTATTTAAATAATTTTGATGATCATTAAAAGATAGTATTTTAGATATTTTTTGTAAAAATAGTAGATCACTTAGAAAGCAACGTGTTTGTAAAAATAGATCACTTAGAAAGCTATGATTTTGTAAATAAAGCAGATATTCATAAATGCATGCTTTTTGAAGCACTGCCCTCATGTATCTTCTATTCAAGATGTAATGAAAAATACCTATAGATACACATACTCTGATAGACTCGTCCATGAGTATGTGGGGGGAGATTGTGACCAATCTTGTGTTCAGTCTCTTGTCTCTTTTTATTCAGGGTATGCTTTTGTGAGATTTAGATACACACACACATACATACATACATACATACATACATACACACACACACACACACACACACACACATATATATATATATATATATATATATATATATATATATATATATATATATATATATATATATATGTGTGTGTGTGTGTGTGGGGGGGGGGGGGGGGGAGATTGTGACCAATCTTGTGTTCAGTCTCGTCTCTTTTTATTCAGGGTATGCTGGGAGATTTAGATACACACACATACATACATACATACACACACACACACCATCGGAGTATGTGGGGGGAGATTGTGACCAATCTTGTGTTACAGTCTCTTGTCTCTTTTTATTCAGGGTATGCTTTTGTGAGATTTAGATACACACACACATACATACATACATACACACACACACACACACATATATATATATATATGATACATACATACATACACACACACACACTATACACACACTATATATATATATATAGACACACACACACACACACATACATACATACATACATACATACATACATACATATATATATATATACACACACACACATACATTCATACATACACAACACATCCCGTAAATATCATAATCATATTCAATGTATTCCAAGTCTTCCTTACTCTCTCTCTCTCTCTATATATATATATATATAGAGAGAGAGAGAGAGAGACTTGGAATACATTGAATATGATTATGATATTTACGGGATGTGATGTTTATTACTATCACTGTTTAACTTTATGACAAATGGCGCATATGGTTAGGAGAAATGAGTTCAATGGCAAGTTCTATAATTGTTTTGTCATTTGGAACTTCGGATGTAAGCTGTGGCTAACATAGTTCCCGGAAACTGATGTTCATAATTGAATTTGCCCATTCTAGTAAATATTCACGTGCGGAATTCTACGCAAAGAGCAGCACAACTCGTTTTCTTTTTTGGATTTTTCAATTGCCATAGCTATGGCCACATATCAACTTATTTATTTTTCCAAAGATATTCATGCATATCCAGCAGTTACCGACGCCCTTTTCGATGAAATTCGTCTCCACACGAACAAGTCAACTCGGTGTATCATGCCAAGAGGCATACAGACATTTCCTTCAATGTGTTTGTGATGATGCCATACTCAGGAGCATACCGACCGTGACCATCTCATCATGGGTCTCGTCGATAATAACCTTAGTGTAGTGTGACACGTGAAACTTCCAAACTGCGACAAAAATTCAGCATTATGATCAAGCAAGCAAATTTGATACATAAACAAAATTGAGCATCTATCTATTTTTTACCATGAAAAATGGCAAATAATTAGAGCACGCGCAAGAATAGGTAAACAATTTAGTATTTGAAAAAATTGAATCCTTTAGAGGAAAACAAAATGAATTTAAGGCATCGCAAGAGGGTAATAAGCATCGTCTTCCTTAATCACCACCGTAATAAGCTCCATTTGCTACTTCCTATCACCTTGATTAACTCCATTTGCTAGTCTACACTTAATACCTGCAAACCGGTTTCCATACCAATATCTTTCATATGTCAAAAGACCAAAACTCAAAACCACTCTTTGCATGGGTTATGATCGCACTAAAACATAAGAACCTTCCCAATCCATTCACCACTTCCTATTATAGGCTACAGTTAAACCTTCAAAAAGGCATTCATACCGAATATCTTTCATATGTCATAGATCAAGCTCAAAATCACTCTTTAAATGGTTATGATCACACTAAACATGAGAAGCTTGAACTCAGATGGCATCACAAAACGGATTGAAAGAGATTGAGTGAAAATCTCATTGTAAGATTGTTCTCATCTATCCACAAATAGACAAAATAATCATCAAAATTAAAGGGATTCTGCATCACGGAATGTTGGCATAAGCCAGATCATCTATAACAGATTTCATACATATGAACAGTAAGTTGTAAAATTTTGATAATGGAATTCCATATAATCTAACGTAGGGGCCGTAATTGCTTGCATTGCGAGATCTCCACCAAAACACGCTCACAGCATTCCAAAGCCCCACTGACATCAATGAAAATCATTCCATACATTTCACTCATGGCAAGTAAAAAATACGGCTCCTCCATAAAGATAGCACTTCGGTTGCTGCAAGCAAGTATATCTATAACACAGATTTCATCCATGTTTGCTTGCATGACGAGATCTTAATTAAAACAAGTTAACAATATTCTCGAATCCCGCTGATGGGGAAAATCCTGGCGCTGGGGTCACTGATGATGAAGGCCCTTCCACATTCATTCGAGGCACGCCAAAACAAAACTGTATACTTAACAATACCCTTGATTGCTGCGAGAACGCGTTCGATTCAATGTCAAGAGAAGACGAACACAGAATTCCAATTATACTGTCAGAAAGATAGTATTCAAGAGAGTATTGAAGATAGTTTTCCTATTTGCTGAAAAAAGCACGTTCCGATATGTAGGTACACAAAGGGAAAATACTGAGTTATGCGGCATTCAATCGCAAGAGAACACAGACACGGAGCTTAAATTGAACTGTACACAGAAAACGAGAGGAGAGGAAAAATAACTCTCCCGAATCCCGAATCTCCATATAAGAGACAAGCATCCACCGTTGGCAGTTACTTCTAATCCAGGTCAACATCAAGCCTACCAACTCCTTGCGGGCCAGCAACTTTGGCGACATCAACGACGCCAACAACCCTGTCAGACCCAAGGGCTTCCTCGTTTGCATCAGAATAGTTTGGATCGTTCTTATCAAGCGCTGACACGTAGTCCTCCTCTAGGATGTAATCCTCGTGGGTAGGACCTGACCAGGTGAACTTGCCTCCATGGCCCTCTTTCTTTGGGGTACCACGGATCCCGGTACCTGAATGACGCTCAAGGCGCTCATCGCCCCTCTTCTGCATTTTCATGTGAGCATGTTGTGGCTGATGAGGAGAGTTCGCAGCCCAGGCAACATCTCGCTTATCATTCGGGTCTCTTTCTACCTGCATGCCTGGAGCCAATGCCGTGCCGGGCAAGTCCTTCATTTCCATCCTCTCTGTCTCTCTCACACACAATTACCAAGCTCAAACAGACTAATCTCTATGCTTTCTCCAAGCTTGCCCCGACAAAACCAGCAGCTCCTGCCTGTTAAGCTACACGAACATTGATTTCTAGAAACTGCACCCATGGTTGACACGTTTCGTTGTCACTTCCACGTCACAAGAGTAGAATGCCTGAAATAAATGGATACAATAATATATTCGCAATACCGCTAGCTAAAGCGAGTGACTCATTCGCCTCCTTCCGGGTGGTGCTTCAAGTACTCTTGGTTGCAATGTCATCATCATATGATATGATCACATAGTTTTTTCTTTTCTTAAAGGAAGTTCGGCCTTGGCCTATTCTCCCTGACTTTAATTAAAATAAAGAAGAAAAGTTACAAGTGAATGCGACTAGTGCCCATGGGACCCCCTAGATCCCACAATACACGGGAGGAGTATGGCAAGCTAGAGGGCATTACAAATGAGGTGGTCAAATCTATCATCTCCCTCATATAGGACCCATTTGGGTTTCAACTTGTTATTTTCAAGGAGATAAATACAGTGATGTCTAAAAGGTGGATAACTCTTATCTCGGGAGATTCTTTTACCTAGAAGAAACAAGGATTTCTCAATCGACCATTCCTTTGGAGTTTGGCCAAAATTGACAATACATCGCTCCCTCCAAATCTTCCAAAGTGTCTCACCCCTGATGGCATCCCACAGCCTTGATGAGCAACTAACCGCCTCACCCAACAATGCCTGTTGCCATTTGATTTGGTTTGTGAGTCTCAATACCCACGTCACGTGATGCCATATAACATGGGACTTGGGGCAATCGAAGAAAAGGTGAGCTAAATCTTCGATGCATCGGTGGCAACGCTTGCACCATGGAGGCACACCAGAAATTTTGTTAGCCCTTGCATTGGACCAGATACCCTTATGCAAGATCTGCCACATGAGAACGGACTTTTTGATCTCAATTAGGGGGTGCCAAATAGACATGAACTTTAGTTCCCATCGAAGTTTGGTCCAAGAAAGGCATCACCTCTTGTTAAGGGTGTGATGAACATTTGCATTTTCTTTGAAGTTGGGGATTCTGGATAGTTTCTTACCATTGCTCCATTTGAGGCCCTCCAGGAAAGGAAGATCTTGTCCGTAGAGAAGGCGGGTAGTTGAGCGGTCCCACGCTAAACACCTGCCTTGAAGAAGAGTCCATTCCTCGAGGGTAACTCTATGTCTCGGGTCTCAATCTTCGAACCTGATCCACTGACTGGTCTCTTGTTTCCAGAGTTGTTTCCATTGTTTGAACCCCTTGATCCATAGTCGCTTAGTAGTATGGAGGTTCCAAGGCTCCACCCCCCTAATACCGATGATCGGGAACTAGATAGAGTCATTTTGTCTTATCCCAGTCTCCCACTTCCACTCATCACTGATTCTAATGAATTGTTTGGCCTTGTTCCAACCCTTCCATAAGGAACACACTATGCTAGAGCCTTTAGGGGACATCGGGTGGGGGGAGAGCAAAAGCGTGAGGATCCCTATGTCTTTCCAACCAGGATGGCCAACTAAGGTAAGGTCTTTCATGTTTCCGAAGATCAATTTAGCCCAAGAGGACTCACTATTGCTCCAAGCCTTGATAAGCCACTTTGCCGCCAACTTGTCAGCCAACCCAGCGATATCCAAAATACCCACGCCTCCCGAGTCTTTCGAGCTAATGCAAGTTTCCCATTTGATTTTGGGAATCCCCTGCCTGTTGGGGTCCCTAGTCCATAGGAAGTTTCTGCCCTCTGAAAACAGTTTTAGCATGGTTGATTTTTGAGCCTGACGCCACACAAAAGGTGTTGAGGCAACTCCAGAACACCTCAATGCTGTTCATATTGTTATGTACAAAGGCATTCATGTCATCGGCAAAGAGTCTTGCAATCATTTGGTCATGATCAGAGGTAGGAAAAGACCATTGAGATTGCCAGCGTCCATGTGATGCTTTAATAGGCGACTGAGGCCATCCGAGGTGATAGCGAAGAGTAATGGAGCTAGCCTTGCGTGATAGATCTTTTTAAACGTATGGGCTCAGAGAGCTTACCGTTGATGTTTATTCTCGTTGAAGCATTTCCGAGAAGAGAGGAAACCATCTTCGTGAACTTTTGGCTTCATCCAAGGTCTTTCCGTGATTGAAGAATAAAGTCCCATTCCAATCTGTCATAAGCTTTGTCGAAGTCAATCCTAATGAATACGAGATCTTGAGCAGACTCCTCAGCAAACGCAAGGCCTTCCCAAATATCAACAATTGCTTCAAGTATGGATCTACCTTTGATAAAACCTTTATGGACCTCACAAAGCAATGACTTTAAATGACAAGAGATTTTGTTGGCTGTAACTTTGGCAATTATCTTGTATCCAATTTGGAGCATGGTAATTGGCCGCCAATTTTCAATTTTGTTCTTATCTCCCCTTTTGTGAATTAACTTGATGACATCATTATTAAGACACTCAGGGAGGGCACCAAAGGAGAGAGCCTCTTGCCACACCAGATGCAGCGGGGTGGCCACCACGTGCTTGAAGGACTTGAAAAACTCATTAGTGAGGCCATCAAGACTCGGGCTTTTTCCGTTGGGAAGAGCATCAATAACCTCGATAATTTCGTTCTCTAAAATGTTAGCATCCAGCAGAGAATTCATGTTTTGTGGGATTCTAGGTTGAGCAACCCTTGAGATGGTTGCCATGCAGTCATGCCTATGCGGGGAAAGAGGAGTCGAGACCCTGAGAAGATGGGTAAAGTGCTCGACAATGATATATATGTTCTCAACTTCCGTGCTACATTCAATCCCATTGTTATCAACCAACAAGGGGATGGATTCCCTAGCTTGCTTCCTTTTGAGGATGTTACACATCTCTTTCGATGGTTTGTCGGCCTTTCCCCCCACCAATCTTTGAAAAATATTTGAAGATTTTTCCTTTGAACCTCCTCCTCAAATCTTAGTCTTCCCCTGATTTTCAGAAGACCTTGTTGGCATTGCAAGTTACCTTTTTTCACTTCTTCTTCAAGCCGTGAGAGCCTCCGGTACACCGTTTCTCTTCTTTTTTTTCGGATATCTCTTATAGCCTTTTGAGTCTTGATGAGAATTTACTTAGCCGGTTCATTACAGTAGGCAAAGGCATCCGCCCACATTGCGGAAATTTCTTGGTGGATAGAGGGGAGGGAAAATGATGTCTGACAAGCATGAAACCAAGGAGCTTTTTGGCGCATGGGAATCGGTTTGAAAGAAAGAGTAATCGAGTAGTGGTCCGAGATAGTTAGGTCCATGTGTTGGGAAATCGAAGGAATACCCCACTGGAGGATGGTGTTTTGGTTGATGTAACATCTATCAAGTCTTGCTTTCCTCAGAGAGTCCCCCAATTGGAGATTAGACCAGGAGAAACCCTTCACATCTTTCACCTCGTCCAGGTTGAGATGGATCTTGATTTTATCCCATATCTCTTTCTCCCGACTGTCCATAATTTTCCCCTTGTTATTCCATTGGTCCTCAGGAAACTCAACCATGTTGAAGTCCCCACAAATGAGAACATTGTGTGAGAGGGAGTCGAGGGAAGCCCAAGTATCGATTCTTTCCGCCTCTCCATTAGGGGCATAAATTGAGACCATAGTGAACTGATTAGGGGACCTGATAGAGGCAACAATCCAACAATGATTCCGATCTTCACAAGTCGAGGTTAGTCTGCCGGACCAGGAGTGACTGATACCAATCGCAGTGCCTCCTGCCCCCCTAGGGTGTGAAGTGGAGAACCAAAGGTGGTTCGGAGAAATGCATTTAAGCCATTTCTGGAGACCCTTTGCATCGATTTTAATCTCTTGTAAGCAGATAAAGTCGGGGTTGAGGCAATTGTCTTTGAACCATTGACCAAGGATCGCCGCTTTTGAGTTTAAACTAGTACATGGTACTTGCCATAGAAGACTTTAACTGTTAGCTCTTTGATTTTAATTTAGTTTAATTATTGGGTCCTTTGCCTCTCAAGGTTGGGGGTGGGGGCCTTAATTCCTACAAGCTCTGGTCGGATATTCTTTACCACTTGGGTGAAATGTTAAACCAGCCTCTTTGGGGGACCATTGAATCTTTTCTTTACTCAATTCAAATTAGTTATCTCGTTTGAATTCATGGTCATCCTTTCTTTGTTTCTACTTTAGCAAGCTTTTGAGCATTGTATCACAGTAGTTGTTAAACATCCAACTCTTGGTTTGTGGGAATCGGGGGGTCTCATAGATGCTTTGCTTGCTTTTCATTGTACTTTCAAACTAATTCAAGCTAACCTAGAAGAGTAGATCTCAATGGTTGAAGTTCTTATGAATAAAAAAGGTTTGAGCTTACACTGTTTATTCCCTTATTATTCATGCCTCACGTGGTTATGTACAACAACTATGATTTCTTACTTGGATACCTTTTATATTTTTATTGAAGTCATTCACTATGATTTCTCCACCTAGCTATACTACACATCCATCAATTAGCTCACAAGAGTGAACCTCATGAGAACTTTAGATAAATGTAAAAGTCAAAAGAAGATTGAATCTAGTGAAGTTAGGAGAGTGAACTTTGTGAAGGCATCAAATCAATCAAGTCCCTAAAGTGTAGGATCACTTTTAGGTGAGGAAAAAATCAAATTCAAACTCTAAAAATGTGTATAAATACACATGCATTTAGTCACTGGATAACAGAGCCATTATGAGAGGCATTGAGCTACAAACTTGAGTTTACATTGAGATTGCACCACCTATGTGTAGTACAATACACTTGCCTTGTATCATATGTTCATTAGCATATACATCTTGATAAATCTCTTCAAGTACATTTTTGTCTACTATCTACTATTGCATCTTCTTCATTACAGTGATCTTGTGGAATCCATTTCTCTGCACATACTCACTTGTTTGCTATGATTTAACTTGGGATAGTTAGACTAGAGTTTCTAGTGTTCATATCAATTTTCATCATGTTTTGTTTAGCAAATCTTGAGATATGAAGTTAGAAAGGTGATTGTTTCTACACACCTTCTAGATCTTGAAAAGTCGAGATGACCCCCTTGACTTGTTAGATTCATTTTTCCATGTATGGTACAACTAAATTGATGAAATAACTTGCTTTAGTTATCTATACACTCTAGTTAGATGTGTGCAAAAGCTCTTTGGTCAATTCATACCAAGTTGTGAGCTCAAAGCATAATACTGAGACCTTCTATTCCCAAAATATAAGGTTCTTCACATTTCTTGCATATGCAAGTTATCTGTTTTGATGCAAACATTTGGAAACGATGTTCCAAAGGGCTTAGTGGTTCCAAATGCATCATAGTGAAGCTAAAGGATTCTATTAAGCATAACTCAAGTTAGATTGGGAGGTGGAGAGCAAGTTTTGTGCAACGCATAGCTCATCTTAGGAGCCTATTTCACCATCTCCTCATAGTGGTATCAGAGCAACAACAAATCAACATGGGAGATGGATTTCCTTCATCCATAGAAAAATTGGATTGAGGTAACTACTTAGCTTGGTGTAAGGGCTAGAATCTCTCAAATCTTGAATATCAAAGACTAGTGAGTGATGTGTATGCCACTCTCCTCCCATCCAATATATCCTCTTGCATCCAAAATAGTAATGATCTAGAATGATATAGTGCCGCCATGTGGCCATCATGCAACACTCATCCCCATTACCATTGAATACTTTAGGATATCCCTCAAGCTTGGGACCTTGGCTATGGCTGGCCCTGGTCCCACACATACATGGAGTGGTCTCTATAGACCAATGCCTGACACTCTCCCCCTTCTAAAGATCATTGTCCTCAATGATCAATGAAGAAAGTACTTACAAACCATAGCTTCTGATTCCCAAGTAGAGTCAGTAAACGATAATCCTCTCCAAGCTACTAAATACTCTTGGATGATACAGTTTCTCAACTGCTTCTGTCTGTGATCTAGTATCCTATCTTGAGAATGATATGTGCTATCACTTTCTTGCGAAGAAACAATACCTTCTATTAGATTATCCTCCCTCGAAATATACTTTCTAAGTTTACTGACATGAACATTGGATGGACTCTGTAATCTGGAGGAAGCTCTAATCCGTATGCAACATCACTAAGCTTCTTTACTATCTTTCAAGGTCCACAAAACCTTGGTGAAATCTTACTAAACTTCCCTGTGGATAGTGAAGTAGATCTAGCTGACATCTGAAGAAAAACTCTATCTCCTTCCCCAAAGAGTTTAAGAGGTCTCTTCCTATCAACATACTCTTTTGCCCTATAAGCTGCTTGCTGCATCTTGGCTTTAGCTATTTCTAGATTTTGTTGGAGGTTCGCTAAGAACTCCGAAGCACTAGGACATTTCTTCGGCATTCCTATAGTACTAGGAGCAGTGGGATTCATGCCATAGTTCATCTAAAAATGAGACATTCCTGTAACCTTAGGAGGTCTATTATTATGAGCAGACTCTACTAGTGGCAAGTAACTATCCCAATCTGTCTGCCTCTCAGACACATATGTCCTCCACATGTCCTCTAGAATCTGGTTGACCCTCTCGATCTGACCATCTGTTTGTGGATGATCACCATTGCTCATTTTCAATGACACTTTCAGTTTGTCAAATACCATCTTCCAAAAGTCTCTTGTGAATCTGATATCCCTATCTGAAACTATGGATGTCAGTAACCCATGCAATCTAAAGACATGTTGGATAAACAACTTTGCTACCGATGGAGCTTCTATCGTCTACTATGTGGGTAGAAGTGAGTCATCTTGCTCAATCTATGTACCATAACTAGGATAGTATCCCGCTTCCTTTCGGTCCGTGGTAACCCCACTATGAAGTCCATGGATACACTGTCCATGTTATGATATGAAATCTGTAAAGGATGTAAAAGACCTGGTGTCTTTATCCTTTCTACCTTGTTAACTTGACACATACAACATTGTTGAACATAAGTGTGGACGTCTCTAGCTAATCCAGGCCACCAAAATGTTCTTCTAACAAGCTGTAATGTCTTGTCAACACTAGGATGCCCAATGCAAGGAACATCATGGTGCATGACTTTTCTTCTCAAATCTTTGGAATCTGGTACACAAACCTTTCCTCTCTATTTGACTATTCAATTCTCCTTTGAGAAATTGGAATACAGACTGGACTTGTTTGCTCTCCTAGGGAAACAAAGAGCTAAAATTGCCTCATCTCCTATGATAGTCATCACTAATGGCTCTAATAATCTATAACAAATGTGGATCTTCCACTGTGCTTCCTTTATTTCTTGAAGCAATGGGCTTTCTAGAACTATAAAGCTCATTTGATACACTATCTGTGATAATGCATCATGTACTATATTCTCTTTGCCTCTTCTGTATGGATTTCCATGTGAAATTCCAGCATGAGCTCAGCCCAATGAGCCTGTCTACCTCAAAGATCTAGGTGAATACAAATGTACTTGAGTGTATGGTGATCTGTGCATACCTTAAAGTCTGCACCATAAAGATAGTGTCTCCAATATTTTAAGATCATGCACCACTGCATACAACTCCTATTCGTGCACTGGCCAATTGTGTTGTGCATACTTAACTTCTTCCTTTCAAAAGGTATTGGCCTGTCATCTTGGCTCAAGATTGCCCCTATGGCTATGCCATTAGCATCTGTCTCTAACTCAAATGGTTTCTACGGATCTACCACTTTGAGTATAGGAGCTTTTGAAACAACTTACTTCAGAGTGTCAAAACTTTCTTGCTCCTCTTACTTCCATGCAAATGTAACTTTTCCTTCAAGCAAGTTTGTCATATGCACTGCTATTGAGGAATACAAAGAGATGAATTTTTGATAGAAATTGGAAAGTCCTAGAAATGATCATAACTGCTCCTCATCCTAAGGAATAAGCCAAGCTAGAATAACTGAGACCTTCTTGGGATCCATCTGGACCCCATCGACTAGTACCACATGCCCTAAATATGCTATCTTTGGAAGACACAATTGGGTCTTATATGGATTTATAAACAACTTATTTTCTTTCAACTTATTTAACACTAATCATAAATGACTTTCATGCTCATGAACAAACTTACTATACACTAGCAAATCATCAACAAAATCTACAACACACTTTCCTATGAACGGTCACAGAATATCATTCATTAACATCATGAAAGTACAGGTGCATTAGTCAAAACAAATGGCATAACTAAGTACTCATAATGCCCAAAACGGATCTTGAAAGCTATTTTATATACATCATGATCTTTTACCCTAATTTGATGGTAGCCACTCTTTAAATCTATTTTGCTATATACAACGCCTCCACCTAGAGCATATAAAAAATCATCTATCTTGGGCATGGGATATCTGTGTTTGATGGTGTTGGAGTTTGACGTCTGCGGAAGCACGCAAACAGCACAAGGAAGAAGAAGAAGCTTGGAGCACAACATACAATACTGAATGTATTACTAGAGAATGTACAAAGATAAGTAGCCCATTAAGGCAATAGGTGTATATACAAGCCGAAAAAAAAAAACCTCCTAAAGAGGGAAAAAAGTGCCCCGGCCGTCCTAGTGTGTTCACACACATCACTACCTAAATGTATCAACAAATCCCCCCTGGGAGTGATGCAGTGAACAAGGAGCTGGCACTCATGTATAAGGAAGTGCCAAGCTATGTGGAAATCACTCCACAAAAGGAAGTAAGCCCAAAGCTTTGCGGAAAGCTTCAAACTTCTCCCTAGGCAGAGCCTTCGTGAAAAGGTATGCAATGTTCTCCTGCGTGGGCACATATGCCAAGCTGATCTCCCCAGCAGAGAACCTCTCCCTGACATAGTGATAATGCACCTCAATGTGCTTAGTGCGAGCATGGAACACAGGGTTCCTCGCAAATGCCAATGCGCTCTTACTGTCAGTGAAGATGGTGGTGGCAGAAGACTGGCCAACACCCAAATCAGCCATAAGGCGTATGAGCCACACACACTCAACAATCGCTGTGAAAGCTGCCCTATACTCAGCCTCACAACTGGAAGTGGCCACAGTAGGCTGTTTCTTGCTCAACCAAGATATACATGAGCTACCAAGCATGAAGAAAAAACCACTGGTGGACACAGGAGTGTCATAGCAACTAGCCTAATCTGAGTCAGAAAAAGCATGCAAATCTGGCGGTAGTAATCCCCTTGGGATAAAACAACCCAAGTAGCCAAGTACCACTCAAGTAGCGAAAGATGCGCTTAACCGCCTTCCAATGCGTGACTCGTGGGCAATGCATAAACCTGCTCATCTGTGAGACAACAAACTGAATATCTGGCCGAGTAATGCATAAGTAAATCAAGCATCCAATAGCCTGCTCATAGAGAACAACATCAAATGCATCTCCAACATCATGAAGACTCAATCGTAAACGTGTCTCCATAGGAGTGGCAATAGGCTTACAGTCTTCAAGGCCAAAACACTACAATAATGTGTCAATATATTTCATTTGACACAAAGCCATTCCACCATCAACTTGCATAAACTGAATGCCCAAATAGTGATGCAAATGCCCCAAATCAGACATCTCAAATGAGGCATGCAAATCAGCCTTGAAATCAGCAATATGCTTCTCAATAGGACCAGTGAGCAGCATGTCGTCAACATAGACAACAATGATCAGAAGCACATCATTAGCACGCTTAACATATAAGGTGCTTTCAGTTGTACTGTTCTCAAAACCATGTGCAACCAAATAGGCATGTATCTTCTCATACCAAGCACGTGGTGCTTGCTTTAAACCATATAATGCCTTCTTTAACCTGCACACCTGGTTTTCATGCCCTTTCTGCACAAAGCCACGGGACTGAAAAACATACACTTCTTCATGCAAGTCACCATTCAAAAATGCTGTTTTAATGTCCAACTGATGTACATTCCAACCATGATGGGATGCAAGTGCACAAATGCTCCGAACAGTAGTCATACGGCATGTAGGTGCAAAGGTCTCATCAAAATCAATGCCTCTTTCCTACGCATAACCCTTTGCAACAAGCCTAGCCTTATACCTGTCAACTGTACCATCAGGTTTGCGCTTCAGCTTGTATACCCACTTAGTGCCAATGGCCTTCTTTCCAGAAGGCAAGTCACATAAAGACCATGTACCATTCTTCATTATAACATCATATTTAGATTGCATGGCAGCCATCCAATTTTCTGAATTCTGTGCTTCATCAAAAGAAACAGACTCATTCTCATCACAGAGACTAGACATAGCCATAGCATAGCAATCTGATGCAAAGGAGGTACTATGAGAGCATGAACGAGTATGATATGACAAAGGTGCATCTAATTTGCTGTCACGCAAAGTCTGCACCATCCATTTTGGCATAGTTTTTGCCTGCTCAATATCAGCTCTGTCATCAACAAGTGCATCATGTAAATCTGCATCAGAAATGGAATGATCTGCATCATCATATGAAACCTACAAAGGCTGAGAAGTTGCCTCATTAGGACCAGCACTAGACTGTCCACCTGTAAAAAGAGGCATCAAAGTATCATACATGTCTTTGGAGCTAACATATGTCTCCTTAGTACATGAAAGCAATGGCTGAATAGCATCTTCCACAAACACAACATCACGGTTAACCAGAATGCATTTAGTATGTGGATGATATAGACGATAGCCTTTACTTTCAGAACTGTACCCAACAAAAATACATTTTACTGCCTTATCATCCAATTTTTTGTGATGTTGTTCAGGCACTAATGCATATGCTAAACAACCAAAAACACGCAGATGAGCAACAGATGGCTTGTGGCCATGCCAAGCCTCATATGGAGTGATAGACTGCAGCGCTTTAGTGGGACACCTATTCAGTACATATGCTGCACACATGATAGCCTCAAGCCAGAAACTATGTGGTAAAGCCTAACTCTTGACCATGCACCTTGCCATCTCCATGAGTGACCTGCTCTTTCGTTTGGCAACTCCATTCTGTTGAGGTGTATACGGCACTGTACACTGGTGTTTTATCCCACACTCAGCCATAAATGCATTAAAATCAGAAGACATATATTCCCCCCCTTGATCAGAACGGAGGGTGCCCATTTTACACGCTGACAGATTTTCAGCCAAAACCAAAAAACTGTTTAAAGCACATGAACACTTCGGACTTTGCTTTGAGTGGATATACCCATGCATGCCTGGAAAAATCATCAATGAAAGTCACGAACTAAAGGTAATTTCCAAAAGAGGGTGTCTGCATAGGACCATAGACATCACTATGTACAAGTTGCAATTTCTGTGTAGGCCGAACTGAACCATCTTTTGGAAAGGAGGAACGCTGCATTTTGCCCAAAATACAGCCTTCCCAAACATTTCTTCCAGGTGCCTCAAGTTTGGGCAAAGAGGACACCATTTCATATTTCTGCAGGCGTAGCAAACTAGCAAAATTCAGATGACCAAAGCGTGCATGCCAAAGCTTTGCATCTGACATAGCCTGAGAATCATTTACTGCACATGCCAAATCATTTCAGATCTTTCATAATCTATGAGCTTATATAGCCCACGACATAAAATGCCAGAAGCAATAATAACATTGCCATTTGACAGATCATGAACTGTACATCTGTCATCAACAAATTTCACAACCAAGCCAATCTTGGCTAATGCAGAAACTGATAACAGATTCTTCTTGATCCCTGGCACAAATAAAGCATCTCACAAAGTGAAAGAACTACCATCAGCAGTAGTCAAAATGATCTTACCAACTCCCATAACAGGATAAGAGGAGTTGTTGGCACATGTAACAGTATTCCCTGTAGGGGCAGGCTCGAATGAAGAGAAGAAACTGCGCTGCGAGGTAATATGTTTGGTCGCCCCATCGTCAAAGTCCCAAACATCTGAGTCTACTGCAGACGTGCACTTCTCATGAGAAGATGGGTCAAAACTACAAGCAGTAGTGAACGCCCGTTCTTCTTCGTGCACAAGATTAGCAGACTCCGTTTTTGGTGTAGAGGGTTCTGCAACAACCATTCTAGCCTCTTTCTTCTTTGCCTCTTTTGCAGCCAGTTTTGGACAGTTCTTTATGATATGATCATTCCCTTTACAGTACTTACAAAACAATTTCTGCGTTTCTATTTTTTTCTCATCTTTGTCTTGGTTCTTCGAATGTGCAGCATTTGTAGATTTCTGCTTACTAGTAGAAGAGCTCCATTTTCCTTTGCTCTTCTGACTAGCCAGGAAAGCTTGATCTGCAACACGCATAATGGACCTGTTCTGCCTGGACTGATCTTCTTGCAACAGAACAGAGACTAACTCCTCAAATGACAAGGCATTTGGATAGCCTTTCATCATCAACCGAAGAGTAGAAGCAAAACTCTGATATGAATCAGGAAGACCATTAAGAACGGTCTGCACAAGTGAGGTATCTGGTATAACGTCATCAACAGAAATCAACTGTTCCTTCAAGTCTTTGATCTTTGTTAGGAAACTATCCATAGAATCACCTTCATTCATGTGATCACTCTCCAACTGTTTTCGGAGGTAAGCAACACGAGCCTCATTCCTAGCTTGGTACAATGTGGCAAGTGTATCCCAAGCATCCTTAGCTGTTCTGCAAGAGCGAATATGAGGAATAATGGCACGTTTGACAGACAAAGCTATCAATGCATGTGCCTGGGCATCTCTACCATCCCAACGAATCTGCTCTATAGTAGGTGCAGCAGAAAACAGAAGCACGAACAGGAATCTGCACAATATCATCTTCGACACCATCTCCATCAGCTCCAGCACCTGTATTTGCAGTACCTATTGTTACAGGTGTAACAAGACATCTTTCAACACCCTGCACAATGTTCCACAATCCTTTTGCAACCAATACATGTCGCATCATATAAGCCCTTAATGGGTAGTTGGTACCATCCAACTTATCCTCAACATCCAACATACAGAATACATCATTGCTTTCAGCCATGACCGGTGACTAAAATACCTTGATGTAGAAAATTGACTGTATCTCAAAAAGTTGAACAGAACTGCCCAGACAAATTTTGCTAGACCTGTAGCAGACTTCGAGATGCTTATACTAGCGAACAGAAACTGGTATATACCTTTTGCACAAAAAGATGAAATAGCCTGCACAAGCACTGCAATAGTGTGTTCGGAGGCTGAAAGGAGCTCAGACCGTGATTTAGGCACCACACAGCGAAGCTGTTTTGATCTCTGAAACACCCTGAGTATGCTCACCAAATTTCGTGCAAATCTGAAACTGCAAATGGAGGAGTGTCGACGGTGCCCTAGATGAAGCGACGACCTGCTCTGACACCAATTTTTGGAGTTCGACATCTATGGAAGCACACGAACAGCACAAGGAAGAAGAAGAAGCTTAGAGCACAACACACAATACTGAATGTATTACTAGAGAATGTACAAATATATGTAGCCCATTAGGGCAATAGGCGTATATACAAGCCAGGGGATAAAAACCTCCTAAAGAGGGAAAAAAGTGCCCTGGCGGTCCTAGTGTGTTCACACACATGAATACCTAAATATATCAATAGATGGTAATCTTATTGAGTGCTCGATAATCGATGCACATCCTTTAAGATCCATCTTTCTTCTTCACGAGAAGAACTGGAGCTACAAAGGGCAAATAGCTAGGTCTGATCAGCCCTTTCTGTAAGTACTCATCCACAACCTTGTGGACTTCATTCTCCTCTTGCAAACTCATTCGAAATGGTGGCCGAGCAATCGGGTTCGCTCCTGGTACCAATTAAATTCTATGCTAAATGTTCTTGCAAGGAGGCAAACGTGAAGGTAGTTCTTTCAAGAATAACTCTTGGAATTCTGCTCTTACTTTCTCTCAAAGTACTTGAGCATTCCAACTAGAGTTTCTATGATTACATGAATCCATCATAATACATGATGAATACATGAAATAAAGAAAATAAATATACTCTCAATCAATCGTGAGCAACTTGGTAGCAATTACCAATCATGTCTCATGGAGATATGGCTCTTAGTCACCTCCCCTCATGATCAAACTGGTACACATGCAAAGAAAAGTCAATGGTGTGCTCTCTAGATGTGCGTTTTTATGTTTTTATGATTTCTATGTTTTTTTAAAAGTTTTTACGCTCCATGTACAACTAAGATATGCAAGTGGCAGTGGAAATCAACAAATCACAAACCTTTGCATAAAGGAAATAACAAAAAAGAAAGTTTCTGTATGCGTTGTTGACTTTTTATGCACATGCATGCAAAATCTTAAAACTTTCAACAGCATAATGACATAAAAATGAAAAAAAAAACAAGTGCACTACAAGAACATTGCAAGTTCTTATATTTTCCTTATTGTATCTAGAAAACCAAGTGCTACCTGTACTTGCAACACTACTTCCATGGAAAGTGCAGAGCTGAACAAGCTTCTAAATAGTCGTATATCATGTATGCCAAAAATGCTTGTCCTATGTACATCATGATGCATGAAGAGAGCAAGTATGCATTAAAATTGACAAGAAAATCTTATCTTAAGGTCCAAAAGCTTGATGCACAGGTCATGAAGATGATCCACACACTCTTCTTGCTTCTCCAATGGTCTTTTGATGATAAATGCATCAAAGAAGTGCTCGAACAGAGATCCTTGATGTCAACCAACCAAGTTTGAAGCTCTATACAGGTTGGAATCAAGATCCAAAAGGTAGGTTTCAAGATCACTCAATGGAAAGCGCTCTTAGTGAGGAATCCACATGAATAAAATCACTCCATTTGGAGTTGATATGAGCAAGATATGACTAAATGAGTGGAGGTGGGTAATGCAAATAGGCTAAATTAGCCTAACTTTGTCTATGGACTCAAAAGAAGCTCGAAATTCTTCTATTGGACTCTTCTTTCTCCACAAATGCATGCGAGATGCTATGTAACCCCACATTCGATGGAAGACTGAAAGTGCACATGCTCATATAGGAGACGAGTTCTATTTCCTTCAACTCTCAAGAGAGGAACATGATTAAACTCTCCCTCTCTCCTCTTCGGGCAAGCACGAACATGTGTGGGCACGTTCTATATGTGTTGGGCTGTTGCTCAAGATCGTGGGTAGCTACGTGGGCAGTTGGACCTCTTGGGGAGAGGGCTGATGTTCTTTTTGCTCCAGCTTGTCAACGAAAACCTCTCACACGATGGCCACACACAAACGATGAAGATGATGATGATGTGCAACTAGGAGAAAAATCCTGCAAAAAGATTCCTAGAACTTCCCCAATTTCACTCTAGATACCAATTGTAAGAACTAGAATATCTCAAAGCTTGAAAATCAAAGACCAGTGAATGATGTGTGTGCCACTCTCCTCCCATCCAATATGTCCTCTTGCATCCAAAATAGTAATGATCTAGAATGTTCTAGTGCAACCATGTGGCCATCATGAAACACTTATCCACATTACCATTAAGTACCTTAGGATATCCCCCGAGCTTGGGACCTTGGCTATGGTTGCCCCTTGTCCCACACTCACATGGAGTGGTCTCTGTAGACCAATGTCTGACATTTGGTCACTAAGAATGGAAGCTTATCTTCAAGGAAAAAATCTCTATGGTTACATATCTAGAGATGAGATGATGACAATCCTCAGAAGCAAAGGCCAACCAACTCAAGAAAAGAAAGAAAGGTTAACCCCATGGCATTCAAAGGATGCTCTAGCAAGGTCATATATTCTAAAATCAATCTCTGATTTTTTACTTCCTCACATCAGGAGTTTGCAAGACTTTAGAAGAGACTTGGAATGCTTTTGAAGCATTCTTCTCATCAAATACAAATGCATGGAAGAATCAACTATGAATGGAATTCACCACACTCAAGAATATGCCCAAACAAAGTGTGACTGATTTTGTCACCAAAATGGACATAGCAGACCAACTTGCTAGCATTGGAGAAATCATTGATGAAGAGCAAATAGTAAGGCAAGTAATCAATGAAATAAAGGCATATGGAATGGGAAGCTTTCACCATAGCCATGGACCTCTACATGGACATGCAGGTTCCTGATTTCAACACCCTCATGGGACAACTGTTCACACATGAGGCAAAGCTTATGCACTATAAATAGATAAGAACAAGAACAAAGATATCAAAGGAAAAGGTAAAAAGTATGATGATGAAGGTAGCATCTCTCAAGCAAACTTTCTAGGTAGAGGTAGAGGCTCAAGAGGGAGAGGCAAATGAGGAAGACAAGGTAAGGGGAGAGCTCAAAGCTCATCTTCATGCGCCATATGTGGCCTAACTAATCACATTACTGAGAATTGTTTCAAGAATCCTAGAAATCAAAGAGGAAGAGGTTACGACAGAGGAGGCTATGGAAGCTCAAGATGTAGATTCAAAAAAACAATAATGGTTACAACAATGACTCATACATCAACAACAACTACCAAGGAGGATATAGAGGAAGGAGAGACTAAAACAACTATGTAGATGATCAAAATCAAGAAGACTCACTTCTTCTGATGAACATGACCATGAAGCAAGGTAAAGCAGATGAACATGTATTATATATAGACTTACGTTGCTCAAATCATGTAGCAAGGAATGTAGCTCTACTCCCACACTCAAAGGATCCAAGGAATATACATGAAGTCCAAACAAGAGATGATACAAGGCATCAAGTGGAGCAGATAGGCAATGTGAAAACTTCAGATGGTAATATGAACCTATTGACCAAGGTATTGTATGTGCCAACTATCACAAAAAATCTCATAAGCTTAGGTCAGATTGTTGAAAAAGGATTGCAGGCCAGATTCACAACGAATGGAGCATTTGTTGAGGATCCACTTCAAGGATTCAAAAGGATAGCAAGAGGAGAAAAATCATGTAGATTATTTACATTTGAACTCCAAGATATAAAAAATATTGCATTATTCAATTATGGTAGCCAAACTCTGAAGCAAATCAATAGGGATCAGAGTGTACTTGGCTTACCAAACATATCCGAACAACACATGATCTACAAATGTAGTGCTTGTCAATTTGGTAAGTCACACAAGCAAACATTCACAAAGAAGGGATACATTCATGGAGACCTATTGGAGCTAGTCAATATAGATGTATGGGGAAAACTTTGAAGAGACTAAGGTCAGATGGAGGGGGATAATATTTCTCCCATGACTTTGATTCTTATCTCCAAGAGAGAGGAATCAAAAGAGATATTACTACCGGGTATACTCTAGAGCAACATGGAGTGGCAGAGAGAAGAAATAGGACAATTGTGGAGGCTGCAAGGTCAATGCTAAATGAAAAGAAGTTACCAAATTACCTATGGCGAGAGGTTGTATCCACAGCCACATACTTGATCAATAGATTTCCATCAAAAGCATTGGATGGGATGACAGAATATGAAGCATGGAATGGAAGAAGACCTAGCCTTGATCATTGCAGGATCTTTGGGTGCATAGCATATGCACACATACCTTCACAAGTCAGAGACAAATTAGATCCAAAGGTAGAAACATGCATCTTTATTGGCTATGACCTTAATAAAAAAGGTTATAGGCTATAGAATCCTAGCAATAAAGGTTTGATTGTAAGTACAGATGTTGTGTTTGATGAAAAAAGTATTGGTTTGAAGATGATTGCAAGAAAATCAAACTTCCCTATGATCAAGAGGAAGACTTTCCAACATTATCAAAGAGCAATGAGCCAACACTTGAAGCAATAAAGATTTGATTGTAAGTAGAGATGCTGCGTTTGATGAAAAAAAGTAATGGTTTGAAGATGATTGCAAGAAAATTAAACTTCCCTATGATCTAGAGGAAGACTTTCCAACATTATCAAAGAGGAATGAGCCAACACTTGAAGCATCAAATGATTTTGATAATGTCCATAAGAATCCAAGAAGGGAAATCAATTCTTCAAACTCCGAAGGCAAAGCTAAAGTGCAAGAGTTAAGAGATGTGGGAGGATCTTCTAAACAAACTATAAGAAAGTCTACTATGGAGAAAAGGAAGCCAGAAAGGTATGGTTATGATACCTCTTTAGTCACTAAACATTCAATATGCATAGCATAGGACTCAAACTCTGAAAAACCATCTACATAGCCAAGATGAAGCCAGAATGGAGGAGTGCCATGGAAGAAGAAATAGAATCGCTACAAGAAAATCAGACTTGCGAATCGATACTCAAGAAACCATATATGAAGGTCATTGGCTCAAGGTGGTAAAGAAGAATTCTGATGGATCAATTAACAGGTACAAAGCAAGGCTTGTAGCCAAAGGATTTGCACAAATGCAAGGTATTGATTATGAAGAGACATTCTAACCTGTGGCAAAAATGCCTAAAATTAGAGTACTTTTGAGTGTTGCATCTTCCAAGAATTGGAAGATATATCAAATGGATGTTAAAAATGCTTTATTAAATGGTTGGATTTTAGAAGAAGCATATATGGCTAAACCTCTTGGTTTTGAAGATCAAACATACCCTGAACATGTGTGGAGGTTGAGGAAAGCCTTGTATGGCTTGAAGCAAGCTCCTAGAGCTTGGAATCATAGACTTGTCACTTACTTGTAGGATAAATGTTTTATTGTAAGAAAGGCATATCCTTCTCTTCATTAAGAGGAATCAATCAAAGGTCATATACCTCTGTGTACATGTGGATGATATAATCATTACAGGAAGTGATGTAGAGGGAATTAGGAGGATTAAAGCTCAAATGAAGGAGATCTTCAAGATCAGTGATCTTGGTTTACTCACATACTTCCTAGGCTTGGAAGTGGTATATACAGAGAAAGGTATGTTCCTCATAAGAAAGTACATTGGAGATATGCTCACTAAGTTAAAGATGGAAAATACAAAGGTTACAGGTACACCCATGGAGGTGAATCTGAAGTTAAGTGTAAGAAAAGACTTGAATGATGTGTGTGTGACTCTCCTCCCATCCATATATACCCTTGGCCCTTGTCCCTCACACACATAGAATGATCCTTATGGACCAATGTCATGATCCCTGTGGATCAATGTCTGACAGTCTCTCCCTGTTCTAAAGATCATTGTCCTCAATGATCAATGAGGGAAAGTACTTGCAAACCAGAGCTTCTGATTCCCAAGTAGATTCAGTAAGTGGTAATCCTCTCAAGGCTACTAGATACTACTGGATGACACGGTTCCTCGACCATTTCTATCTCCGATCTAGTATCTTGTTTGGAGAATGATCTGTGCTATCACTTTCCTGCAAAGAAACAATACCTTCTATTAGATGATCCTCCCTAGAAATATACTTCCAAAGTTTACTAACACGAAATACTATATGGATTCTGCAATATGGAGGAAGCTCTAATCAGTATGCAACTTCACTTAGCATTTTAACTATCTTTCAAGGTCCACAAAACCTTGGTGAAAGCTTACTACACTTCCCTTTGAAGAGTGAAGTAGATCTAGCTAGTACATGAAGAAAGACTCTATCTCCCTCCTCAAAGGATCTAGGAGATCTCTTCCTGTCAGCATACTCTTTTGCCCTATGAGCGGTGTTGCTCTAGCACAATGGTAAGTACCACGTTAAGAAGCTTCACCTCCTTAATTGTCAATCCGTGGAAGAGATAGGAGTGATATGAAGATCGTGAATGTGAGATGAAGTGAGAGTGAAGGTGAGAAGCACAAAGATGCACACACACATACACACACACAATGAAGAGACAAGCAAGACACAATGGAAGGTGAGAAATCCACTCTATTGCTCAAGAACACTATTACAAGCTCAAAATAACTCTAAGCTCACATCTAGTGACCGGCATAGTTAAAAATTAGGTCCTAGATGCTATTTGAAAGGGTAAACGGTCTAAAAATAACAAAAATTGGTATGCGCATTCTACCTAAGCTCCTCAAGCTCGAGGACTCCTCGGCTTGCACAAAATGGAGCTATGGATTACAAAATGGGGTTTTCTATATTACATATGTTACAATAGTGATAAAAATCACTGTTGGAGGTTTTTGAAAAGTATTAAACATAATTCTTTGAAAAAAGATTCGACTGGCTCCTTGCTCCGTTGTTACATGCTTCCGCGTCTTCTATGCCTCTGGCTGCTTCCAACACCCCCCTCCCTCTCGCTTCTGTCGTCCCTGATAGAACCTTATTGTAAGGTCTGCCGGATATAGTTCTATAGGAGGTCTTGAGCGAGGGTGTGCTCGGAGATACGAATGCCTCAGGCCAGGTCGGCCTCGAGTTTCTCCCAGTCTATTGGTTGCGGTTCTTCCGGTGGCGGGAGCTGATAGTGTGTGGAATAGACCATGCGTTCACAGGCAAATAAGTGTAATAAATGTGTAGTCCTGCTTATGAATACCTCTGAATGGTATTCCCAGAAGCCGGTTGTGAACATCTCTTTGAAAGTCTGCTTGTAGCACGCCGGTAGGTACTTTATTCTGCAATGCCAGGCATAACACACCCGTAGCGATGGCATTGTACTCATATCATATACCAGATCGAAATTGCCATGCTCAAAGCCCGGGGTGTTTACATGAGGTTCCTTGACACGTCGGAAGACTTTAAAAATCATTTGCATCATGTCAAAGATTTTGACAGTCATATGCGCCGCTATATCGTCCATATGCTTTAATCTAGGGAGCCAGTGGCAAATTGTAGCCATCATGTAGCCTACAGTTGGTAACTCAATGGGTGGCTTAAAATAGGGGTAATTCAACCAGTCCTGGCACTGCTTATTGTTTTGTACGTTAATAGCAAAGGCAGTCCAGGAGCGGCGTCGTGGTACTGGTCCCCAAAATGGGTTGTACTTTAAGTGCAAAGGTGCCTTTACCCATGTACTCATCATTTCTGGATACTTGTGTAGTAAATCTTTTCACCACTCTGGTTGATAGATCTCTCCTTGTTGTGCATCAAGTGGTAGATCGTCCTCCTCGAATTGAGTCGCATGCGATGGTTTCTTACCTGTCTCTTTCTCAATGGATAACTGGTATTCAGCCATTAACATAAAATACGGTTTATACTGTAGCTCATGCCCAGATATGTATCGTCGCGGGGCCAAGTGAGCAAAGAATGGAGACTGTAAAATTCTTTCTTCTATCATCGCCATGGCATGTAATTGTGCCTCTACTCTAGCTGAGTGCGTTGTCCCAAGTTCCTGAATTGTCTTCATCCACACGGGGGTCGGGAGTTCGTAAGTCATCTGGCCTTCGGCCGTGACACGTCCGCCTGGGATGGGTTGTGGCTCGTACGCCTCTTCAAACGTTTCCTCCACCGGGATGGTGACAGTTTCTTCCTCAACTGGTAGCTCAGGTGGGGAATCTGGCCTTGGTGGTGCTTCATATACTGCAATCCTTGATTCAAGGTTTGATACCTGGGCCCGTAATGCGTTGAGTTCCGCTAAGATGTCAGGAGAGGGGTCGGCAGGTGCTGGGATGTCTTGGTGTGCCGGTGCTCGTAACTGGAGTAGTTTATGATCGTCTTTGAGTTTCTGTAACTCCTCATTCATGCAATCGTATTCATCTAGCAGTCTTACATGATCTTCTAGCAGCATCTTCATTGAGTCTGAGGGAATGGCTTTGAACCGACTAGGACTCAAAGGTTGGTCTGGGTGGTCAAGAGCTGCTTCTAAGTTTTCTCGGTTCTGATCCTGTAGGCGCTGATTTTCCTCCTTTGCTGCTGCTAGATGTCTTCTGAGTAAGCCCATGTTTTGTGTTAGCGTTGCATTGCGGACTGTCTGGGCTCTTAATAAGTTATCCAGGTCAGCAGTGGCTTCCTTGGTCTTTTCTTCGCTTTCTAGTTCTAATTTATGATAGGCCTCTCGTAATTCTTGGTAGCGGCTGTTCAGTGAGGCATTCTCAATAGACAATAAATTAAGCTGCGACTGTAAGTCAGTGGTTGTCCTCTGCAACTGCTGATAATTATTGCCAAGAGATGTGAACTCATCTCTTACTTGCGTCATACACATGAACATCTGTTGAAATGCATTATCTACAGTGGGTGATAGTATTAATGGGGTGCTAAATGAAGATGCAGTGGGTGTAGATGCAAAGGGAACGGGGAATGGGGGTGGGAAGGTGGATGCTGTCGGTGACTGCTCTGGAGATGGTTGTGGTGAGGGTGATTCCGGGACTTGTAAGCACGGGATAGTGCCTCTCATCCGCTTTCCGGCTCTGCCTTTGCTAGACTTTCTAGCCTTCTTAGTGGTCCCTTTGAATGCTTTCAACTCGTCGCTGGTCATGGCATGCTCAATCGACAAATCATATGCCAAGCACATATATATAATCCTTGTGAGTGCAGAACACCCATTGATGACCTTCTTTCGCTTCCACCTATGCTGTGCTAAATAGAGCTGATCAATTATCCAGCTAGCTAGATCAACAGTCTGGGGTCCAGTACATGCTAAGTATAGGCCAAACCAGATTCTTTTGTGGGGCATGGTAAAACGATCCTGAGCTGGGAAAGCAAAATGCTGCATGCATATCCGTAATGGCTTGGAATAGCCTCCCACTTAGTTACATCACCACATTTCATCGGCTCTGAAAATAGCCGTTCTCTCTCCGTAGGAGTGTGCGTTCCATGTATTTCTATAGCTGAAATAGCCTCCCACTTAGTTACATCACCACATTTCATCGGCTCCGAAAATAGCCGTTCTCTCTCCGTAGGAGTGTGCGTTCCATGTATTTTGAGAGCTGCGCGAATTAAATCTTTAGACAGATAAAACCTTCTGAATGGAGGATCATTTACCAAGGATGGTAACATGAATGTTCCGGGTAGATCCTTGTTCTCTGAGGCTATCAAGGTTGTACAAGTAAAAGCATCTGTAAAAATCGGGTTTAGCCAAAGGGTCACTGTAGCTCAATGATGAGTAGCACCTCCTTTAATGTCAATCCGGGAAGACGTGAGGATGGTATGAAGACCTCGAGCAAGTGGCGGCACAAGTGCGTGAGTGAGAAGCACACAAACATGAACACACATACACACACACGTGCACACACGGCAAGACAAAGAGTGAGAATCAATGGAGTTCTTAGATTACTTTCAAAAAGCTCTTACAAGTTTGTTTCAATTACAATCTAGCCCCAAAAATGAGCTGTCTAGCTCTTTTTATAGTTTTTGACTAGCTTTGGCCCTGTTCAGACCTAGTGTCCGGCCTAGTTAAAAATTAGGTTCCAGGGCTTATTTGAGGGCTCAAACGAGATCTAAAAAATACGAAAATTGGCAGGTAGATACTTCTCAAGCTCCTCAAGCTCAAGGACTCCTTGGCTTCCACAAAATGGAGCTACAAAAATATGAAATGGTAATTACAATGGTGTTTAGTGATGAGAATCACTTTTAATTGGTGTAAGGGTTTTGAAAAACTAAAGGGTTGCCTTAGTGCTAGATCTGCGTGAATGCTCATACGTGCTTCTTCCTGAAGAAAATTATTGGCCTATTTGCCAGATCTTCGTTGACTCCCTTGTCTGCTTGTGCCTTCTCTCCCTTCTGACTCTCTTCTCTGACTGCCATGCCTCGTTAGTCCTTCAGTTCCTTGTCTGCTACTAACACCCCCCCTCTCTCGCGTCTGTCGTCCCTGACAGACCCTTGTTGTGTGGGTTTTTGGATGTAGTACTCAACGACATCCTGCGCTAAGTGATGTTCGGCAATTCTCAATCCTTTGGCTAAATCTGTGAGTAGAGCATCCCAACTTGACATTTTTGAAGGTCCTGAAGGTGACCAACATAAGTTCGAAAATCTTCAGGCACATCTGAGTCATGACATCAGGTACATTCTTGAACCGGACCCCCCAATGTCGAATCGTCGAAATCATATATCCAATAGTAGGTGGGCCCTTAGGGGGTGCGAAGTACACATAATTGAGCCACTTCTCACAGCCTTTAATCGTCAGCACTGTTTGTGTGTACTCCGGCCATGATCTCCTTCGAAATACAGGGCAATAACATGGGTTATATTTGATGTATAATGGCATGTTGTTCCATGTTCTTACCATTTTCGGGTAGGTTTCAAGCAGCCGAATTCTCCAAGTCGGTTGGCGAATATGTCCCTGCTTGGCACTCTCTGGGATGTCTTCAGGTGCAAACTGTGTGGCAGAGGTTGGTTCCCTTGAGGTGTGGTGCTTGATTTCCGCATTATAATCCGCCATTAGAACGCAAAAAGGAACATACAGGTCGTCCGATGGGCTGATCCACCTATGGTGTGAGAGATTCTTAAAATAATCGGATTTTATTACAACCTCCTCCAATTGTGACATCAATGCGATTTGGACTGCCACCCTGTCATCATGTGTCGTGGCTACTTTCTCTAACTTTTGCATCCATTCAGGTGCCTCAATTTCAATTGTGTCCATGCCCTGTTCTGTTCGCTTACCCCCGGGTGTTGGCATCGGGACATAGGGATCCTCGAATGTTTCTTCCACTTCAATTGGCACAAGATCGTCAGGCTCGGGCTCTACTAGAGGGGAGGGCTGACGCTCGTATTGCATGACCTTGCTACGTAATTCCTCAAGTTCTGCCCGAAGTTTAGTGACCTCTTCAGATGTATCTTCTGCGGTTGTGATCTTGCTGGGTGATGTCTGTCGGGTGGCCAACTGCCTTAGCAAATCATCTCTCTCTTTTTCTAAGGCGGCATGGGCTTCCATTAGATCGGCATGAGTTTCTAACACCACTTTCATATTCTCAGAGGGAATTGCCTTGAATCGCTCTGGGTCAATCTCTTGTGGGGAACCCTCCATGGCCGCCTCCAGATTTTCTTCGTTCTGTTTCTGTAATCGTTTATTTTCCTCTAGCGCTGTAGACATATGCTTGCGTAGGAGGCCCAAGTTCCGTCGAAGCTTCAGGTTTTCCGTGATCTGAGAATGTAGCAGCTCGTCCATGTGTTGTCGTTCTTCATCATCTGCTTGGGGTGGGTTGGCTACTAATTGTGCATATTGTTCCTGTAATGTCACGTGCTGCTGTTGTAGTAGCTGCTTCTGCTCTTCAAGATCCATACATCGTGCTTGAAGATCTGCGTGGCTTCGGAAGAGCCTTGTATGTTGGTTGTCAAGGTGTTGGTAGTGTTGCTGAAGTTGGGACATGCATTGATACATATTATTAAATACATTATTAAGAGGAATGGTGGGAGAAATGGTGTCGAATGCAGAGGGGAAGGGAAAGGGAAAGGGAATTGTGGATGCAGTACTGGGGAAGGGTGAGGGGGGAGGTGGGGGAATGGGAGATTGTGGGTAAATGGGGGGTGGGAGAGGTGCAGAGGTGGGTGACACCTCCATGGATTCAAAAGTGGAGGCCGTGGTGGGAGTGACTGTGAACATGGGGATTGTGGTTGCGGTGAGAGTTGTGAACGTGTATAGAGGTGTGTGTAATTGTGAACTCCCAGGAAGTGTGATCGGAGTAGTGGGGTTTACCGTGGCTGTGGTTAGACTTATGTTTTCAGTGGAAATAGAGTATGTGGGTTGACTGATGGTTTGTGCGTCGGTGTGTGTAGTGGGTTCGGAGGTGGTGACAGTAGAGGTTACAGTGGTAGAGGGAGGTGAATGGGGCGGATGTGGGGGAGAAGGTGGCAAGGGAGGTGATGGAGGTGCACTCGATGTGTGGGCTTCCTCGGTGTCGTGAACAGTGTGTGCTGTGCCAGTGGTTGTGGGGGTGCCTTGTGGTCCTGATCCTAATACATTCATTTGTTTTCCCGTTCGTGTGGGGCGTCTGCCATATCTTTTCTCTGTCCTTCGTGATTGCACTAGTGCAGTATGCACCGTTTCAGGTACTCCCAAAGCGTCCGATATCATTTCCAAGGTGGCACGGTATTGCTCGTCCACACCTTCCTCCTCCAGAATCTGGTTCATGAGGGCTTTACCTGCAGCTAATGATAGTTTGTGTTGCTCTTGAACTCGGTTCATCGTATCGTAGAGCTTCTTTAATGCGTTAGTATAGGCTGGGGCACCTTCCAGTACTTGTAGGGCTTCCTGATCATACTCTTGTTCTTCTGCTTCTGATTGTCCACCCTGTGCCTCCTCATGTGCTTCTTCTTCATCGTCCACATTGACTACGTCCGGTTGGCTGGGCTGGGCTTGGTCTGGGGCAGTTTGCTGTCCACCAGCTTGCTCTGCTTCAACTTCCGCATTTACAGCTTCGATGATTCTAGCAACTTCTTCATCCGTTAGATCCTCCAAAGTGAATCCATGCGGGAATTCCAGATCAGTAGGTACTGGTGGAAACACAAGGTTAGGGCCATCTGTGCTGTGCCTGGGTAACCTGATAGTAAATGGTTGTACTCGTCGGGGAAGTCTTGGGGTTGTTTCAGGCGTTAGGGTTGCACCGCGAGCTTGTGCACAAGGCATCTAGACAGCGCCTCTCATCTTCTTTGAGGGAGGCCCTACAGCTGACAATCTGCGTTGAAACTCATGTGCTCTGGTCCAAATGAGAGCCCTCTGCACCGGTACATCATATGCGAGACATCTGTACACAATTCTTGTAAGCGCACAGCAACCATACAGTACAGACTTTTGCTTCTTATACCATCTCTGATGAGCCATGTGAATCTGGTCGATAATCCAGTGGGGCATATTGATTGTCAAATCAAAAGCATCCGCCAGGTAGAGGCTAAACCAGATCTTTTTGGGAGGCATTGTGAACCTTTCCTGCGCGGGGAATGCGAAATGTTGCATGACCACGCGTAAGTGAATGGCGATCGTAGGTGTCATCGCAACCATGTCCTTCAACTTCGTCAGATTCCTGTTCTTCATATTGTCTGGAACCATAGTCTCTTTCTCTGTTGGAATGTGCATACCTTTCATGTCGAGTGCTTCTCTTACCAAGTTGATAGTCAAGCGGAAACGCTTCAGCTCGTTGCCCCTTGTGAGTGATGGGAGCACAAAGGAGCTGTATCCTTTCTTGTCTTTGCTGGGAGTGAGGGTACTAATTAAGTATGAGCACCTTAGAAAATCTGGCTTTGGTAGTTGGAACTTGAAGTAATCATAAAGCCCAGCCTTCTTCCATATCGACTTCAGTCCTTCATTATTCTGTAGCTTTTCAAACTCCCTGGTAAAGAAATGGTATCTGCCCCAACGTCCATTGAATTCTACCTCGGACTCCCACATATATGTGCCTTCACCCAGAGGTCCAGCAACGTCACTGAACCAGTGTGAGGTTTTGCCCACCGGCATTGTGTGACCCTGTGGAGGATTCTGGATCGGTATGGCATGTAATGCCCGTAATGCCGCTGGTCTTTGCTTTAATTCCTCCTCAACCGGAAGGCTTTCGATGTCCACCACTTGGGGGCTGGTGCCTGCGTGGGAGCTAGTTCCTATCGTATCGGCCATGTTATTTCTTGCTGCTTGTCTCTGTGAGAATATACAAACATGTGTTAACATTGTACAGGACAAGGGAGGACCGTTGTTGTTCCCATTACAACATTAACATGAGGGTCGGGAGCGAATAATGGGTTAGTAAGTGCTCGGTGCGAGTGCGTGTGCGGTTAGCCGTTCGGTAGACCTAAGAGTTAAGTGGAATGATGTAGTGTGATAGTGATGTGGTTAGTAAGTTATCATGGATTTACAAATGGGGTCTGGGGGTTTGTTACAAGTCTGAGGCTGCCAAATGCAGTGGATGGGTTTTGCTCTTGGTTTCGTAGAGACTCTAGAGAGCTTTATCGGTGTCTTGGTTTGAAAATGAGGCCTTTTAGGGACCTATTTACAAGTGATTATGTGCATGCTCATGGGCCTTGGTGTGTTCCTGAGTGTTGAAAACGAGTGAATGCTGGCTGTGCGAGTGGATGGGTTATGCTGTATAGGTTGTGGTTTCGGCGTAGCTACTTGCGCCCGCAAACAAGCCGTAGGCACCCAAATTTGTCTTGATTGTGGGCTAGCCTTTATCGACTTCTTGGGCACCCAAATAGGTTTCACGTTAGCAGAAGAATTTCTGAAAGACTTTTTATTAGTATCGTGTTGTTGGTGACTAATAAGAGGCTTTGCCTGTGTGGTTGGCTTGAGTGCAACCGGGTGTTCGCCTTTCCGTACCCACACTTGTTTCACTTGCTGGGACATTTTGCTGCGCAGGTACTTTTGATCTCTGACATAGGAAGTACTCTGCTTCTTCTGCCTTTGATCCATCTTTGGTTGCTGCCTCCTTCTGGCCTTTGGAAAAGAAGGGAGTTCCGTTGCATCCCTGACTCCTTTTTTGCAAATATCATTCCTCTGCAACACATAGTTTTGGACAAGAACAACATGGTCATCTTCATGTGTATTCCTGGAAGGACCAGGAGTCTGTGCCTTTCCTAGTTCCTTGATTGCTCCATTATCTAACTCTACTGTAATTCGACTATGATTGACCCAAACCTGAAGAAGTCCACTTCTTAGGTTTAAGTTGACTGCTTGGTCATAGATCCAGTCTTGACCCAAGACAAGGGGTTCCGTGAGATCCTCATCTTGACACACTAGTACTTTAACTGTCATTGCCTCATCATGAATGTAGAGGGGAAGTTCCACCTCGCCCATGCAAGGGGTTTCCACGCCTCCCAATCCTATGAGATATGCTTCCACAGGATTGATAGTTAACTGCAACTCTTGACAGTAAGACAACTTAACAGCACTAGTGGCTGCACCTGAGTCAATCAAGGCTCTTACAGTCCTTGCACTCTTTCCTTGTCCTATATCTAAGGTTATGAAAGGACGTCGATCGGTTATCTTATGTGAGCTAACACATGAAACTTCACACATAGCCATGTCATATCTTTGATCTGCATATGCATCTTGCCTAGGGTGCTCTCTACCTTGTCTTCTTAATTTCATTCTCCGGATGCGCTCTAGGGCTTCTGCTTGAGCTTCTTCTCGAATTCGCTTTTCTTCCTCCTTGCGTTTCTTTGCAGTGTTGAGTCGACTGAGCATTTCCTCCGTGAGGGGTTCCTGATACAACTTGACTCTGCATCCGCTGACATAGTTTGGGAGAACATCACCCTCTAACGTGGCTAGTTGTACTGCTCCACTCGTGGAGATTCTATTGATGATCATAGGTCTGTAGCCTCTCTTTTCTAGCTTCCTTGCATGTTGCTTCAATGTGTAGACTAAAACTAGATCTCCTGCTTTCAAACCCTTATCCTTCACATGGGCATCGAAGTATGCCTTCTGTCTCTTCTTGGCTGCATATATTCCTGCAGTAGCTCTCAGTCTTGTTTCCCCTAATCGTTCAAGGTCAAAGATCCTAGAGGAGAGCTCATGACCTGTCCATTCGTGCTCTTGTGCTACTCTCAATGTAGGGATCAAGAAGTCCAAGGGTAGCACAGCGTTTTTGCCAAATACCATCTGAAAGGGGGTGGCTTGGAGTACCGTTTTGTAGGCAACTCGATATGCCCAAACAGCATGGTGTAGCTGTTTGTCCCAATCAGAGCGTTTAGTGTTCACTAATTTTGTCAGTACATTGCATAAGATCTTATTAGTGCTCTCAGCTTGTCCATTAGCTTGAGGGTGATAAGGGGCAGACTTCTTGTGTATTACTAAGAATTCTTGGAGTAGATTTTCAATCACTTCGTTCAAGAAATGAGTGCCTCTATCACTTACAAGCTCTATAGGTAGCCCATATCTTGTGAACACATTCTCAAACAAGAATTTAGCAGTTGTTTGAGCATCGTTCTTTGTCGTAGCCTTTACCTCCACCCACTTGGTGAGATAATCTGTTGCAACAATGATGTATTCCGCATGAGAACCCTTAGCTGGGGGATTAATAGGACCTATGAGGTCTATTCCCCACTTAGAGAACGCACGTCCACCCATCATAGGTTTCAGTGGCATCTCATCTTTGCGTATAGGATACTGAGTCCTCTGACAGACATCACACCGTTTCACATAGGTATGTGCATCCATGTGAAGGGTAGGCCACCAGAAGCCCGCAAATAGTATTGCCTTGATCACCCGATCCGGTCCAAAGTGTCCTCCTGCTACCCCTTGGTGAGCAGTTTCTAAGATCTTAAGATATTCACTTTCATGGACACATAGCCTCAGGTAACCATCTTTACCACGCTTATATAGATTATCACCAATGAGTGAGTAATCCAGGGCTTCTTGTTCTAAACTCCTTTTCCTAGCCCGAGTCATGTCTGGAGGGAATGTGTTTGTCCTCAGGAAGGATACTAGAGGTTCACTCCAATCTGGCACTATAGACACTTGATAAAGAGTGGCGTGTTCCACAGGTGGTTTAGTGTAGCAGATTGGGCATTCCTTGCACAACTTTTGGACATCAGCTTCCATAGTTGGCCAATGTACTCCGAGTCTCCTTAGCGTTTGTAAGGTTCGTTGCTTTGAATGGTGTTGCTCTAATGCACCTACATGTGCTAATTGCAACCATTTATTGTACTCGTCCTCTTCCACACAACAAGCCAAGATTCCTTGATCTGTGTGCTTGTACATACTTCCTGCCATGATGTGGTACTTTTGGGCTTTTACAACCTCTCTGTTCCGTGTGTTTACTACTGGATGGTTAGGCCCGTATGTCAATACTGGTACCAATGGCTTAGCCCACTGCGGCACCACTTCCAAATTAAACAAGTAAGCATCAGGAAGATCATCTGATACTCCTTGTGGGGCTTCTCCAGATGTGAGCCTAGAGAGATGATCTGCTCTTAAATGAGTCCTCCCTTTTCTCACCACTACCTCAAAGTCATATTCCATGAGCAAGAGAAACCATCTCACTAATCTTCCTGTATTGCATGGCTTGTTTACGAGGTATAGCAATGCCTGATGATCAGTAAAAATTTAAACTTATTTGCAAGCAAATAGTGTCTAAATTTCTTAACTACATATACCATGCCTAAACCTTCTCGCTCTGTAGTGGTGTAATTCCGTTCAGCTGCATTCAATTGTCTACTGGCATAGGCAATTGGAAGATCCATATTACCTTCACCAGTAGGTTGTGCAAGCACGCATCCAATGGCATAATTGGATGCATCCACGTGAACATGGAATGGCTTATTCCAATCTGGTGTGGTCAAGATTGGTGCTGAACATAATCTTCGTTTAAGCTCCTGGAAGGAATTCTCACATTCATCCGTCCACTCAAAGTTAGTCAGAAGTCCGTACATGGGCTTTGCAATGACAGCGTACATATGAATGAACCGGCGATAATAACCACAATGCCCCATGAAAGCTTGTACTTCCTTGACATTCTTTGGCCTAGGTAGCTCTGCTATGGCTCTCACTTTCTCTTCGTCGGTAGATATGCCATTCTTTGACACTGTGTGTCCTAGAATCTTGCCTTGCCTTACCATAAAAACACACTTTTCTGGGTTCAGGCAGACTTGATATTCTCTACATTTGTCAAAGATTTGCCTGAGTTCGGGGATATGGGTTTGCCTAATGTTCGAATGAGCACAAAGATCATCAACATAGACCTCTAAATTTTTCCTCAGGAACTCTTTAAATACATGGCACATCAGCCTTTGGAAGGTAGCTGGTGCATTGGTAAGCCCAAATGGCATGACTCTAAAGGCAAAAATGCCCCATTCTGTGGCAAAAGCCGTTTTATGCTGATCCTCTGGAGCTATGGCTACTTGATTGTAACCCGAAAATCCATCAAGGAAGCTGTATACTTCCTTGCCTGCCACTCTTTCTAAGAGATGCTCTGTGATAGGAAGCGGATAGTTATCCCGAATTGTGGCCGCATTAACCTTTTTCAAGTTAATGCATACGCGCAGCTTTCCATTTTTCTTGGGCACAACTACGATGGGGGATACCCACTCAATGTGCTCAATTTCATAGATAAATCCAGCTTCAACCAATCTATCTATCTCTTCTTTGATCTTAGCAGCGTAATTATCGTTATATGTGTAGGGTTTTTGCTTAGAGGGTTTAGCATCTGAGGTCATGGGGATGGTGTGTGAGCATATGTCAGGGTCAACACCTTTCAAATCCTTGTAACTCCAAGCGAACACATCTCTGTATTCTCTTAGCAAGGCAATTAATGCATGCTCTTCTTCCTCTGTTAGGTCATGGCCTATGTATGTGCATCTTTCCTCTCCTTCTTCTAGGGCCACTACTATTTTCTTGGTGGTTTCTTTGTTATCATAGGCCTCTCCTGATTGTGCCTCTCGTTTCGGCATTCTAATCATGACTCTCCTGTCATCTATCTCATACTTCTTAAAATTTTCCGGGACCTCAAACAAAGATTCTTCCTCTTCTGGTGAGGCTTCTCTCTTCTTTCGTTTCTTTCCTTCTTCCTTCGGGGTCACATGTGTTGCTAATCTTACATCGTTTGTAAGCTCTCCATGCCTCTGGGGTTGAAATTCTACTTCGTGGAAGTATTCTTCATCTGATGCAAATGGTGGGTCCATAATGATTGACTCTAGATCAGAGTCACTTGCATCCTCAAATGCATCAGGGCTAGGTTCGCATTCTTCTAGAACTGCCTCTCCCATGATTGGCTCTATGGAGAAGACTGAAATGTCATAGCCATCCTCATCACAGTGAGGTGTCCATTGTTCTTCATTGATGGCTACGTCCATGGTTGCTAAAATTTCTGCCCAGCCATGGGGTTCAAATTCCTCATCTGGGAAAACTACAGGTGCATAGGCTGGGTCTTGGATTGATCTATGGGATTCTTTTGCACCTACCTCTCTGGCTTTTTCTCTCTTCTCTTCCTCTACTACTACTTTGCACATCCATAAGTGGGTGTCTTCATGCATCCATGAGGATCCTGAGCCTATGGAATGCACGGATTCCGTATCATCTTCGGCTCTATGGATGGGATTCCATTGGATGGGAGGGACATCTCTATGAGAGTAATCTTTGAGATTCACTTTGGTCATGACACCTAAGTGCTGCAGGTACAAAGAATTGGTTCCCCAATCCTGTACCACTTGCAACTGTCGCATAAATGGTCTTCCCAAAATCATCTCATAGGCATGATTCTTGCTAAAATCACATATAGCAAAGCTATGCTCAAACTCAACACCACATGTGGTGAGAGTTATGCCTTCTAGCAATCCCAAGGGCCTCTCTATATGACCATCGGCCATTTGCAATTTCATCCTCGTGGGCCTGAGTGCCGGCTTGCCCCAACGCTTCCATAGGGAAGTGGTGGCAATTGCAACTCCTGCACCTGAGTCCAAGATTGCCTTGGTGGTGTACTCCTGGTAGGTGATGGGAAGATAGGTGTTCCCTTCTTCGCCTTCACACATATCTCCTATCTTATCCAAGGGAATTTCTGGCACCGTCCTATGGGATCCTACCTGGGAACAAGGTTTGGCTATTTCTGGTACTTGTTTGGCGACATGTTTCCATAATTCAGGTCTAACCTTGAGTAGCTCTTCTAACTTGAGATTGCACTGCACGTTAGTGTTCTTCACTACCTCTGTGTTCCTAGGTATGACTGAATCTTCGTTTCTTACCATGATTGTAGGTGTTCTCATACACGTGGACTTTGCTTCCCATGGGCCTGTGAAGTGGGGTAGCTCTTGTATGGAATTAGACTCAAAGTCCAATCTCTCGTGAGACTGAGTACTCTCATGTTCCCCGTAAATAGATGGGATGTCTTGTGGGAATTGGTCGTGTGCATCATCCACAAGCTCAAAGGGAGGGGCGACTTCACTTTCGTTATCCCATTTGTCTTCTTGAATCTCTCGTAGGAAGTCTGGTGCAAACCGATTCATAGAAGAAGAAGTGTCTGGCTCCGTAGAATTAGGCACATAAGCCACCTGGGAAGGAGGGCTTATTCTATCGTTGGCTCTCTCCTCGTTCTCATAGATGGCTGGAGCACAAGCTTCCTGGGAAGGATTACTTATTCTATTACTTTTCCGAACAGGCTCATACGCTCCCTGAGAAGGAATGTAGGCAACCTGTGGAGGTACGTAAGCTTTCGAGGGGGGCTCATCTGCCTTTTGGGGGGGAAGATAAGCTTCTTGAGGAGGCACATGGGCTTCCTGAAGAGGCTGGCTTATCCGTTCTCTTGCCCTTTCCTTTCTTTGAGGGGCAGGTTCCTTTTCTGATTGTGCAATTAACCTCTCTATTCTTTCTAGCAGTCCATCAAAGTGTAACTGCGTCTTAGCTGAGCTAGAGATGTTAAAGAGGCGGCTAGCTTTGAACATGGCTTGAGCCAATTCCACCATCTTAGCACAAATTTTAGTTCGTTCAAGCTCTAGCTCGGCTCTAGGGTAGCACTTTTCATGATCGGTTATGGTTGGCCCTTCTTGGATTCTGGCCTGATATGCTTTAAGCATCATATTAAGGTCTTCGGGAGTGGGATCTGCTAAGACTGATCCTACTCTAGGGGGTGGTGGGTTTAGGTGAGGCGGGTTGGAAGGTGGCTGGTCGGATGGTGATGGGAATGGTGGTGGTGGGGTAGTGTGAGAGGGAGTTTGAGTTGTGAGTTCGGTTATTCTGGCTCTTGTTTCTCTTACGCTTTCCTCAAGTTCACTCATCTTTTTAGCCCATTGTCTTTTCATTCTTTCCCGACTATCTTTCCAAGCTCTAGTCCTTTTCTTGGTTATGCTCTCAGTTTCACTAGCCTCTGGGCCCTTTTCCTGGCTTGCCCCTTGGTCTTGCTGCAATGCCTGAGCTCTAGTGACTACCTGTACTGGTGCAGTGGAAGTGACACTTCCTGAGGAATCTACAACCAACCCAATCACATTAATGGGAGTGATTTTTGGCATATTATTAGGATTCTTAGGGCAATCTCGTAAGAGATGCTCCTTTCCACACTCTTGGCAATAGCCCTGGATCGTCACTGATTGGGGTTGTGTAGGTGCAGGCATGGGGCAATCACGAATGAGGTGATCACCTTGGCATCTGTAGCATGGTCCTCTAGGGAACGGGGGTCTTACCTGCCTAGGTTGAGGTCTAGGGTTGGGGTTTGCATACATGACGTTTGTATAATCTGACTCCCAACTAGGTTCATTTGGCTCTTCGCTGTAATAGGACTCACCATGTTCTGGAGACTGCATGTAGTACGCCTGGGGACTATCAACATGTGTAGAATCAAAGCTATGGTCACTCGGGTCACTTTCAGAAATCAAGGGTGTTACAGGGACTATAGCTCTATTCAGGTTCTCTTCTGCAGCAGTATACTTTACCGGAATCACATTGGCTGGGGCAGGGGGTTGTTGTGCTAACACAGGTTGAGGCCTTTGTTGGTTTTGATAGGGTTGGTAGGTTTGTTGAGGCCTAGCATACTGCTGAGGTGGGTACTGGTTCTGATATCTTCCTTGTTGAGGGTATGTCTGTGGGTACGTCTGCCTAACGGTTTGCTTATTGTAGGGGCAATCTTGCACGGTGTGATTGGTGTACCTTCGTTCTATGGTGCAGTACTGACTACTAGGATTAACTTGGGGTTGGGCCATAATGGGACATACATTCGCCATGTGGTCGCCGCCACAAGTATAGCACCTTTTCACAGGGGCAAACCTTGGGATTTGTTTGCTAGTTACACCTAATTTCTGAGCTACTTTCTCTGCAAGTTCCTCAATTGATGTGGATTGCATGGAAGAGAGGCTAGAGGCACTATCTGAATCTTTGTATATCTTGGAAAGCTCTAACTCCTCCCCTAGGTTATCCTCAATGTCAATACACATGCGTACACACTCTTCTATGGTCCTAGGGTCCTTCAAGTACACATATGATCTTAATTTGGTACTTAGCAATCCATCCAAGAATAAAGCCACTTGCTTGGCTGGTGTGGGTAATTCCGAAACAGAGAATCTTTCAAGATATTGCCTAAATCTCCTTCCTGCAAGTCTCACGGTCTCTTGCGGGGTTTGCTTGAAGCTGTGAATCAACGAGGAGGTATTATGCCTTATGCCACTCTTAGAGAATTCAATAATGAAAGCCTCTAGGAGCTGGTCTATGCTCCTGAACTGCCTCTCATTTAGTGGCTGAAACCATGTCAGGGCAGTGTTCCTAAGGGTCAGACCAAAGGCATTGTACTGTGTGAATAGATCCTCCACTTGTTCAGCTCTCAAGACTTGCCTAAACTCAGCCACATGATCGTATGGATCTCCCGTGCCATCGAAGTAGTTCTTCATGGACTTAACTAGCTGAGTCGGTCTCAACGTCCTTGTGTGCTCTCTAGGTCGTGGTAGAGGGAACTCATCCACATTTCTTTGATTCCTGTGAGCTCTGAGTATCTCAGGTTCCACTCTATTCGTTTCCGTCCTCGTTCTTTCTCTGCCCACTGGGTTAGCAAAGCGGACTTCTGGTCTATCCCTACTTCTGTCTCTTTGTATTCCATGAGCTTGGGATGTTCCAGCTCCAGGGTGACCATAGGATACATTCGATCTCGGTTGGGGGAAAATGAATTCACCCTTCCAAGTGTAAGCGTGCCTATCATTTTCCATAACCACAAAGATCCCTTCTGAAGCGTGATCTAAGTAGGTCACTCTGCCTGGGCTATCAGGATCCTTAAACTCATAGATCATGATTGTTCCTATATCAGTTGGCTGATTAGATTTATACCTCCAAAAGGCTTCGTCAGTTTCTCGATTGAGGAGCAAATCTATGCTCTTATTATCCTGGGGAATCCACTCAGGTGTGATAATCCTAGTGAGAACAGATTTGCCTCGGGGGGTTCTAGGTTCTACACCCATGTTTCCTTGTTCCAAGTCACCTAAGTCCGCCTCTGAGATTACATTCCCGAATTCATCTGTCCTGTCTGGGTGACTGGTGACTACATATATGGTTCCTTCTTTGTCCAGGTATGCACCGTTTTCAAACTTGACTGCTGGGTGCTCTAGTCCAATGGATTGATCAGGATTCTTAATCTGTACCACAGATCTCCCTAGGCCGTCCTCATAGATGCTGGCACCTAATCGGTTGGTCCTAAGGTATTCCAACTGTGTTTTGTAAGGGCCTTCTACCCTGTACAAGTAAGGCACTCCTGAACTTCCCGTAGGTCTGTCCATGCCTTGAGACATCTCTGACTCACTGGTCTCAGAGCTAGGGTAGTACGAGTGGTGGCTCAACTGCTGGGCCCAAGACCTAGCAGTGTGGTTAACACTAGCCTCTGAAGACCTAAGGCTTTGTCTCTCCCTTACTAGATGTCGTCCTGATCTAAGGTTCATATGCCTATCTAAGTAGCCCAATTCTTTGCCCAGAGTACAACCTCGTTGCTGGTTACTTTATATTAGTCGCTTGGTTCTTTTTAGTTATTCCTCGTGTTTAAGGTCTTGTTTGATATTACGTCGTCAGGAATACTTGAATGTTCTTCGTGCTTTCAGGTTGATCGTTCCACGTTAGGTTCTTTTCCTTTATGTTATCGACAGTACAGAGATTAGGTTTTTAGCTTGAACTTGAGTTTTTAGGTAGTCTTCAACTTGATACTTGCCTATCGTCGCCCTGACTTACTCCTACCTCTCGTCGTTCTTAGCCTAAACTATGAATTGACAGAGGGGGTTAAAAGTTTCCAATCTTTTGTTTCCTGCTTGGTTGCCCTTGAGTGCCCAGGAAGTGTGTTCCCAAGCTTGCACTTACACTTGCTTAGAACACCTTTCGAAGCTCTCAATAGATCTGTAAGAGTTCCAAAGCTAGCTTTAAGATTTAAATTCCAAAGACAGAACCAATGATTTTCATTCCTGTAGCAAAAACACTAACTTGCATAGTGATTTTTAGGAAAACAATTCTAAAGACCCCTGACTTTGATCCCCCTGGGTATGGTTAACTTCAAAATTCCCTCTCTGAAAATTAACGTACTATCTTTATAAAAAACAGTCGAGGGCGTGTAGTATATGCCACGAGCTTTCCAACAAGCCCTAGAGCTCAAAAAATTTGATTTCGTATGAAGAAGTTATGACTGTTCAGGGTTTAGGGGGTTAAGACAGGATTCAATCTGGCTGACAGATCCTAGGATTTTCTCCCAAATCTCAAGTGTAGGAACCTCCAGAAATGCTAATGGATTGACTATTTTGCCCCAAAAATTATCCCCAATTTTGAACAAAAAGAAACCCTAATTTTTGGCCGAAAAGCCTATCAATCGCGATCGACAGGTCTGTCAATCGCGATTGACAGAGGTGTCCGTCGGGCTTGTCAGTCGCGATCGACAGTGTCAATCGCGATCGACAGAGTCGATCGTGGCTGTCAATCGCGATCGACGGTATCAATCGCGATCGACACGTTTTCCGGATTTTTCGCCAAAATTTCAGTCAATCGGGGGCCTATCAGTCGCGATGGACACGTGGCTACGCGTAAAAGTCAATCAGTCGTTGAATTTTAGTCGGTCGCGATCGACGGTGTCAATCGCGACTGACAGAAGTGTCGGGCGTGGCTGTCGATCGCGATCGACGGTATCAATCGCGATTGACAGGGTCCTACGTGGCAGTCTGTTGGTCGTGAAGTCTGTCGGTCGCGATTGACAGGGTCTGTCGGTCGCGATTGACAGGGTCTGTCGGTCGCGATTGACAGAGGCTGTCGGTCGCGATTGACAGAAAATCACGGAATTTTTCTACTGTTTTATGTGATTTGGGAAGTGCTCATCATGCTTGTGCTAGTGGTGAACTTTGTTTTACTAAATGATCGAATTTTCTGTCGATCGCGACCGACAGAGGCTGGCGACTGCGAGACAGATTCGACGAGTTTTGTACCTGCGCAGGGAGCTGGGGATGGTGATTCAACAAGGTCCTGCAAAAAGCTCAAGAAACATGCAAGAAAACACACACGCAATATCGCTCTCTCGCTCTCTCTCACAAGTGCAATGAGGGAAATGAGGTGGGAAAGGTGATATGATAAAAAAACAGAAATTTTCGCGATGATGGAGATGGAGGTGGGAGATGGTGATGATGATGATGGTGATGAAGATGGTGAAGGAAAAACAAGAAAATAGGTGAAAGTGAAGAAAATACCTACAACTCCAACGCGTCAACTCTACGTCTTACCATCACACGCTCGTCCTCAAAGCTCGATCCCCGGCAACGGCGCCAAAATTTGGTGTAGCTCAATGATGAGTAGCACCTCCTTTAATGTCAATCCGGGAAGACGTGAGGATGGTATGAAGACCTCGAGCAAGTGGCGGCACAAGTGCGTGAGTGAGAAACACACAAACATGCACACACATACACACACACGCGCACACACGGCAAGACAAAGAGTGAGAATCAATGGAGTTCTTAGATTACTTTCAAAAAGCTCTTACAAGTTTGTTTCAATTACAATCTAGCCCCAAAAATGAGCTCTCTAGCTCTTTTTATAGTTTTTGACTAGCTTTGGCCCTGTTCAGACCTAGTGTCCGGCCTAGTTAAAAATTAGGTTCCAGGGCTTATTTGAGGGCTCAAACGAGATCTAAAAAATACGAAAATTGGCAGGTAGATACTTCTCAAGCTCCTCAAGCTCAAGGACTCCTTGGCTTGCACAAAATGGAGCTACAAAAATATGAAATGGTAATTACAATGGTGTTTAGTGATGAGAATCACTTTTAATTGGTGTAAGGGTTTTGAAAAACTAAAGGGTTGCCTTAGTGCTAGATCTGCGTGAATGCTCATACGTGCTTCTTCCTGAAGAAAATTATTGGCCTATTTGCCAGATCTTCGTTGACTCCCTTGTCTGCTTGTGCCTTCTCTCCCTTCTGACTCTCTTCTCTGACTGCCATGCCTCGTTAGTCCTTCAGTTCCTTGTCTGTTGCTAACAGTCACTAAAATATTCTGTAAATCCCGCTCGTGCCCAAACGTGCGTTAAATCTTGTGTATTCTGTAGTCCTTCAAATTCTCTTGAAAAGAACTGGTACTTGGCCCATGTGCAATAATCAAATGCCAAATTGGCCTCAAATATGAAATCAGCATCTGCTAATGGTCCTGCTAGGCCTTGAAACCAGTGAGAATTACGATGAATCTTCTCAGTATATCCTCTAGGAGGATTGTCGATTGGCATGGGTCCTGGAAAACCTTGAAACTCTGGTGGTTGCATCGTCGGATGATATTCCGCGAGTAATTCTTCAATATTGGCCATTGGTGTGCTTGGGCCAGCTTTTGATGGTCCTTCTTCAGTTTGCATGATGACTGATGAGCTAATGGAAAAGATCTGCTACAAAAGATTAACACATTAGCATGGAAATTAATTATGATCCCATTAAAGTGAGACCGCAATCCCTTTCCATAACTGATGTGTAACCCGTGTAGCCAGGTGTTGTGAGGTGGTTAATGGAATGATTATTTGCAAAACTAATGCAGGTCTCTAGACGCCTACATGGTCAGATTATGCATACATTTCTTGATGAGCTTTTATTATGCATGATGTGGGGTTTTGGTGTATGAATTCATGCAAGGTTTGGTTGAGGATGAATTATTACAAGGGTGGAGTTTAAACGGGGTGGGAGAATTGTTAGATAAGGGGGTACAAGAAGACGTCTGGATACATTTCAGTATCCATTTCCTAATGGTCTTTGAGTGGGTGGTATGTTTCTGCTGAGGGACAAAAAGTGGTATCAGGTTTGGTGGTCTTGAAGGATGGAAAGATTTTTGAGGGATATATATTACATGGCTAGACGGTTGGGCTATAATACATTGTTTGGGTACCCAAATCTGCGTGGGTGTGGGTCAATTGATAAGATACTTCTTGGCGATCCAAATCTATCGAGTATTTGTACTTGTAGAAGAAGATCGAGGGGACTTTGAATACTGACTCTGCTTCTTTTGAAACTTTGTCCTGTTCTTGTCTGCGGTGTTGCCAATAGCCTATGGTTGCTGTCCTTTTGGCACCCATATTTGTCTCGTACCACTTGTTCTGTGATGTTGATACTGCTGCTTTCTTTGCCTTATGTGGTGGTGTCGTCAGTCTGGGTTCCTCTGTTGTGGTTGACTCCTTCGTGGTTGGGTTTGAGAGGTCCGTTGGACGCTCTGCTTTGGAAAAGAAGGGAGATCCAACACTTGCGTGACCTGCCCATTAGGAAGTGAGTCGTTATTTATCTTTAATCTAGGCCAGTCCGTAGCAAGTTTGGAAGGATGAGCACCGCAGGGTATTGTGCTCATTTGGCCGCTGATGCAACCCACCTGACCGCTGATTGTGTCCATCTGCCCTAGCGGTTGGGTAGCTGCCCCTTCTAGTTTGCAAGAAGCCCCAGGGAAGATCTCCTGTCGTCCTTCTGATTGACAACTGTCTATAGCCAAGCCCAGTGGGTTGGTGTAGACGTAACGTGACTGATCTGACCCAAGATCTTCTGGTCTTCCGTCGCATGCATTTCATCGGGTCTAGGGTTACAAACCTCAGTCAGAATGCAATTAGGGAAGTCAAGCGGTATCACTCGCTTCTGATCTAAGGTTCCAATATGTAAGGAGCCTTGTCTAAGATTTAGGTCCACTGAGTGATCATATAGCCAATCTTGGCCAAGGATTAGGGGTTCTATCAGGTCGTCATCATGGCACACTAGTAGCTTCGCTGTCATGGTCACATCCTTAATGAGGATAGGAAGGTCCACCTCACCCATGCAAGGGGTTTCCATGCCTCCTAGCCCTATGAGGTATGCCTCAATTGGCCGCATTTCTATTCCTGAATCCTTATAGTGGGACCATCTAATCGCACTAGTCGCAGCACCTGAGTCAATTAAAGCCCTGAGCTCTTGGCAAGGGTTGCCGTGCTCTAGCTTGACTATAATGAATGGTCTCCTGTCCACTATACTAGGATGAGTGGTTGACTTTACTTGACACATGGCCATGGGATATCTGGATGTTGTTTCCAGATGGTTATAATGTTCTCTCCCTAGTCCTTGTCTTCTTAACTTCATGCGTTTAATGCGTTCTATTGCTTCTGCCTGAGCTTCCGCTCGTATTCTATTTTCTTCCTCCTTACGCTTCTTTGCCAACGTGAGTCGTCTAAGCATATCCTCAATAAGAGGTTCCTGATATAACTTGACTCTACAGCCACTAATATAATTAGGCATTATGTCTCCTTCTAAGGTGGCTAACTGTACTGCTCCACTTGTCGAGAGTCTGTTGATGATCATAGGTCCATAACCTCGCTTTTCTAACTTCCGTGCGTGCTGTTTCAGCATATATACTAGAACTAGATCTCCTTCTTTTAAGCCTTTATCTTTCACATGTGCATCAAAATATGCTTTCTGTCGCTTCTTCGCTGCCTATATTCCTGCTGCTGCCTTTAGCCTGGTTTCTCTTAATCGTTCCAAGTCCATTATTCTTGCTGATAATTCATGGCCGGTCCACTGATGTTCTTGTGCAACCTTAAGGGTCGGTATCAAGAAGTCCAAAGGAAGCACAACATTCTGACCAAAAACCATATGAAAGGGAGTTGCATTGAGTACGGTCTTGTAGGCCACTCGATATGCCCAAACAACGTGGTGTAACTGTTTGTCCCAATCTGAACGTTTGTTGTTCACGAGTTTCGTCAGTACGTTACAAAGGATCTTATTAGTGCTTTCAGCCTGACCATTGGCCTGAGGATGATATGGTGCGGATTTCTTGTGAATCACCATAAAATCTTGTAACAAATATTCAATGACTTGGTTTAGAAAGTGAGTTCCGCGATCACTCACTAACTCTATAGGCAATCCATATCTTGTAAAGACATTCTCAAATAAGAATTTTGTAGTTGTGTGTGCATCATTCTTTTTTGTGGCTTTTGCCTCTACCCATTTGGTTAGATAATGTGTCGCGACAATGATGTATTCAGCATGTGTACCTTTTGCAGGGGGGTTAATGGGTCCTACAAAGTCTATACCCCACTTTGAAAATGCACATCTGCCCATCATGGGTTTCAATGGCATTTCATCTCTGCGAGTAGGAAACTGAGTTCTTTGGCACACATCACATCTCTTAACATAGGTATGAGCATCCATGTGAAGAGTGGTCCACCATAATCCTGCAAAGAGGATGGCTTTGATTATCCTATCGGGCCCAAAATGACCTCCTGCAACACCTTGGTGTGCAATCTCTAGTATGCTCAGATAATCGCTTTCATGAACACATTGTCTTAGATATCCATCTCGTCCTCTTTTGTATAGATTATCGCCAATAAGTGAATAGTCTTGAGCTTCCTGCTCCAGACTGCATTGTCGAGCTAAGGTCATTCCTTGAGGGAAGGTCTTCGTCCTCAAGTATGTCACTAAAGGTTCACTCCAGTCTGGTGTGAGAGACACGTGATATAATGTAGCATGTTCTACTGGTGGTCTTTCACAACAAACATGGCATTCTTTACACAACTTGTAGACATCTGCTTCCATCGAAGGCCAATATACTCCTAGTCTATGCAGAGTCTGTAATGTTCGATGTTTCGAATGATGTTGCTTTAATGCACCTATGTGTGCTAATTGCAACCAATTTGCATGTTCCGATTCATCTACACAACAAGCAAGAATCTTTTGATTATCCTGTTTATATATGCTTCCTGCTATGATTTGATATCTCTGAGATTTGGTAATCTCTCCTTCTTTGATCTTTATCCTAGGATTCTTGGGTCCGTATGTCAGAATAGGGACCATAGGCTTAGCCCATTCTGGTGCTATCTCAAGATTAAACAAATATGCATCTGGTAGATCATCCGCTACTCCTTGAGGAGCCTCTCCTGAGGTTAATCTCGAAAGGTGGTCAGCTCTGAGATGTGTCTTGCCTTTCCTGACTACTACTTCAAAATCGTACTCCATGAGTAATAGAAACCAACATATCAATCGTCCTGTGTTACATGGTTTGTTGACTAGGTACAATAGTGCTTGATGATCTGTAAAGAACTTGAATTTGTTTGCTAACAAATAGTGTCTGAACTTCTTTACCGCGTAGATCATCCCTAATCCTTCTCGTTCCGTAGTGGTGTAATTTCTTTCTGCTGCGTTCAATTGTCTGCTCGCGTAAGCTATGGGGAGATCTATATTACCTTCATTCGTGGGTTGTGCTAACACACATCCTATGGTGTAATTGGATGCATCCACATGTACATGGAATGGCTTACTCCAATCTGGGGTTGTCAATATAGGTGCTGAGCACAAGCGTCGTTTAAGTTCATTGAATGAATTTTCACATTCATCTTCCATTCAAAATTGGTTAAAAGAGAGTACAAAGGCTTGGTTATGATTGCATACATGTGTATGAATCTCCTATAATAGCTGCAATGACCCATAAATGCTTGTACCTCTTTGATGTTCGTCGGCCTAGGTAGATCTGCAATCACCTTCACTTTTTCCTCATCCGTAGAGATTCCATTTTTTGACACAATGTGTCCTAGAATTTTGCCTTGTTTGACCATGAAAACGCATTTTTCTGGGTTCAAACAAACCTGATATTCTCGACATTTGTCAAATATTTGTCTTAACTCTGGGATATGCGTCTGCCTGATATTAGAATGAGCACATATTTCATCGACATAAACTTCCAAACTCTTGCGTAAGAATTCCTTAAAAACATGACACATGAGTCGCTGGAAAGTGGCGGGTGCATTTGTTAAGCCAAATGGCATCACACGAAATGCAAATATGCCCCATTTGGTGGCAAATGCCGTCTTGTGTTGGTCCTCTGGAGCAATGGCTACTTGATTATAACCTGAAAAACCATCAAGGAAGCTGTAAACTTCCTTGCCCGCAACTCTTTCCAATAGATGTTCTGTGATAGGAAGAGGATAACTGTCTCTAATCGTGGCGGCATTAACTTTTTTAAGGTTAATACACACACACAATTTTTCCATTCTTCTTGGGCACTAGCACAATGGGGGATACCCATTCGGTATGCTCAATTTCGTAAATGAATCCTGCTTCTATCAAGCGATCTATCTCCTCTTTAATTTTCGCAGCGTAGTTATCATTGTACGTGTACATTTTCTGTTTCGTAGGTTTTGCATCTGGAGTCATAGGGATTCTATGAGAACATATATCTGGATCTACTCCTTTTAGGTCTTTGTAACTCCAAGCGAACACATCTCTATATTCGCGCAATAGGACAACTAGCTCTTCTTCTTCTTCAGCTGTCAAATCGTGCCCTATGTATGTACATTTTTCTTCTTCTCCTTCTATGGCTACTATTATTTTCTTGGTTTTCTCTCGGTTATCAAATACTTGTCCGTCATTCGCCTTTCTATTAGGCATTCGTACCATGATTCTTCTATCTTCGATTTCATATTTCTTGAAGTTCTCGAGAACCTCAAACAAAGATTCTTCTTTTTCTGACATGGTTTCTTTCTTCTTTCTTTTCTTGCCTTCACTTTTGCTAGTCACTTGAGTGGCTATTCTCACATCATTCATAACTTCTTCGTGTTTCTGAGGGATAGTTTCTACTTCGTAGAAATATTCTTCCTCTGATGCAAAGGGTGGGTCCATGATAATTGATTCTAAATCAAAATCACTTGCATCCTCAAATGCATCAGTGTTAGGTTCACACTCTTCTAAAATTGAATCACTCATGATTGGCTCTATCGTAAAAACTGAAATGTCATAGCCATCCTCGTCACAGTGGGGTGTCCATTGTTCTTCATTGATGGCTACATCCATGGTTGCTAGGATTTCTGCCCAACCATGGGGTTCAAACTCTTTGTCTGGAAATACTACAGGTGCGTAGGCTGGATCTTGAGGGGTTCGTGGATGTTGTTTTGCACCTAAGGTCCTTGATTCTAATCTTTCTTCCTCTTGTTTTGCAACTTTACACATCCATAAATGAGTGTCCTCGTGTAACCATGAGGGGTCTGACTCTAATGAGTGCACGGATTCTGTTTCTACTTGTGTCTTATGGATGGTATTCCATTGTATTGGGGGTACGTCTCTATGTGAATAGTCTTTAAGATTGACTTTGGTAGTCACTCCTAAATGTTGCAAGTACAAAGAATTAGTTCCCCAATCTTGTACAATTTGCAACTGACGCATGAATGGTCGTCCCAATATCATCTCATAAGCATGATTTTTACTAAAATCACAAATGGCAAAAGTATGCTCAAATTCTACACCACAAGTGGTGAGAGATATGCCTTCTAGTAAGCCTAATGGTTTTTCTATGTGTCCGTCAGCCATTTGTAGCTTCATCCTGGTAGGTCTGAGTGCTGGCTTACCCCAACGTTTCCATAAAGCGGTGGCAGCGATGGCTACGCCGGCTCCTGAATCTAAGATGGCTTTCGTGGTGTAGCCCTGATGGGTTATCGGAAGATAAGTGTTACCTTCCTCTCCTTCGCTTACATCTCCAATCTTTTCTACGGGTATCTCTGGTACCTTATTTTGTGATCCTATTTGTGAGGGAGTAGTAGCAAGCTAGGGGAATTGATTTGCTACATGTTTCCACAATTATGGTTTTACCTTTAACAACTCCTCTAGAGTGAGATTACACTGTACTTTAGTATTCCTGATCACTTCTGTGTTTCTAGGGATTACTGATTCTTCATTCCTCACTATTATCGTGGGTGCTCTCATACTAATAGACTTAGCTTCCCAAGGTCCTGTGAACTTAGGTAATTCTTGTAAAGAATTAGATCCAAATCTTGTGTTTTCACTCAGTTGTTCTTCCTCTACACCATCCTAAATAGAGGGAATGTCTTGGGGAAATTGCTCCTGCAAGTCATCTATTTCTTGAATAGGAGGATGAGTTCCTTGTTCTTTTCTCCACTTCTCTTCTTGGATTTCTCTCAAAAATTCATGTGAGTACCTATGTATGGAAGAGAAATTGTCTTGACTTTCTGTATTGGGTACTTGAGACAGGGATGGTGCATTCCTTTCCTGTGTCTCTGGGACACTAAGATTCCTGTGCTGATCCTTTTTCTCTTTGCTTTCTATCAAGTACTCTAGCCTCTCCATTAGTCCTTGAAAGTGTAGTTTAGGTTTTGCCATGTTATTCCAATTTAGGTATCTAGAGGCTTCGAACAAAGCTTGTGCTAATTCTACCATCTTCATGCAAAGTTTAGTTCTCTCAATTTCTAGATCAGCTCGAGGGTAGTTTTTACTCATTTCAGCTACTGGAGGTCCCTCTTTTAATCTAGCCTGATATGCACGAAACATCATGTCTAGATTTTCTGGTATGGGTTCCGCTAAAACTGATCCTGATTTCTGAGCTGGATTCTCTTGATTCAAGTCCTGTGAAGTCAATTCTAGAATTTTGGCTCTATATTCCTTTAAACTTCCTTCCAACTCAGTTATCTTTTTACTCCATTTTCTCTTAATTCTTTCTCTAGAATCTTTCCAAGATTTTGTTTTTTTACTGCTAGATTTTGCAACTTCACTACTTTCGGCTGCTTTCTCTTGATTAAGTTGTTGGTTCTGTAAGAGCGCCTGGGCTCTGGTGATAGCTTGGATAGGCACGTATGTAGGGTTGGATCCATCTGCGTTATTTACAATACCTATCACGTTGATCGGTGTCACATTCGAAGCATTAACAGGTTCTTAGGACAATCTTTGATTATATGCTCTTTGCCACAATCGGCACAAAAGCCTTGTACGTTATAATACTGTGACTGTCCTGATATCGGGGGATGTGGACAATCCTTTATGAAATGGTCTCCTTGGCACCTAAAGCATGGTCCTCTAGGGCCCTGTGGTCTCTGTTGTCTTACTTGGGGCCGTGGATTTGGGTTTGTGTACATCACATTAGCATAGTCTGGCTCCCAACTAGGTTCCACTGGTGGACTATCGTAATGATATGTCTCCACATGTTCTGGTGACTCCGTGTAATAAGCGGGTGGACTATCTACATGCGTTGTTCTGGTGACTCCGTGTAATAAGCGGGTGGACTATCTACATGCGTAGAGTCAAAACTGTTTGAGTTCGGGTCACTCTCTGTGATCAAAGGTGAAGAAGGCACTAAGGCCCTACTTAGGTTCTCTTCTGCAGCAGCGTATTTGACTGAGATGACATTTGCTGGTGGGGGTGGCTGCTGAGCTAAGACAGGTTGAGGTCTCTGTTGAGCCTGGTATGGGTAGTTCTGAGGAGGCCTATAGTAATAAGGCTGAGCATTGTATTGGCCTTGATACCTACCTGGCTGTGCGTATGCTTGCGGGTAGTTCTGTCTCACGGTCTGTTTGTTGTATGGGTAGTCTTGAGCCGTATGATTCGTGTATCTTCTCTCAATTGTACAGTATTGGCCACTAGGGTTGGCTTGTGGTTGTGGTGCATTGGGGCACACATTCGCCACATGATTTCCACCACAAGTGTAACAATGCTTGTTTGTTAGTACCCTAGGTTTACTAGAAACTCCTAGTTTTTGGGCCACTTTTTCGGCTAGGTCTTCTATTGAGCTGGACAATTTTGTGGATGCTAGAGATGAACAGTCCGAGTCCTTGTAGACTTTTGAGAGTTCCAACTCATCTCCTAAGTTGTCCTCAATGTCTATACAAATTCTTACACATTGCTCTAGCGTTTTGGGTTCTTTTAGGTACACATAGGAGCGTAGTTTAGAGCTCAACAAGCCATCTAGAAACAATGACACTTGTTTAGCTTGTGAGGGTAGCTCTTGCATTGGACATCTTTCAACATATTGTCTAAACCTACGTCCTGCCAGTCTAACTGTTTCCTGAGGGGTTTGTTTAAAGCTATGAATCAACGAAGACGTGTCATGTCTAATCCCACTTTTAGAGAATTCAGTGATGAATGACTCTAAAAAGTGATGGATGTCTCTAAATTGCCTTTGTTGCAATGGTTGGAACCAAGTTAAAGCGGTATTTTTTAACGTTAGTCCAAATGCATTGTATTGCGTGAACATGTCTTCAACTTGTTCGGCTCTTAGTACTTGCTTGAATTCTGCAACATGGTCATAGGGATCTCCTGTCCCATCAAAGTAATTTTTCATGGATTTCACTAACTGAGTGGGTCTCAATATTCTTGCGTGTTCACGTGGTCTAGGTAGAGGAAAATCATCTCTACCACCTGGTATTCCATGATCTCTTTGTCTATCCGCTCTATTAGTGTCCGTGGTTGTTCTATCTCTCCCCATGGGATGAGTGAAGCTTACTTCGGGTCTTTCTTTATTTTTCTCTCTTTGATTTCCATGGGATGAGGATGTTCCTACCCCTTGTTGACTTGTATTCATGTTCGTTCTAGATGGAGGGAATACCAATTCACCTCTCCATGTGTATGTGTTTTTAGCGTGGTCAAGCACCACAAAGACTCTTTCTGAAGTCTCATCCAGGTATACAACCTTTCCAGGTGTATCCAGGTCCTTGAACTCATATATCTTGATGATAACTACCTCACTAAGTAGTTCTGTCTTGTATCTCCAAAAGGCTTCATCAGTTTCTTTATTTACAAACAACTCTATGCTTCTGTTGTCCTGAGGGATCCATTCTGGGATTAGTACTCGTGTCAGTACAGATTTCCCTCTAGGTGTTCTAGGCTCTTCTAATGGTTCTTTTCCTTGAGATTTAGTTTCCGTCTCTGGCTGAATCACGCCAAACTCATTGGTATTGTTTGGTTGCGTACTTAAGATGTACATTGTTCCTTCTTTGTCTATGTACGCGTCTCTCTCAAATTTCACCACTGGACGTTCCAATCTAATGGGTTGATCGGGGTTGTGCATTTGCACCACTTGCCTTCTCAAACCATCCTCATAGATGCGAGCACCTAATCGGTTGGTTCGGAGAAACTCTAGTTGTGTTCTATAGGGTCCTTCTGGTTTTTGAGGAATTCGACTTTCCGTGGTACTTTGAGTTCTCGTTCCGTCAGACTTATGTTCTTTCCTTTAGGTTTTCGTGTCACACACCTTTACTTTAGTCTTGAACTTGATAAATTTAATTCTCTTGAACTTGAGGCGTTCCTATCGTCTTTACTCCACAATGCTAACGTTTATCCTAAGCTAAGAATTGACTGAGGGGGTTGAGTAATCTTCCAACCTCGAGTCAGCTTTTTTGGTTGCTCTGATGCCCAAGAAGCCGTGCTTCCCGCTTCCAAAGCTTTATGCCCTTCACTGCCTTGCTTTGGTTGCCTTTGATTGCCCTTGCTAGACCTTTTCCAAGCTTTCCTGATGCACTGGAGCTCTGTACCTGCAAGAAAACTCAAGAAAACAAAAGTACACACAAGCACAAAAGCTCTCTCTCACTCTCTCGCATGCACAAATGAGGGGAAATGAGGAGAAATGAGGAGAATGGGCGGATATGGTGAATTTTCTGATTTTTTTGGAGATGAAGATGATGATGCGATGATGAAGATGGAGTGTGGGGGAGGTGAAACACAACAAAAACCAAGTAAAAACAACAACAAAAACTGAAAATTTTACCTTCCAACGCCACTTCTTGCTATACTCTTACCATCACACATTCATCCTAGACTCGATCCCCGGCAACGGCGCCAAATTTGGTGTTGCTCTAGCACAATGGTAAGTACCACGTTAAGAAGCTTCACCTCCTTAATTGTCAATCCGTGGAAGAGATAGGAGTGATATGAAGATCGTGAATGTGAGATGAAGTGAGAGTGAAGGTGAGAAGCACAAAGATGCACACACACATACACACACACAATGAAGAGACAAGCAAGACACAATGGAAGGTGAGAAATCCACTCTATTGCTCAAGAACATTATTACAAGCTCAAAATAACTCTAAGCTCACACTATCCTCAAACAAGCTAACCTCAAAAATGAGCTCTCTAGCTCTTTTTATAGTTTCTAGACTAGTTTTGACCGGTTTCACATCTAGTGACTAGCATAGTTAAAAATTAGGTCCTAGATGCTATTTGAAAGGGTAAACGGTGTCTAAAAATAACAAAAATTGGTATGCGCATTCTACCTAAGCTCCTCAAGCTCAAGGACTTCTCGGCTTGCACAAAATGGAGCTATGGATTACAAAATGGGGTTTTCTATGTTACATATGTTACAATAGTGATAAAAATCACTGTTGGAGGTTTTTGAAAAGTATTTTTAAAACATAATTCTTTGAAAAAAGATTCGTCTGGCTCCCTACTCCGTCGTTACATGCTTCCGCGTCTTCTATGCCTCTGGCTGCTTCCAACAAGCGGCTTGCTGCATCTTGGCTTTAACTATTTCTAAATTTGCTTGGAGGTTCACTAAGAACTCTAAAGCACTAGGACATTTCTTTGGCATTCCTATGGTACTCGGAGAATTGGGATTCATGCCATATTTCATCTCAAAAGGAGACATTCCTATCAGCTCATGAGGTCTATTGTTATAAGAAAACTCAACTAGTGGCAAGTAACTATCCCAATCTGTTTGCCTCTCAGATGCATATGCCCTCAACATGTCCTCGAGTATCTGGCTGACCCTCTCGGTCTGACCATCTCTTTGAGGATGATCACCGATACTCATCTTTAATGACACGTTCAGTTTGTCAAAAGACAAACTTCCAAAAGTGTCTTGTGAATCTGACATCCCTATCTGAAACTATGGATGTCAAGTAACCCATGCAATTTGAAGAAATGCTGGATAAACAACTCCGCTACCTATGGAGCTTCTATCGTCTCCTACATGGGTATGAAATGAGCCATCTTGCTCAATCTATTTACCACAACTAAGATAGTATCCCGCTTCCTTTGGGCCCGTAGTATTCTGACTATGAAGTCCATGGATACACTATCCCAATTATGATCTCAAATTTTTAAAGGATGCAAAAGACTTGGTGTCTTCTTTTGCTTTGTCGAATTGAAACATAAAGCATTGTTGAACATAAGTGTGGACATCTCTAGCTAATCCAAGCCACCAAAATGTTCTTCGAACAAGCCGTGCTATCTTGTCAACACCGGGATTTCCTGTGCAAGGTACATCATGGTTATCATGCATGACTTTTCTTCTCAATTCCATTCTCGTGTGAGAAATTGGAATATAGACTGGACTTATTCACTCTACTAGGGGAAGAAGTAGCTAGAACTACCTTGTCTCGTATGATAGATTCATCAATGATGGCTCTAATATCACTAACAAATGTGGATCTTGCACTTGTGCTTCCTTGATCTTTGAGCTTTCTAGAACTGTAAAGCTCATTTAATACATTATCTGTGATAATTGATCAACAACTATATTCTCTTTGCCTCTTCGATACAAGATTTCCATGTCAAACTCCTACATGAGCTCAGCCCAACGAGCCTGTCTGCCCCAAAGATCTGGCTGACTACAAAAATATTTGAGTGTATGGTGATCTGTGCATACCTTAAAGTCTACACCATAAAGATAATGTCTCCATACTTTAAGTGCATGCACCACTACATACAACTCCTATTCATGCACTGGCCAATTGCGTTGTGCATTAGTCAATTTCTTGCTTTCAAAAGCTATTGGCCTGCCATCTTGGCTCAAAACTGCCCCTATGGCTATGCCACTAGCATCTGTCTCTAACTCAAAGGGTTTCTGTGGATCTACCACTTTGAGTATAGGATCCTTTGAAACAACTTGTTTCAGACTATCAAAACTATCTTGCTGCTCTTGCTTTCATGCAAATGGAACTTTGCCTTGAAACAATTTCGTCATAGGCGCTGCTATCAATGAATAAGAAGAGATGAATTTTTGATAGAAATTGGAAAGTCTTAAAAATGATCATAACTACCCCTCATCCTAAGGAGTAGGCCAAGATAAAATAATTGAGATCTTCTTGGGATCCATCTGAACCCCATCGACTGATACCACATGCCTTAGATACTCTATCCTTGGAAGAAACAATTGAGTCTTCTCCAGATTTACATACAACTGATTTTCTTTTAAAACATTCAATATTAATCTAACATGATTATCATGCTCATGTACAGTCCTACTATACACTAACAAATCATCAAAAAAATCAACAACACGCTTTCCAATAAATGGTCATAAAATATCATTCATTAACATCATAAATGTCGATGGCGCATTAGTCAAACCGAATGGCATGACAAACTACTCATATTGATCAAAATGGGTCCTAAAAGCTATCTTATGTACATCATTATCTCTTACTCTAATCTAATGGTAGCCACTTTTTAAATATATTCTACTAAATACAACGGCTCCACATAGAGCATCTAAAAGATAATGTATCTTGGGCATGGGAATCTGTGTCTAATAGTTGTAATCTTATTGAGTGCTCAATAATCGACGCACATCCTATAAATTCCATCTTTCTTCTTCACTAGAAGAATTGGTGCTGTAAAGGGTGAATAGCTGGGTCTAATCAGCCCTTTCTATAGGTACTCGTGCACAACCTTATGGACTTCATGTTCCTCTTGCAAACTCATTTGAAATGGTGGCCGAGCAATTGGATTCGCTCTCAGTACCAATTCGATTCTATGCTCTATGTTCCTGCAAGGAGGCAAACCTAAAGGTAATTCTTTCAAGAACAACTCTTGGAATTCTGCTCTCACTTTTGCTAAAAGTGCTAGAGCATTCCAACTAGAGTCTCCATGACTGTATGAATCCATCATAATACATGAGTAATGCATAAATTAAAGAAAATAAATAAACTTACAATCAATCTTAATCAACTTGGTAGCATTTACCAATCACATCTCTTAGAGATTTGGCTCTCCACAGATCAATAGTTGGCTCCCCTCATGCTCAAAATGATAAACATGCAAAACAAAGTCAATGATTGGTCTCTTCTTTGCATGCCACTTCTTACTAAGGACTACATCAAAATGTGCTAGTATTGCTATCTCAAAATCCAATTTGTCCTCATAGGATTGGATCTGAATAGGTAGATCAACAACTCGTCGATCCCATGTCTCAATTCCCTTCCCATCGGCTAACTCTATTGTGTAGGCATACTCTGATTGTGCAATCTCTAGATGTAACCTCTTGACTAGTCCAGAACTAATGACATTATGTGTCAACCCATTGTCAAAGAGTACCTTGACAGGCTATCCTGCCATGACTCCCCTCATGACAAGGGAACTGATATCCTTTGTGTGCCACATGTGAAAGCACAATGTCTCGCTCAGTCAAGACCTTCTTCGTGACTCTCATGGCCACAATGGGAGATGACATCGGGGATGGGGAATCTCCAAATTCCTCATCATCATCACTCCTGAACTGAGTGGGATTTATTACTATGGTGGTTGATATGTTCTTTTTCTTAGGACAATCCTTGAATAGGTGCTGCCCTAAACACCCACAACATAATCCTTCTTTCATTGCCTTCTCTTTTTGCTGAGGGGTAAGTACCAACTTATTATAAGCCCTCTCAGCTAGAGCAAACACTTTTCTCTTACCTCCTACAATAGTCTTGATCATATGCACCTGCTTAGCCTCTCTAGAAGGTTGTGCACTGATCGAGCTAGGAGTAGGTGTGTGGAATGATCAACTAACCTTAGGCCATGAGGACCTCTAACCCTGGGAGCCTATGCTCCTATGGCCATCCTCATAGACTAAAGCCATCTCCGTGGCCTATGCCAAGGATTGACATCTCTCCTTCCACACCAAAGGTCTAATAGTTTCTTGATGTCTTGAGATAAACTTGTGAACTTGAAGAAACTCAGGGATAATATTAGTAACTTTAAGAAGCACCTCTCTATACTTATCCAAGTACTCCTAAATGGTCTGATTCTTCTGTCTGATGAAGAACCAGGTGTCTAGTGCTCTAGACCTCTCATCAGGTGGTACAAAATTATTGTACAACAAGATCTTGAACTGATACCAAGTCTAGGGCTCTTTCTTATCTTGTTATATCTTATGCCACTACCTATGGGTGATGTCCATAAGGTTATACGTGGCCTGCTAAATCTTGTGCTTATCATCTACAATATGGCACAATCAAAAGCATTGCTCCCACTTGCTGAGCCACTGCTCAACAACATCAACAGTCTTAGCACTAGTCGAACCATGATATCCAAGCAGCTTAAGATACTTAAGATGTCATGTGGCCTCTCTAACTAGGATGCTATCTCTAGGGACTTCTAGAGTTTGATGCTCATCCCGAGCATCTACCTCCATTCCTAGCAATTCAGGATCATGCACATCTGCCTCTTTCTTGGACCCACTTACGTGTGTCGAGATATCATGAAGTGTGCTCTCTAGATTGGTAATCCTATAACTCATGGTGTGAATGGAATCAGTGGGTTGCTCTTCCATGAGTGTATCTCTCCTAGAAGGTGATGATGGTCTTGAGGCCATAGTAGGATAGGTCAATTTGTTTTTTATATTATGATTTGTAGATTTTTTTAATGTGTTTTTCAAATAGTATGCTCTATGTATGCCTAGAATAAGTAAGTGGTAGCGGAAAAGAAACAAATCACAAGCCTTTGCTCAAATGAAAATTGTAAAACAAGAAACTTTTAGTATGTTTTGTATTCTTTAATGCATATGCATACTAAATTCTAGAAATTTTGGCAGCATAAGGGCATAATTTTGAAAATAAAAAAAAATTATACTAAGTACTCGACAAGCAATTTCCACAATAACAATGCAGGTAGACACAATCTAACTCCAAATAGATCGAAGGGGGATTACACACCCTAACAAATTTCTTGTTCTTTTCTCACAGAACCTGCAAGAAAATACTTACCTATCCCTAAAAACAAGAATTCATGAACCATACAATACTATACAACATCCTTACTACCCATATACTATAGATGCTATGCAAATTTGCATGTTCTATATGTGGTATGAAGAAAAAAGAAAGCATCAATGCATATTAATTGACAAAGAAACTTATCTGGAGCACCAAGAGATAATATTTAGGTGTGTGCAGGTGTTAGAGATAGTCCACAATCCTTCCAAATAGCGTGCCAAACTATTTGGAAGGATTGTGGACTGATACCAAGTCTAGGGCTCTTTCTTATCTTGTTATATCTTATGCCACTACCTATGGGTGATGTCCATAAGGTTATACGTGGCCTGCTAAATCTTGTGCTTATCATCTACAATATGGCACAATCAAAAGCATTGCTCCCACTTGCTGAGCCACTGCTCAACAACATCAACAGTCTTAGCACTAGTCGAACCATGATATCCAGGCAGCTTAAGATACTTAAGATGTCATGTGGCCTCTCTAACTAGGATGCTATCTCTAGGGACTTCTAGAGTTTGATGCTCATCCCGAGCATCTACCTCCATTCCTAGCAATTCAGGATCATGCACATCTGCCTCTTTCTTGGACCCACTTACGTGTGTCGAGATATCATGAAGTGTGCTCTCTAGATTGGTAATCCTATAACTCATGGTGTGATTGGAATCAGCGGGTTGCTCTTCCATGAGTGTATCTCTCCTAGAAGGTGATGATGGTCTTGAGGCCATAGTAGGATAGGTCAATTTGTTTTTTATATTATGATTTGTAGATTTTTTTAATGTGTTTTTCAAATAGTATGCTCTATGTATGCCTAGAATAAGTAAGTGGTAGCGGAAAAGAAACAAATCACAAGCCTTTGCTCAAATGAAAATTGTAAAACAAGAAACTTTTAGTATGTTTTGTATTCTTTAAATGCATATGCATACTAAATTCTAGAAATTTTGGCAGCATAAGGGCATAATTTTGAAAATAAAAAAAAAATTATACTAAGTACTCGACAAGCAATTTCCACAATAACAATGCAGGTAGACACAATCTAACTCCAAATAGATCGAAGGGGGATTACACACCCTAACAAATTTCTTGTTCTTTTCTCACAGAACCTGCAAGAAAATACTTACCTATCCCTAAAAACAAGAATTCATGAACCATACAATACTATACAACATCCTTACTACCCATATACTATAGATGCTATGCAAATTTGCATGTTCTATATGTGGTATGAAGAAAAAAGAAAGCATCAATGCATATTAATTGACAAAGAAACTTATCTGGAGCACCAAGAGATAATATTTAGGTGTGTGCAGGTGTTAGAGATAGTCCACAATCCTTCCAAATAGCGTGCCAAGATATTTGGAAGGATTGTGTACCTAGAGTAGATATCTGCTATGGATTTAGTGTGTTGAGTCAGTTCATGCACACTCCAAGGAAGCCTCACATGGATGCGGTCAAGAGAATCCTAAAGTATTTGAAGGGCACAAAAAATGAAGGGTTATACTATCCTTATACATCTCTTATAGATATTAAACTCTTTTTTGATGCAGATTGGGCAGGCTCTAAAGATGATAAGAGAAGCATATTTGGTTATCTTACCTTTGTAGGTACAAAGTTGATTTCATGGTCCTCAAAGAAGCAACCCACAGTTTCTCTTTCATCAAGTAAGGCCGAATATAGAGGACTCGCAAATGCTACACAAGAAACTATGTGGATTAGAGCCCTATATTAAGATTTAGCGTTGAACACTTGAACTCCACATATATTTGGAGATAATATTAGCTCATTACATCTTGCTGCTAACCCTATCTATCATGCCAAGACTAAACATACAAAAGTTCATTACCATTATGTCCAAGAGAAGATTATGAGTAAGGAGATACAACTCTCATATGTATCAACACATCAATAATGTGCATATATGATGACAAAGGATTTGGATGGAAGCAAGTTAAATAAATTCAAATCAATGATTGGATTTCAAGAGATCACGAAGGATTGAAGAATCAAGCATTTTAGGCTTGAGGGGGAGCTGTTGGTGCAATTAGCAAGCCTAAGTGCTTTGCTAATGATTCAGGACTACACATCCATCAATTACCTCACAAGAGAGAACCTCATGAGATCTCATGTTTGTTAATTTGAGCATAGTTACTTTGGATAGATGTAAAATTAAAAAGAAGATGGAATCTTGTGAAGTTAGGAGAGTGAACCCATGAATTATTTGGTGAAGGAATCAAATCAATCAACTCCCTAAAGTTTAGGATCACTTTTTGGTGAGGAAAACTTCAAATTCAAACGCTAGAAATGTGTATAAATACACATAACTTTTAGTCATGGGATAACAGAGCCATTCTGAAGGCACTGAGCTACAAACTTGAGCTTACATTGAGCACTGATTAAAATTCATGGATTAAGGTCTAATTGATGACTCTCCAAAGGGTTACTATGAAAAGCTGAGACTCCATACGAATGAATGCGTGAAGTGTGTATAAATATATGGCTTTTGTAATGAAATGATAAGCGCATTGGGATTCATGGACTCTTAAGTATATTGTTGGGTATGTTTGTCATCTCTGTCTATTATCTATCTGTGCATCATTCAATCATCACTCTCTTTAATAGAGATGAGCAATCATTCTCTGTAACAATTCAAATCTTTGTCAAGCATATCCTTCCTTCATATGATCAATCTCCAATTATTCTTGGAGGTAAGCAACACAAGCGTCATTTCTTGCCTGGTATAAAGTGGTAAGTGTGCTGCAAGCATCCTTTTCTATTTTGCAAGAGTGAATGTAAGGGATAATGACACATTTGACAGAGAAAGCTATCCATGCATATGCTTGAGCATCTCTACCATCCCAAAAATGTTGCTCTCTAGTAGGTGCAATAGGAACCACATAAAAAATAGGAATTTGAATACCATCATCTTCAATGCCACCTGCATTACCTTCAATAACTGTACTTATAGGTGGTAAGGCATTTTTCAACACCTTACACAATATTCCACAACTCTTTTGACCAATACAAGATGCATCATATATGCCCATAATGGGTAATTGGTACCATCCAAATTGTCCTCAATAGCCAACATACAAAATACATCATTGCTTTCAGCCATGGCAACTAACCAAATACCTTGATGCAGAAAAATAACTTTATCTCAAAAAGTTGAACATAACTACCCAATCAACTTCTACAAAACATGTGGCACACTTCAAGGTGCTCATACTGGGGATTTGAAACTTGTATATATGTTTAGCACAAAAGGATGAAATTGCTTGCAGAGAAACTGCGATGGTGCATTCGGAGGATGAAACGAGCTCACATAAAAATTTTGACACCATAGAGAAGCACAATTTTGAACTCTTAATTGCCCTAAGTATGCTCACCAATTTTCATATGATTTTGACACACTAACTGGAGGGGTATTGAAGATGCCTGATGAAGTGGTGACCTAATTTGATACCAATTGTAAGAGTTTGAGGTTTGTAGAAGAAGCTTGGAGCACAACACACAAAATTGAATGTATTACCAAGTGAATGTACAAAGATAAGTGACCCATTAGGGTTATGGGTGCATGTACAAGCTGGGGAAAAAACCTTCTAAAGAGGGGTTAAAGTGCCCCGATGGTCCTAAGTGTGTTCACACACATCACTACCAAAATATATCAGCAATATGCACTGGAAAGCACCTTTGTGACAAGTATTGGATCTAAGCAGTCATGTGTGCAAATTAGGTGTTGAATCGCCACCCTACAAAAACATTGAAATTCATCACTCCTTATGAGGATTTGAATGGGCATAAAACTATGGTTAGTCATATGTGCATGTTTGGTTGTTTGGCATGTGCTCTTGTGCCATCACAATAATGTCACAAACTTGATGACAAGGAAAAGAAATGTATATTTTTTGGTTATAGTTTTGAAAGTAAGGGATATCCTTTATTACCATCCATTGATGAAAACATTTGTTGTGAATCGAGATGTGGTACTTGCTGAAAATTTAGTTTTCCCTCTACTTGAATGCAAAAAATAGCCAACAATTAGCTCACAAGATGTGTTTGATCCACTCATGCCTTTGTTTGAAAGTGGTGCACTTGACTATGGCCATGTAGAGCAGCCAAGTGAAGTGCAAAAAGCTAAAAGAACTCTAGAAAAATAGAGTTGAAAATGTAGAGAATTTCCAACTAAACATGGCTAAAATTTTCTAGCCAAAGATGGAAGTGCTAGAAATTTCTAGCCACATATGGTTGAATGTTTGCTTCAAAATATGGTTGGAAATGAGCATGAAATTCAGTCCATGCCTCATATACATGTTGATGATGTATTATCTAATGAACGCATGCTTGTCAAGAGTGCACAAGTTATGCAAAAGTGCTTGAAATAGACTTTGCAGAACAAAAATTGAGTGCACCTCTACTTGGTAGAACAAGATCAAGCTCTCCCCATGCATCAAGTAATTTTGTGGATTATTCTCTTACTGCAACAACATGTAATGCAAGAGCCACTTAATTTTGAAGATGCATGTAATCATCCATATTGGATGAGTGATATGCAATAAAAAATGGATTCCATACATAGGAATGGTACTTCAGAGTTATGTGAATTGCCACTTATATAAAAACAACTTTCTTGAATAGTGATTTGCAAGACAAGGTTTATGTGAAGAAACCTCTTGGATTTTCCATGAAATAGTAAGAGCGCTTTGATTTTATGTATCTTTTATGTCAGAGATATTCAATCATGCTTGCGTGCTTTGGAAGATAGTGATTGGGCTGGTTGTTATGATACTCCTGTGTCCACTAGTGGTAATTGCTTTTTCCTTATGGACTAATGCATATCTTGGATGACTAAAAACCAACCTACAATGGAAACATGGAGTTGTCAAGCTGAATAGAGGGTACTTTTCATAGCTATAGTGGAGTGTATTTGGATAAGATTCCTATTGATGGATCTTTGCATGGAGATTGATGTTGTTAAGCATATTCTCACTGAAGTCAGAGTGCATTGACTGTTGCACAAAATAGAGTGTTTCAGGCATGCACCAAAAATATTGAGGTGCATGATCACTACATGAGTGAGTGCCTTCATGCAGGGGATATTGATTTGGTATATGTGCCTACACAAGATAATGTGCTAGAAATATTCACCAAAGCTCTTCCACAAGAAAATTTGGAATCTTTTTGCAAAGCTTTAGGCTTGTTGCTTACTGGGGGTGAATTTTTCACTCCTTGTATGTGTTCACATCATTTGCTCCAAGGGGAGTTTGTTACACTTATGTGTTCCTTGAGTAGCTTTGATGTGAACCTTTTCCCTATACAAGGGAACTTTATACTCTAGTGCTAGCTAGAGGTTTTTTTTCTTCATGTTACCACATGTGGTGGTACTTTGTAGTTTTAGTTCTGCTAATCATCAATAGAGAGAGATATTCTAGCCATCAATCTTCTCCATGTGTCTTGCTGCATTGCAGTCATGTGGGAAACATAAGCTTCTTTTTAACTTCAACATGTCTGCAAAGAAGATTAGCAAAAAAATCCATTATTACACCATTTATTTTTCTTTTTATTTCTCATTTTTCTTTTATTCAAACATTTACTTTCTTTCTTTTTATTTATTCCATTTTCTTTTCTTTTTATTCATCATATTTCTTTTAAATACTATCTCTAGGTCATAGGGAAGTTTGATTTTTGTGCAATCATCTTCATTCCGAGATTTATTTTCATCAAACACAACATCTCTACTTACAATGAAACCTTTATTGTTTGGATACTATAACATATAACCTTTTTGATTAAGGTCATAGCCAATAAAGATGCACTTTTCAGCCTTTGGATCTAGCTTTCCTCTTATTTTTGAAGGTATGTGTGCATATGCTATGCACCCAAAGATCCTGCAATGGTCAAGGCTAGGTCTTCTTCCATTCCATGGTTCATATGGTGTCATCCCATCCAACGTTTTTGATGGGATTCTATTGATTAGATAGGTGGCTCTGCACATAGCCTCTACCCATACGTAATGTGAAGAGATGGATTGTAGGTGGTGAAGATGAGGTGGTGCTGCTAAAAACTTTGCAATACACCAGCCAAGTTGACTCCAAGGATATGTAGTGAGCCCTTTTAGCTTGCAACATGATGTATTAAATACCCTATGTACCTTGGAACATCACTTACAAACAGATGAATCAAAACAGATAGGTTTGACTAATAGTCGACTTGGGAAAACTTAATATTTGTGAAATATATGCTCTAGTATTTTACTTAGTGCTTCTTCTTTGATTAAAATTGACTAGAGAGCTTTTAGGGATAACTACTTGGGAATCAAAGAAACCTATTAGAAGTTACGAAAATGAGTGACTATATCAAGAGAAATCAATAAAGCAAATCACCTATGTGATCCTGACTTTTTAGAAAGCAGAAAGAGAAAATATATATACAAATTCTGATGAATATTTCTCATAGTTGAGAATAATAAAAGAACTAAAACTTTGTGATCTTATATTATACTTAGAAATCTACAATTACCAAGTCAAATCACTAGAAATGATGAAACCAGGCTCAGAGAAATCATCTCTACAATCTGACAAAAAACTAAGATCTCTTAAAGTGAACAATACACTCACATAGAGTTGAACTTATAACATCAATTATGTATGAAATCAAATGTATATTACATGAGAAACATAATCTACTTACTGATACAAGTGTGAGCTATAAGATCATGCTCAAATCTAGCATGAAATTCTGCTATGGAGTCTCTTTCCCTCGGCACTAGATCAATCACTCTTATATAGAGTGTTTTGGAGGCATAGTTTGAATTCTTTTCCTAATTTCTAGAGATAGATGCTTTTATGAATTTGTGGGATTCTTTCCTAATCATCAAATGGCTTCAATCACTTTTGATTCTTTTACTATTACACTAGGTGAATACTCAGACAATTACAAGAGTGAGTTCATAAGAGAACTCTCCATTACTTCAAGTGTCTTCTTCAGGATTTCATGTTTTCGTGATACTCAAGCCATCACATAGGCTTGCTAAAAGTTTTCTCCAATAGCTCCCCCTCAAGCCTAGTGTGATTGAGTTCTTCAATCTTCAAATATTACCTGCAAACTAATCATTGATTTGAATCTATTGAGTTTCATACCATCCAATGCTTTTGTCAACATGTCTACACAATGTTGATGAATGGATATATATGATAGCTGAATTTCTTTGCTCAAGACTTTCTCCCTTACATAATGATAGTGTACTTCAATATGCTTAGTCCTCGCATGAAAAATTGGATTGACAACCAAGTGTAAGGAGCTCATATTATCACCAAATATGTATGGAGTTCTAAAATCTATGCCAAGGGTTGTGACTAGAGTCTTCATCCACATTGCTTCTTGGGTAGCTATGGCAAGACCTCTGTATTTAGCTTTTGTGGAAGAGAGAGCAACTATGGGTTGCTTCTTAGATGACCATGAAATGATTTTAGTCCCTACAAAGGTAAGATAACCTGAAGTGCTTCTCTTGTCCTCCTTGGAGCCAGCCCAATCTGCATCAGAGAACAATTTTACTCCTAGGTCAGATACATAAGGATAATATAATCCTTCATTTATAGTCCCTTTGAGGTACTTAAGTATCCTTTTGGCAGCATCCATATGAGGGCTCCACCTCCTTAATTGTCAATCCTTGGAAGAGGTAGGCTGATGTGAAGATCGTGAACGAGTGATATGGCCAAAGGTGAAGGTGAGAAGCAAACTAGTGCACACACACATACACACACACACACACACAAGCTAGAGGCAAAAGGAGACTGGAAGGTGAAGATCACATTTGCATTACTCAATTAGCTCTTAAAAATCTCAATCCAACCTAAAAAATGAGCTCTCTAGCTCTTTTTTTAGTTTTTTTGACTAGTTTTGACTGGTTTTGATCCTAGTCTCTAGCCTATTAAAAAATAGGTCCTAAAGCTTATTTAGAGGTTTAAATGAATTCCAAAAATTATGAAACTTGGTATGAATAATCTATCTAGGCTCCTCAAGCTTGAGGGCTCCTAGGGTTTCACAAAATGCAGAAGCTTTTGACAAAATTCGGTTTTCTATGTTACATATGTTACATGGGTAGTGATTAAAATCACTGTTGAGAGTTTTATCAATAATGATGAAACAATATTTTTGAAAAAGAATCGACTTGTCCCCCGATCTTCATGCATCTCCTTTTACATACTTCCTCGGTGCCGGTGTCTATAACCATTTTCGGCCACTCCTAACACCCCCCTCCCTCTTGCGTCTGTCATCCCCGACAAATCCTTGTTATAGGGCTTGACTGATGTAATTTTGCAAGAGATATTGGGCAAGGGTATGTTTGGTAATACTGAGGCCTCGTGCTAAATCACCTTCTCGCTTTTCCTAATCGATGGCTGAGGCTTGTCTTGGGATAGGAGTCTGTAGTGCATTGAACATACCATTTGTTCTTATGCAAAAAGTTGTAACATATGTGTGGGTCTGTTGATAAATACGTTGGAATGGTATTCCCAAAATAATGTGGTGAACATTTCTTTGAATGTTAGCTTATAGCATGCATGTCAATATTTAATTCAGTAGTGCCGAGCATAACACACCCGGAGAGATGGCATGGTACTCATTTCATATACGCCATTACCATGCTTGAATCCGAGGATGGAAAGATCGGGTGCACATACACGTCGGAAGACTTTGAATGTCATTTGCATAAGAAAAAAAAATTTGATGGCCATCTGAGTGTCCACGTATGTCATTCTGTATAGATAGGGGAGCCAATGCTTGATGGTGGCCATCATGTAGTCGATAGTAGGAGGTCCCTGCGATGGTGCAAAATAGGGGTAATTTAGTCGATCTTGGCACTGCTTATTATTCTGTACTTTAATTGCAAAAGTTATCCAAGAGTGATGAGGCAACACAAGACAGTAGCATGGATTATACTTGAGGTGCAAAGGGGCCTTGGTCCATGTGTACATAATTTCTGGGTATTCTTGTAATAAATTTTTCCTTTAGTTTGATTGGAAAATACTACCTAGTTGAGCATTGGGTGGCACGTTCGCTGGTTCAAACTGTGCTGCATGGGTCAAATTATTCCCCTTGATTTTCTCAAAAGCTAAATTGTATTCTGCCATGTACATAAAATATGGTTTATACTATAATTTGTTGATAAAATATACCTTTTGGGCATCAATTCTACGAAATAGGATGACTAAAGAACTGTTTATTCAATAGCTGTCATGGCATGTAACTGGTCTTTGACACGTGCAAAGTGAGTTATTTCTAATTCTTCCACAATTTTGATCCATGTAGGTGTAGGCAATTTGAAGGTGTCCTGACTTTTGTCCATAACACGACCACCAATGGTAGGTTGAGGTTCATATTCTTCTTCAAATGTCGGCTCGGTAAGAATGGTTATAATTTCTTCAGCCTCTAGTATGTCATGTGGTGAGTCAAGCTAGGGAATCTCTAAGTGATCTGGTATTTGAGTTTGAAGTTCTACCACACACACACTTAAGGTGTCCAATTCCTCCAAGATTTTGGGCGGTGTGACTGTTTGTGTGGTAGGTGGGGTCACATGTTCTCTGAGCCAAAAAGTGGCATTATCATTTTTTGAGTGCTTTACATTCCTCTATCAGTTTGTTGTAATCTTCTAGGAGGTGTGCATGGTCATCCAACAACATTTGCATGGTCTCTGAGGGAACTGCCTTGAAGTGACTAGTATTGATAGGTTCCTCTGGGTGGTCCAGTGTGGCTTCAAAAATTCTCTCTATTCTGTACTTGTTAGTGTTGGTTTTCTTCTTTGGCTACTGCTAAGTGGCATTGTAGGAGTCCCATATTTCTCATTAATTGGGCATTCCTAGTGACCTGTTGCCGTAGTTGTTCTTTGGCATCTGCAATGGTGTCCTTGGTCTTTTTCTCTAATTCTAGTTCCATCAAATGATAAGAGTCACGAAGTTCTTGATGCCATGCATTGAGTGATGCATTTTCAATGGTCAATGAGTTGAGATTGGCCTGCAGTTGAGTGGTCATTTGTTGTAAGGCTTGATAATGATTTCCTAATGAAGCAAATTTTTCCCTAACTTGATGCACACAGGAAAAAATTTGTTGAAAAGCAATATCTACAATGGAAGAGGAAAATAATGATGGGGTGCTAAAAAAGCTGTGTTGTTCAATGTGTAATGCACGGAGGATGGGGGTTGGGTAGGGGAGCGTGGATGCCATGGTGATGTGGAAAAGTGCGTGGATGTGAGTGTGTGAGTAGTGGTGATGGTCATGAGTGGAGGTGCAGTGGGTGGTGAAATATCCATATCACCAGAAGTTTGATCTAGTGAATTGACAGTGAATAGTGGAGTGACCATGGGTGATTGGGTAGGTGTAAATACTGGATTTACAAAGGTCAATGAATATGTTACATGGATGGGTTCGAACACTAATTGATGAGGATGGGATGGTTGGGGTAGTGTGTTGAGGCTAGGATGTAGCACTCATAAAAGATTAATTGGACTATGGGGGTGATGAAAGGTTGTTGAGGGAAGGGAATAGGTGAAACAAGTGAAGCTAGGAAAGGGTTGAAAGCTATTGGCTGGAAGGCTGAATGATGTTGATGATGTTGTGGAAACAGTGGGGAAGGGATTGACCTGTGCTTGTGATACTAAGCTGGAAATGGGAATTGACGGAAGATGAGCTAACATGTACAGGGGAAACAAGATGTACCAGTGATTGAATGTTGGGCTTTGGCATAGAGGTAATGTTTGAGGTGTGGGCGGGTAGCGATGTCGATGGAGGGTGTGGCATGTTGATTACCATGGTGTCGTCTGGAGTTGACATATCTACCACAATCTATGCTTCTTGATGAATGGAGGTGTGGTTCTTGACTAGTACTGGAATATACTCTCCTAGTCATGAAATTAATCATGCTCTTCAAGGATTGAATTTTGGTAGGGGCTTGCATTTGAGAAAGTGTAATGCTTCAATTGTGCCTAGTGTTTGAACTAATTCACTGAAAGCATTTACAAAGGTGGCCTCGAACCCACTATTGGACAGTTTGTGTTGCAAAATTTACTTACTTTCTTCTTCCGTGATGTGACTTCTTGTCCAAACAGCTTGTATATTTTTGTATAATCTTTGAATTTCAATGGTGTATGCAATGATGCCTGAGGTTTGATCTTCTCCAGTGGTTGTGTCACCTTGAGTTTCTGTTTGCATCTCATCTTGTTCTTTGTTGACCCTCTGCTTGTGTTGATTGGCTTTGTTGACTCGCATCATCCTCACCGTCATCCTCCATAACTGTTTTGTCTTCATCTTCTAAGCTTGACACAGCTTGATCACCCTTAGGTTTTGATGGGGAACTAGAATAGCTGGGGCATTCATATTCTTGAGAAAAGAATTGGGTCCGACAATTCAAATTTGCTAGAAAAGGCATCATGCATTTCAAAATCAAATGTTGTATTTAGTGCCTCAACTTTTGAATTTGGTATCGAAAAAGAAAATGCATCCGGGCTGATAGTAGTTGTGGTTTCCCTTACTTCTGTATCTATAGCCATTGTGGTGGACATTGTGGTTGTGTGAGAGGTTACACCTACATGAGAAGTTTCTTCTGATGTAATATAGTGTGACAAATGAATTATGATGGGGGGTACAAGTGTTTGAGGTTCCATTGATGACTGTTGAGATGACGGTTGAGGGGATGGTAAGGCAGGTACATGAAGACATGGGATGGTTCCCCTCATGCATTTTCTAGTTCATGACTTTGGTGGTTAAAAAACTTGGTAGAGCCTTTAAATTGTTGTAATTTCACACTTGATAAGGCTTGCTCAATAGGAATGTCATTAGCCAAACACATATATACTATTCGTGTAATGGCACAATAGCCATGGATGACTCTTTTTTCTAGCCCATCTTTGGGTTGCCAAAAATAAGTGTTCTTGTATCTAGCTGGCTAGGTCGGTAGTTTATGGGCCAATGTTCTCTAGATAGAGTCCAAAACAAATGTAATTTTGCGACAAAGTGAAGAATTCTTGTGCAGGGAAGACAAAATGATGCATGCAGATGCCGCAACGACTTTGATAGCTTGGGTGTAATGGCTGAGATGTCATCCCATTTCAAAACATCACCCTTCAATTCATGGGTTCGGGGATGAGCCTTTCTCTCTCCATGGGCATGTGCATACCGTGAATTTTAAGGTAGTGTTGATGAGGTCTAGTAAGAGATAAAACTTCCTTAAAAGGCAGATCCATGACCAATGATGGCAATATAAAAGTATCGTGGAGTTCCTTCCTGACTGGTGGTTGCAGAGTAGTAACAAGATAATAACATCTATAAAAGTCAGGTTTAGGAAGGGGTGCACTATGAAATACTCTATGAAACCTAGCCTTGCCCATATTGGTCTTAATTCCTTGGAGTTTTGGAGTGCTTCAAAATCCCTAGAGAAGAACTGATACCTTCCTCAAGTGTCATCGCTAAAGCATAAAGTTGCTTCATAAATGTGCTCAGCATCTGCAAGGGGTCCTGTTGATCCTTGGAACCAATGAGATTTATTGTGTACATCTTCTATCCTTCCTATTGGAGGGTCATCATTTGACTTTGGCCCCATGCAATCTTGAAACTCCCGAGTTATCCTGGAAGGGTGGGCCTCTACTAGTAAATTTTCAAAGTCCACCATTGGTATGCTGGTGCCAACACCTGAAGTATCCTTCAGCTTGCATTTTGATCCTGAGTACTTGTGTAAAAGATCTACTACAAAAGGATAACACATTAGCATGGAAATTAATCTTGATCCCAATACAGTGAGACTACAATCCCTGATATGCCGCCAATGTAGCCTTGTGTTGTGAGGTGATTTTTCCATGATCTCTTAGTGACTAATGCATGTCTCTAGACTTCCTACATGCTCTGAATAATGCATACACATCCTTTCATGAGAGGTGTCATTAACTTGTTGGAGTTAGACGTCTACGGAAGCACGCGAACAGCACAAGGAAGAAGAAGAAGCTTGGAGCACAAACACACAATACTGAATGTATTACTAGAGAATGTACAAAGATAAGTATAGCAATAGGCGTATATACAAGCCGGGGGAAAAAACCTCCTAAAGAGGGAAAAAAGTGCCCCGGCGGTCCTAGTGTGTTCACACACATCACTACCTAAATATATCAAGAAATCCCCCCTGGGAGTGATGCGGTGAACAAGGAGCTGGCACTCATGTATAAGGAAGTGCCAAGCTATGTGGAAATCACTCCACAAAAGGAAGTAAGCCCAAAGCTTTGTGGAAAGCTTCAAACTTCTCCCTAGGCAGAGCCTTCGTGAAAAGGTCTGCAATGTTCTCCTGCGTGGGCGCATATGCCAAGTTGATCTCCCCAGCAGAGAACCTCTCCCTGACATAGTGATAATGCACCTCAATGTGCTTAGTGCGAGCATGGAACACAGGGTTCCTCGCAACTGCCAATGTGCTCTGACTGTCAGTGAAGATGGTGGTGGCAGAAGACTGGCCAACACCCAAATCAGCCATAAGGCGTCTGAGCCACACACACTCAACAGTCGCTGTGAAAGCTGCCCTATACTCAGACTCACAACTGGAAGTGGCCATAGTAGGCTGCTTCTTGCTCAACCAAGATATACATGAGCTACCAAGCATGAAGCAAAAACCACTAGTCGACACACGTGTGTCATAGCAACCAGCCCAATCTGAGTCAGAAAAAGCATGCAAATCTGGCGGTAGTGATCCCCCCTTGGGATAAAACAACCCAAGTAGCCGAGTACCACTCAAGTAGCGAAAGATGTGCTTAACCGCCTTCCAATGCGTGACTCCTGGGCAATGCATAAACTTGCTCATCTGTGAGACAACAAACTGAATATCTGGCCGAGTAATGCATAAGTAAATCAAGCATCCAACAGCCTGCTGATAGAGAACAGCATCAAATGCATCTCTAGCATCATGAAGACTCAATCGTAAACCTGTCTCCATAGGAGTGGCAATAGGCTTACAGTCTTCAAGGCCAAAACACTGCAATAATGTGTCAATATATTTCGTTTGACACAAAGCCATTCCACCATCAACTTGCATAAACTGAATGCCCAAATAGTGATGCAAATGCCCCAAATCAGACATCTCAAATGAGGCATGCAAATCAGCCTTGAAATCAGCAATATGCTTCTCAATAGGACCAGTGAGTAGCATGTCATCAACATAGACAACAATGATCAGAAGCACATCATTAGCATGCTTAACATATAAGGTGCTTTCAGTTGGACTGTTCACAAAACCATGTGCAACCAAATAGGCATGTATCTTCTCATACCAAGCACGTGGTGCTTGCTTTAAACCATATAATGCCTTCTTTAACCTGCACACCTGGTTTTCATGCCCTTTTTGCACAAAGCCACGGGGCTGAAAAACATACACTTCTTCATGCAAGTCACCATTCAGAAATGCTGTTTTAATGTCCAACTGATGTACATTCCAACCATGATGGGCTGCAAGTGCACAAATGCTTCGAACAGTTGTCATACGGCATGTAGGTGCAAAGGTCTCATCAAAATCAATGCCTCTTTCCTGCGCATAACCCTTTGCAACAAGCCTAGCCTTATACCTGTCAACTGTACCATCAGGTTTACGCTTCAGCTTGTATACCCACTTAGTGCCAATGGCCTTCTTGCCAGGAGGCAAGTCACATAAAGACCATGTACCATTCTTCATTATAGCATCATATTCAGATTGCATGGCAGCCATCCAATTTTCTGAATTCTGTGCTTCATCAAAAGAAACAGGCTCATTCTCATCATAGAGACTAGACGCATCCATAGCATAGCAATCTGATGCAAAGGAGGCACTATGAGAGCCTGAACGAGTACGATATGACAAAGGTGCATCTAATTTGCTGTCACACAAAGTCTGCACCAGCCATTTTGGCATAGTTTTTGCCTGCTCAATATCAGCTCTCTCATCAACAAGTGCATCATGTAAATCTGCATCAGAAATAGAATGATCTGCATCATCATATGGAACCTACAAAGGCTGAGAAGTTGCCTCATTAGGACCAGCACTAGATTGTCCACCTGTAAAAAGAGGCATCAACGTATCATACATGTCTTTGGAGCTAACAGATGTCTCCTTAGTACATGAAAGCAATGGCTGAATAGCATCTTCCACAAAGACAACATCACGGCTAACCAGAATGCATTTAGTATGTGGATGATACAGACGATAGCCTTTACTTTTAGAACTGTACCCAACAAAAATACATTTTACTGCCTTATCATCCAATTTTCTACGATGTTGTTTAGGCACTAATGCATATGCCAAACAACCAAAAACACGTAGATGAGCAACAGATGGCTTGCGGTCATGCCAAGCCTCATATGGAGTGATAGACTGCAACACTTTAGTGGGACACCTGTTCAGTACATATGCTGCACACATGACAGCCTCAAGCCAGAAACTATGTGGTAAAGCCTGACTTTTGACCATGCACCTCGCCTTCTCCATGAGTGACCTGTTCTTTCGTTCAGCAACTCCATTCTATTGAGGTGTATACGGCACTGTACATTGGTGTTTTATCCCACGTTCAGCCAGAAATGCATTAAAATCAGAAGACATATATTCTCGGCTCGATCAGAACGGAGGGTGCCCATTTTACATGCTGACAGATTTTCAGCCAAAACCAAAAACTGTTTAAAGCACATTAACACTTCGGACTTTGCCTTAAATGGATATACCCATGCATGGCTGGAAAAATCATCAATGAAAGGCACGAAGTAAAGGTAATTTCCAAAAGAGGGTGTCTGAATAGGACCACAGACATCACTATGTACAAGCTGCAATTTCTGCGTAGCCCGAACTGAACCATCTTTTGGAAAGGAGGAAGGCTACATTTTGCCCAAAATACAGCCTTCACATACATGTTTTCCGGGTGCCTCAAGCTTGGGCAAAGAAGACACCATATCAGATTTCTGCAGGCGTAGCAAACTAGCAAAATTCAGATGACCAAAGCGTGCATGCCAAAGCTTTGCATCTGACATAGCTTGAGAATCATGAACTGCACATGTCGAGTCATTAACAGATCTTTCATAGTCTATGAGCTTATACAGCCCACGACATAAAATGCCAGAAGCAATAATCACATCGCCATTTGACAGATCATGAACTGTACACCTATCATTAACAAATTTCACAACCAAACCAATCTTGGCTAATGTAGAAACTGATAACAGGTTCTTTTTTATCCCTGGCACAAATAAAGCATCTGACAAGGTGAAAGAACTACCATCAGTAGTAGTCAGAATGATCTTACCAACTCCCATAACAGGATAAGAGGAGTTGTTGGCGCATGTGACAGTATTCCCTATAGGGGCAGGCTCGAGTGAAGAGAAGAAACTACGCTGCGAGGTAATATGTTTGGTCGCCCCACTGTCAAAGTACCAAACATCAAAGTCCACTACAGACATGCACTGCTCATGAGAAGATGGGTCAAAATTGCAAACAATAGTAAACGCCCATTCTTCTTCTTGCACAAGATTAGCAGACTCTGTTTTTGGTGTAGAGGCTTCTGCAACAACCATTCTAGCCTCCTTTTTCTTTGCCTCTTTTGCAGCCAGTTTTGGACAGTTCTTTATGATATGATCATTCCCTTTACAGTACTTGCAAAACAATTTCAGCTTTTCTGATTTCTTCTCATCTTTATCCTGGTTCTTTGAATGTGCAACATTTGCAGATTTCTGCTTACTAGTAGAAGAGCTCCATTTTCCTTTGCCCTTCTGACTAGCCAGGAAAGCTTGATCTGCAACACGCATAATGGACCTATTCTGCCTGGACTGATCTTCCTGCAATAGAACAGAGACTAACTCCTCAAATGATAAGGCATTCGGATTGCCTTTCATCATCAACCGAAGAGTAGAAGCAAAACTCTGATATGAATCAAGAAGACCATTCAGAACGGTCTGCACAAGTGAGCTATCTAGTATAACCTCATCAGCAGAAATCAACTGTTCCTTCAAATATTTGATCTTCGTTAGGAAACTATCCATAGAATCACCTTCATTCATGTGCTCACTCTCCAACTGTTTTCGGAGGTAAGCAACACGAGCCTCAATCCTAGCTTGGTACAATGTGGTAAGTGTATCCCAAGCATCCCTAGCTGTTCTGCAAGAGCGAATATGAGGAATAATGGCACGTTTGACAGACAAAGCTATCAATGCATGTGCCTGGGCATCTCTGCCATCCCAACAAATTTGCTCTACAGTAGGTGCAACAGAAACAACAGCACAAACAGGAATCTGTGGAATATCATCTTCGACACCATCTTCATCAGCTCCAGCACCTGTATTTGTAGTACCTGTCGTTACAGGTGTAACAGGACGTCTTTCAACACCCTGCACAATGTTCCACAATCCTTTTGCAACCAAAACATGTCGCATCATATAAGCCCATAATGGGTAGTTGGTACCATCCAACTTATCCTCAACAGGCAACATATGGAACACATCACTGCTTTCAGCCATGGCCGGTGACTAAAGTACCTTGATGCAGAAAATTGACTGTATCTAAAAAAGTTGAACAGAACTGCCTAGACGAGTTCTACTAGACCTATAGCAGACTTTGAGACGCTTAAACTGGCGAACAGAAATTGGTATATACCTTTGGCACAAAAAGACGAAATAGCCTGCACAAGCGCTGCGATAATGCGTTCGGAGGCCGAGATTGCAAATGGAGTGTCGACGGCGCCCTAGATGAAGCGATGACCCGCTCTGATACCAATTGTTGGAGTTAGACGTCTGCGGAAGCATGCAAACATCACAAGGAAGAAGAAGAAGCTTGGAGCACAAACACACAATACTGAATGTATTACTAGAGAATGTACAAAGATAAGTAGCCCATTAGGGCAATAGGCGTATATACAAGCCGGGGGAAAAAAACCTCCTAAAGAGGGAAAAAAGTGCCCCGGCGGTCCTAGTGTGTTCACACACATCACTACCTAAATATATCAACATAACTATGGTAGTGAGTTAGTACGGGTTGATTTTTAACAGGATTACGTGTTAGTGAATTATTAAAAGGGGAAAGATTAGCTTGTTGAGGTTTAATATTGTACAATGGAGGGGGTTGAGGGTTCTCAAGGTGTTTAGGCACCCGTTTCCTAGTGAGTGGTGAATGAAAATGATTCATTTGATGAAATACAAAAGATGGATTAGGAGGTGAAGAGGTAGATGATCGGTGTGATTTTGGGGGGATTGGTGTTACATGGATTAGTTTTTGAGCTACAAGATAGGCCTTAGGCACTAAAATTTGAGTGGTGTTGGGCTTGGTCATTAGAGACCTCTTAGGCACCTGAGCTTATCAAATTATCATGGAAGGAGGATGTCCAGGTGATGTTGAGTGTCGAGGTTGATTCTACTTTCTCTTGACTTCTTGTCCTGAACTAGAGGAGATGGTTCGTGATTGCTGGCCCTTGGATATCCACATTTGCTTTTTGTCGGTTGCGTTCGTGTTCTAAATCACCCCTTTCTGATTGAGGAATTATGATTCTGAGGTTGATTCGGGATCATGTACATCATTCCCTCCTTATCAATATATGTATCTCTCTCAAATTTGACCACTGGATGCCCCAATCCAATGAGTTGATCAGGGTTTCTCAATTGAATGGATGATCTTCTCAAACCATCCTTGTAGATGCGAGCACCTAATTGGTTGGTTTGAATGTACTCTAACTGAGTTTTGTATGGCCTTTCAAGTCTTTCTAAGTATGCTAACCCTGAACCACCTTCTAGTCTCTCCATGTTCTAGGACATTTCTAACGAGCTTGTTTTTAGCTTAGTTTGTACGGATAACCATCAATTGTTGGGCCCAAGATTGTGCTATGGTTCTGACACTAGCTTCAGATGACCTAATGCTATGTCGATTGGCCTTTCCTATATGCCTTCCCGATCTGAGGTTCATTAATTGTCACTCCTTTAGGCACTTGACTAGTTAAGAATCTAGGTCTTATTAAATCTGTTTGAGTCGCTTGGTTTGTTGATTTTCCCTTAAGTTCTTGTCTTTTAAATATTCGATCATTTTTTGTGAGGTGTTTATGTCGTCGTGTCGTAAATATTAAGTTCTTTGTATGGGTGTACTTACACTCTCAACACTCAAGACTCCTTCCTTTAAAAACACTTGTTAGCACTTAAATCCCTCTTGCCCCTATCCAATCTAGGGTTCTTTTCCTTATTAGTAATTGATATGAATAGGTCATCTAGATTACTTATTACCCTTCTTTCGCTCCTAAGAGTTCTTGAATAGCTCCGGTATAGGCGTCATCATCGAGCCAAGCTATTTCTTTTTTGTAGTCGATCATTGAAAACTCTTAGTAAAGATGACCTCTGGTTGCCCTACACCAACAATTCAAAAATTAAGGAAAGAGATTTCAAAAAATTCAAAAACCCTAAATTGGCCGTTTCTACTAGTCTGGCAGGATCACGATGGTCATGTACCATCGTGATGTCTTACCCAATCGCGATGATAGTGGCATAATCGCAATGGCATGGCATCTCATTGCAATGGTTTGTAACGAGTGCGATGGTCAAGTGGCATTGCGATGGCATGCGACAATGACAATGGTCCGGAATCATCACGATGGCTTGAGCCAATCGCGATGGTGCGATCTCTCGTTGCAATGGTCTGAACTAATCATGATGGTTAATGGTCATAATGATGGTATGAGCTAATCATAATGGTCAATGGGCACAATGGTGTAATGTTATCATGATGGCATGGTCGGGTGGTCATCACCATGGTACAAAGAGTCATTGCGATGGCGTGAGCCAATCGCGATGGTTAGATGTCATCGCAATGGTCTGATACTATCACAATGGCTTGAGCCAATTGTGATGGTTCAAAAAAGTGAAAATTTTTTGGCTGCAACTATGTAGCCCTTAACACGCTTAGATGTTCTACACCCTCAACACGACATATTAAGAAAAACACAGACTTCACAGACCATCGTGATGATCTGAGGCATTCGGTAGAGATGATGAAGAGAGGTAGATTTTTACTTGTGGAGTGTTGTAGCCTCGTACTGAAGTGATATCCTAGAACTAAAACTCACAAACGCATGCAAACACACTCTCTCACTTGCTCTCTCTTTCTCTCTCTCTCTCACACACACACAAATGAGAGAAATGAGAAGAGAAGGGTGGATATAATGTGTATGTGCCTAATATGTGCAATAAAATCACATTGAAAGGCTGAATTTACAACCCAAACACTAGACAATGACACTTGCAAGTGTCAATAAACTCTGTTCTTTTGACCCAAAAAATGTGCATAAACTTGTTGTGGATACTCCCATCACAATCGAAAGAAAAGCTGTACAAAAACTCAAGACCACTGCATGTTTTATTAAAAAACATATACAAAAGTTTCTGGCAGCCATTTTGATTTTGGCATGGACACTAAGCATAAGAAGGGTTAATCTTGAAAAAGCACAATTACAAACTTGAAACCACACGTACCTTATAAATCACACCAATCTTTGATTTCATCATTGTGATTTAAAAACCATCAACAATTGCCATTTTCAAATTTTAATTTCATGTTCAAAACAACCATTCTTTAGCTTTGATTTTCTTCAAGACTTGATTCTTTGTTTTTTTTACTTTCTCAAAGTTTCAGTAAAAAAGGCTCTTAAAATTGCACTAGTGTCCGTCGAATTGCACTCAAGATCGTTTACACTTTCACTTACAAAGTTGCACCTATTACAAAGTTGCACCTATGTGTGTTTTTAGGATACCTTGCAAATCAAAAGATAATCGCATATGGTTTGGAAGCCATTGCCCTAATGGAGATAGTTGTTCTCAGTTTAGGAGTTGCTATAGAACAGAAACTTCTTTTGGAGGACTCACTGTTTACACGGTTGGATGAATTTTGCACATTGGATGAACAATGATTTGAAAGTTTCTTATTGATGCAGGAGCTCCAAATTGAGCAAGTCCACACCCATGACTATTTCCTCAAAAAGACAATTTTCATCGAAGGTTAGTTGGTACTTTTTATAATTCAAAGTCGGATCGTGCCGCAAGAAAATTCAAAGTTCAGTGGTTTGGTCCTTACCAAATTTTAACCCGACTCTGTTCAACAACTTTCTAGTTAGAGACTCTTGCTGAAGGAGTGATTGAAAATTTGATCAATGGGTCAAAATTGTGCCTTTTTACATCACGTACCATGTGTCCATATTTTTAATATGCCACCCAGGATTGCATGAAACCATGTGATGATGATGTGTAATCCCCACTCCATTGACTCGCACCCATCATTATCCTCTTCTCGATCGCTGGAACGCCATCATTATTCCTTTTTATTATATATCACATCCCGACCATGCAGAAGTGTTTTTTTGTTCACATTGTGTACTGCCTTCTTTCACTTTTTGTCACCATCGAAGCCTTAGCTCTGATCAAGCCGCTCTCTCTAGTTTTCATGGAGCCAATATTGCAATACCTAAGCACCCGCCACTTAGCCATCTTTGCACTCCTCCAGTGGGATGGGATAATTGCCCATCCGGTTTCAGAAAGCATTGCTTGTTCTATTGCTGTAGAACCTTCTTTGGCAGCTATATGGACCATTCCTCTCAATAGCACATAGGTCAACACCACCATCACCCAAGTCATGTAAAGGTTTCAGCTCCCCATCGAAGGTGTCAAAACCATTGACCCTCGGCTTCATTCTGAGAACTCAAAGGATTCTTTTCATTCCCCTTTGGCTTCCATGCAACAACACCCTATTTCTCCCACTATGGTGGTCACTCCTGCACCTATCCCCTAACCCCATCAAGTGATGCCTGATGTCCCTCTGCCCACTCCCCCACCATCCCCTATCCATTAAAGTGGTGTACCCCCACCCACCAATCATGTTCCCTCTTCCCCTGAGATGTCCCCTATGTTCTCTCCCAACTACTCTCCCGAAGGATCTCCCCCTCCACAAAGCCATGGTTGGTCCTCGACCACACCACCTCACTAGCCCTGGGGTGCACATGCACAACTTGAAGTACTGACCTGCCACCCCTCCCAACTCTACATGAAACTCATTTGGGGGGTCCCGTGGGCACTAGTCCCCTTCTCTTGTACTTTTCTTTATTTAATTCAAGTCCGGGAGAGTAGGCTAATGCCGAACTTCCTTTATATTAAAAAAAAAAACTCTTCATGAAACTCGTTTGTACTTTGATTTCAATGATTATTGTACTTCTTATGATTTCTTGCATATTAGTTCTTACCTTGTCCATATTCGTGACCAATTCTATCCTGATATGCATGCTGTCGACCAAGAAGGTAATGACTTCTAGTACGAGAATTTTTTGCTGCAAAACCAACTTAAAGAGCTTAGATCCAACCTCACCGACAACACCCAAACCAACTATAATATAGCTGACTTGTATCACTACAATAGCTGACTTGTATCACTACAAGCTGAAACAAGCTCAATACTTCAAAAGCTTCTTTGAAGAAGCAATTAAGGTACATGATAATGTAGTCAAACAAGAAATTAAAGTAGTCTATGGGAGGCCAATGAAAGACACCTCAAGATGATAATAGACTTAGAGTGTCATACTATGGTGCAATACGCAACATTACATGAAGTCCGATTCCAGCTTGACCAATTGCAAAAGGAGAAGGAGCTACTTCATCAGACCGCAACAACCTTGCAAGAGACCAATGCTAAAGTCGACTGTCTTGCTAGCATAGCCACTAGTCATGATGCCAAACTCACTTGCCTGTAGACCAACCGAGAGCAGACTGAAGTAGCCAAATCCGCAACCATTGAGAAGACCTACACTAAAATAAAGAAGTGGAAAAATATTATGAGAATGGACTTTTATCTACAAGAAGAATTAGGAATTCACCTGGCCAAAGCTCATTGCGAAGCCACTCTCTCCACAACCACATCCAATAGCCAACAATCCTATGAAGCCATTCTTTTGGACCATCATCGGGTCCAAAAGCTATTGAAGAAAGTTTCTCCAAACATTTATGCACCTTTTCAAGAAGCTAACTTGCTAAAGGATGCAATGCATGATGAAGAACCACAAGATGAAGATGGGAACCCTGCGGCCTAAATTCTATCTTTTGGGTTCGGTTCCTCTGTGCCTACTAGTGTTAGACTGCCATAATTATTCTTGTGAACACTTTTTGAAATTTTGGAGTAATTTTAGTGAACAATCCTGAATAAAAAGGAAATACTATGTCTGAGCCTGCGTAGCCTAGTGGCTGATGCCTTGAAGCTGTGGGAGAAAGTCCTGAGTTCAAGTCTTGGCTGGACATGTCCATGAGATTCTCATGATGGGTGCCTCTACCATACGAGGTTGGGTGTGTGAGTGTGTATTTCCAATTCATTGTACTCTTTAAAAAAAAAATGGAAATACTATAAACGTGTAACCTTTCAAATTAATGTATAGAAGGTGGTACAAGGACCCCAAAAAGAGAAGTCACTAGGTTGTGTACCGGTAGGCTATCCTGCTAGCGATGCCTTGGGCACAAGGTTCTTGTGCAATTCAGTGTTGATTTCCCTATTGTGAAGCTTTCTTTTTGGTTATGTGATGTGTGCACTTTGTGTTGATTCAGTAACGAGACTAATAAAGTGAAGAAATATTGTAGCGGAGTTTTTTATTGAGTGTAGCAATTGCATATAAGTTCTTATTTCATTGGGTACCAAACCATGTAATTATGCAAAAGTATTGCCGGTTATTCTGGTAAATAGTAGTACAACATGAGGATTCAGTGACAAAGTATGGTCAATTATAGCTTGATCTATGTTAGTCAGTGTGGTTGGTGTGTTCAATATTTTTCTAGCTTTGTTTGTGTGTGCTCAAAAAAGAAGTAAGCATTATGTGATCAAAGTAGTTAATTTTGGATAAAGATCTAGAGTGCCTCTTTGTTCGGTGATTGTCAGCTACAAAGTTCTTCTGATGAGAAGAAATCCAAATACTTAGGTTATCCTAAGTCATCCCACCCAAGACCCTTTCTTGACCTCTATTCTTCTTTAACTGGAAGGATAAGGTTAACATTGCTTAGGTCTTGAAGTATGGCATGAAGTAGGGAAGATTTTCATCCATCAACAAAAGTATGCAAGGTAGATTTTGGAGCCATTCGACATGGAGGATTCCAGGGTGATTTCTACACCTATGAAGTTCAACACAAAATTATCTATTGAAGATACTTCACCTCTAGTGGATACTAGAAGGTACAATAAATTAGTTGGAAGTCTCATCTACTTGTGCAATAGTAGACTAGATATCTCCTATGTTGTTGGAGTAGTAAGCAATTTCTCCAATAAACCTTGCCGAACTCATTTGAAAGCAAGTATGTGGATAGTGATGTATGGGAAAGGAACCATTGATTATGGTATTATCTACAATGAAGGATCATATGTGGTTGGATACTATGATTCAAATTGGGCAAGAGATATTGATACCAAAAAATCAGTTTCTCTATATTGCTTTTCTTTAAGAACTGGGATTTTCTTTTGGATCAGTAAGATGCAATTGACTACGATTTTATCTTTTACCAATGTTGAGTACAAAGAGGCATGTGTTGCAGCATGTGAAGTAGTATGGTTGAGGAGGATCCTATGGCACATCAAAATACAACGACAAGAGGTATAGGTATGAAGAGTGACAACCAAAGCTGCATGGCCATTGCCAAAAATCATGGTTTTGATGCATGTAGCAAGCACATAGAAATTCAGTATCATTATGTGTGTGAGTTGATCGAGCACGGGGTCATGGAGATAAGATATTTTACAACTCAAGAAAATGGAGCAAACATCTTCACCAAGGCTTTTTGGATAGAGAAACTTCATCAACATTTTCCAACTCTTGGAATTGAACCAATGAGGTAGTTCATCATAGGGTGGACAATGAAGGGGGGGTGTTAGATGTTGAGAGTTTCATGTTTCACCCTTTTGTCCATGCTCCATGTGAATTACTTCAAGTGTTCTTCCTCGAGAGTGAATAAATTCATGGAAATTCCACATTGAGGAACATAAAAGGTTGTAGTTTTTGTTTACCAATGAGCATTGTAGAATTTCTTATGAAGGAGGAGGTATTCTCTAAGTCATTAGATTGCTATGAAGACCTATGAATTCACATGTATGATTGAGGCTATGAGGATTTCACAATCCTTAAAACTTGTGAGTCCTTTTTTCAATGATCCACTCAAGTCTCAATGTAATATTGATCTTAACCTGGACCTCGGATTCATTATGAAGGTCTAAGATATTCTCTAGGTTGTTGCTTCCCTTCTAAGTGTACTCTTTTAGGTACAATGGAAGAGTAATGAATAGCAATCTAGACTTATCCTTCACTTAGCTACCATATTCTTTCTCAATGACATCAAAAGAGTACTAAGTAGAATATGTTGCATGCAATGTTGATAGAAACATGGCATCTTGTCCTAAATGTGGTTACTTGTTCTATCTTCAACTTTCTATCTTGTGTTAAAGGTTTGTGTATCTAAATAGATGCTCCTTGCTCTTCAATCTCTTAACTCCTTTGTAGAGAGCATAATGGTGCTTTCTAGAGTGGATATTTATGAATTTGATTGTCTTCTTATGCAAGAATATCTTCTCTAGAACTTATCCTCTCATCATTCATGGTATTGCTTCCTCGAATATGTCTTTCGCTAACATATTTTCTTCTCATACCTCATAATATTTCCTTGGGTTCTCTAAAGTTTGAAGATCATGGCTAACTTGAACAAAATATTAGTCAGGTATCTTGTTTTTTGTTCGCATATACAAGGAACTATCTTATGGATCCCTATCTTAATTTTGGCAAGAAGTATTGCATTCATCCAATTTCCAAGATGGTAGGTCTAATGCAATAGCATTAACTACTTATTATCTATTAATGAAATTTAGATACTTCGAATGTTAGGTTTCATCCATTTTGAGCTAGTGTGGTTTCAACCTAGTACCAGTTTTTCTTTTGATGTTTACTTATGAGAATTCAAGAAGATCTTTAGTTTTTTCTTTCCTCTATGGATATACATTTTTGTTTGCCTTGTTTTCATGCAACCATCTTGCTTATTAGTAATAAAATCTAAAAATTATAGCATCCCCACAAGACCATTGTTCTGCTCTTACTTTCATGGAACCATTATGCTTCTTAATAATCAAATCTTCAAATTCTCTAAAGGTATCACCTGCGATTTACATTTCTTATTCTTGAGTCGGATGGTTTGTATGGAGTTTGTATAATATGTACATGAATTAATTTGGAAGAAATTATCTTCCAATCCCATTTGAGGAGTATCCAAAGTGGCACAATTAGTCATTGTTTCCAGCCAATGACTATCTAGTACCCAGTCAAATTCAGATTCTTGCTACTCTTTGATCGAGTGGATGAATTCAATGACTTTTAGCTTATCAAAATATCTTTTTGAAAGCTTTCCAATCATGTAAAGCTAACTAGAAATAGAGGAGATTTGACTTTTTTGAGCAAGGAAACAATGTTCAACTACTGAAATTTGATAGTTGTAGAGGTTTCATTGGCAAATTCATGGAGAACGTTTTGGTGTCCTTTCACTTTCAAACTTGGTGAGGGAGTATTTAAACAATTTCCAGGCACTGCAATCCTATAAAATCCATTGGCAAGAACTAAATATCAGTTCTAAATTTATCTAAAATTAATTTTCTTGCTCTAATATTATAGTTGCACAATTGTACACACATCTCATTCTTGTATTGGCTTCATCCAAAGGGAAAACACATTCATTGGATGTATTTAAACAATGGGAGTTGAGTGATTCCCCTCAAACATTTTCTTTTACTCTAAGAAAAGGAGATGAATGATGCCTACATTGAATCTTTTATTTGGGCACACGAGTGAGTGTATCAAGAGGGGATGGACATGGATCGATGCAGATGTACATGCACATTATTCAACATTATTATCATTAGTGCTCACATAGATGCATACATATATTATAAGTGTGAAAAGTGTACTACACATGTGCAAAGGAATAAGTTCACTCTTACCATAACAATGAAGAAAAGAGTAAAAGTAAAACAAATCATGAGGATAATTATCTTTTTAGTTTTGGACTCATTGCAAGAGCATTAATCCATCATGTTATTGTTATCCTTTTACATCTTCAAGACTATTTTATACTCATAGTTATGTTTCATGCTCAAGATGAAGCTTTTTAATTTGGAGTTGGAAGAGGATGAAAGCCTCTTGAAGCTGCTTAGACAACTAGCTTTTTAGACCGTCTTCCATTCTCCTTTCCACAAACTTTATGTAGCTTCACAAAGGTTTATGTTTAAGTGAGCAAACGCCGTTAGAAATTACCATTGTTGTATGAAGCTTTTAATTTTAGGCATGAAGCTTCATAAGTGTATCCATGCATCTCATGACATGTGACAAAGTTGTGTGTACATGTAGGCAATGATTCTTTGTGCTTTACAAATCATGTTTCTTAATTTGAAGCTATGGTTGGGACCATTTGATTCATCGAGATGTGTATTGTTTGTGGTTTTGTGACTGGCCCATGTGGGGATTGTGTCCAAACAACATCATTAAGGTTGTGGGCCTTGCATGGAGCCTGTGAATCTGATACGTGATCCTTGTAATATTCTTCTCCTCTTATCTTTGTTGAGGATGACAAAGCCTAGGAGGGGGAGAGTGTTGCTGTCCTTGGAGCTATGCTTTCATGTCTTGGAGATATGCTTGGATAGGTGGAAATTCGGTTGCGGGCCTAGTTTGGAGTAGTGGACATTAGGCAGCTTGAAAGCATGGCCAATGATCTCCTCTTTTTCACATTTTTGTATAAGTTCCTTCACAGAAACTCCCCCTTGTTTTCTTTTTAATATAAACAAATAAAAACCCTCTCTTAGGATAAAAGCCCTTCTTTTTAGAAAAATCCTTTCTTTTAATATTGTAAAGATATTAGTCTCTCTCCAAGAAGCATGTATCCTCATTTGAATCTTGAGGATTCCCTTTTTTATTTGTTTCATATCTCTTAGGATATCTTTCGATTTAGCCCATGTGGTCTTCCTTTTCATTTAGATCGCATGTCTTTTGAATTCCACTCTCTCCTCTTCTATAAAAGGAGAGGGTCTTGTTGTATTATGGGTCCCTTGTCCAAGACCTTATGACCACTATGTTGAATAGATTTAAGGTTTCATTTGGCATTAATTCTTTTCTTGGTGTGCATGGCATTGATCTTGGTGTGTAAGTTTAGCATTCGGGGTTTGCATGTGTGTGAGCTTGCTCACCTTTTCTCTATGTGGTGTTTGTCTTCATGACATTGTTCCTTGAGCATGGGTGTGTGTTGCTTTGCACTCTTTGCAACCCCACTTGAAAGAGCCTCTCACTTCCATGTGTGGAAACATGTGGTACATACTTGACTCCACCCAATCAAAGATAGGATCCAAAAGAAAAATACCAGAGGTCCCCATAGATAAGGTAGGAGACATGAGCGAGGGTGAAGAAGGCAATACCTATCTTCCAACAACTTACAAGGGTTACACCACTAAGGGAATATTAGATTTAGGCATGAGTGTTGCCATCGACACCACATCCTTATGGATACGATGGGGTGATCCAGCATTGTGCCATAAAATAATGAATCTTTAGATGGTCGATGGTCATATTGAGCATTCATTAGGATTGCTAGAAGCAATCACTCTTGTAACAAATATGATCATAAGAACCATCATGTGCTTGAGAAATGACTCTCCTCTTAACCTTATGCATGTATATATAACTATTGAGGACTCAACCACTTTGATTCTAAGCCACTCTTAAAAAGATGAGCTTTTTTTGAGAACCAGTCTTTTAGAAAAGTTGCATCAATTGAGAACCATCCTTTTTTTAATTGATTCTCCACCACCCTTTATTTGGAACCATGCCAGTTACAAAGAATGGTCCACAACACTTTGGATCATGGATATCTTGGGCAAAACCTTGCTTCTTGCTAAGACTTAAACACTAAGCTTGGTGGATTCCTTGTCTTAGAGAGCATATGAACCTTTTCTTAAGTCTAGTCTTGAGATCCTTGGCCACACAACCAAGTGAACAAGCAGTATCTGAATTCAGATCTTTATGAATTGGTCAAACACTCAAATCATAGACTTACTTTATAACAACTCTCACCATTTGTACTGTGGATTTTGACAATACATTCTCAATACGAAATTCTAGAAAAACCAACATATATGAGATGATACTGGGAATAACCTTTTTCTACCAACTACAAATAGTGCAATATTGGGATACTAGCTTTTTGTACCTGTAACAACTAGGGGTAATGACTAAATTCAAGCTCAAATACTATACATATATAGATGTCCCACACAAACAATGGAATCCTATCCATAATCTGCAAGAGAACTTGATACCATACACTCTATGAACACTTGGGATCCATCATGGATCCATGAATATATTCACCTATGGATATGTAAAGTAGTCAAAATAGAAGAGAAATGACTAAGAGCCAATGATCCAATAACTTATAAAAACATGAGTTCTATAGGAGAACCAACCTATGTGCCAATGGTATTCCCATATGAGGAATTTGAGGCTCATGGTTGAGGTGAAATTCTTGTAACTATGGACACAGTGGTCAATGAAGAATAGTAGACCCTCGAGTGTGACAAAGATGGCTATGATGTATCATTGTTCATTTGTGAACTAATTGAGGATGAAGACGAATGAAGAATCCATAGCTTTGGAAACTTTTTGTGACTCTGAGGAGGAATACTTGTATTTAGTGGAAGCTAAGATTCTAGAGAAAAAAACCCTAAAGAGTGAAAAAACCTCAACCATGAAAGTATAAAAAGGAAATGAGAAGAAGAAAATTAAGAAACCCTCTCAATTAGAGGAGGAATCGTTATTCAAGGTACAAAAAAATTTAAGAAGTATGAGGTTAAGGAGAGACAAATCCTAGTGAGAATGCATAAGAGAGAAGTCTTGATAAGAGAATCCTCCAATAACAAGGCACTAATGAAGAAAGTAGTAGTAACAATAGAGGATCAAGAGGAAAGACGTATGCACATAGGGGACACTTTAAGTCTAGAAGAAGAGGAGGAATTAATCAATCTACTACAAGAATATAGAGATGTGTTTGAATGGACATACAAGGACTAAAAAGGAGTAGAATGAAAAATCTGTTCCCACAAGACTCTCGGTACACCAGAGATGAAACCCACAAAGTAGAGACCTAACACGTATAATGGTACTTATCCCACTAAGATAAAAGAAGAAATTGATAGAGTGAAATAAGCTCAATTCATATATGAGATTGGGTATATGGAATGGGTATCCCCCATCATTGTCGTTTCCAAGAAGAATGCTAAATTATGTTATCAAGATGAAATCCCCTATGGATTGTGTACAAATTTTTTTCCATTTTATCGCTTTTGTTTACTTCCCTCTTTTTTTACTATGAATTGATTAAATGTAAGTGATGAAATTATGTTTGAGTATTTGCAAGGAGAAGATGAAGACCTATGATGTATATATGTCTTTGATTGTGTGATGAGAAACAATTCATTTGTACATTTAAGTGAACTTTTGACCTAAGAAAACCCTAAAAACATGTATTACTAATTATGTAAAAAGTCCCATTGGTTCACTAACCCTTCAAAAACCCTCTGAACTTTAAAGAAAAAACCCTAATGAGAACTTCACTTGTAACCCTATTTAACTGAGAACTTTAGGAATGTTTACCACTCTGAGACCCTAATTGTATTTTTAAACCAAACATTTTGAACCTCCATGTGTATATTCAAATGAAACCCTGAAACCCCATGCAAATTTTACCCTAAAATCCTTGGATTTAGAAACTCTAAAATGCTTGATATTCAGTTTCTAACTCTAGGAGCCAAACCTTAGAACCCAAGAAATTCATCTTCTAACCCTTGAAACCCTAGTTCCCAATAACCCTAATTTGAACTATAAAACCAGATTTAGAGAAAGTGGATGAATTGCATGTATTTTCATTATCCCAAAACCCCATGTGTAAACTTGAAACCTTTAGAAACCCACCTTCTAACCCTTGGAAAACTAACTTTTGACCCTAGTAAACCAATTTAAAACCTTAGAAACCCGTGTTTTTTACCATAAAAGTAAATACTTGTACTATGATCATGTGTTGGTAATCCTAACCATAAAGAAATCCTAGTTTTACTAATTAAAGACCCAGCTTGGAGCCTTAGGAAACCATTTTCCCCAACTTTAGCCCTTCATTTAATTAAATCCTTTGTATATACATGTGTAATAAAAAGAACCTTAATCATACGAATAAAAAGAAGAGAAAAAGAAATAAGAAATGAAAAAAGAAAATAAAAAGAAAGAAATATAAAGAAAAAGAAGAAAAATCAAAATAGAAAAGAAGAGATAGATTATTCAAATTTTGAGAAGAAGAAAAAGAAGGTCTTTAATTTAGAAATGGGTAGAATGGAAAGATTGAAAGATCCTAAAGATGGAAATAGAAGATTTAGAGATCCATGTGTATTCATATGTGCAAAGCTTCCAATTTGGGAAGTTGGGATCTTTGGAATCTTTAAGATGGGACTTCATTGAACATTTGGTTTTTTCAATTGAATTGTTTTGAGTGATTGAAGATATCAAGAGAAGTAGAAAAGGATGAAGATTTCTTCTTTCTTGAAGCAGAGAAGAAAAGTGACTTTATACGTCTAGCAATGTATCTAGAGTTATTACCATCGAGGATATTTTCCTGTCTAAAGGTCCTATTTTGTATTTACTTAGTTTGTATTAGGAAACACTTTTGGGTTTACAAATTTACCCCATACATTGCACATTGCCCATGGATGGCAACATTGTATCAACTAGTGATGATTACTACATGATTGCTGATGTTTCCTCTTCATCTTTTGCATCGAGTGTTATTGTCAGCATAACGATATCCTTTATTTGTGATATTCTCTTTCCCCAAGTAGTCACTGTTAAAAATCGGGTTTCGCATGCTGAAGAGTGGTAAGCCCACAATCGAAGGTGTATGGGTCTTGTTTTTTACACATCAAAATTATCACTTAATTTATTTGTACCTATAGATCCTTGGCTACACATGACTACAAGCTTATTTCCTCATGAGTCATACGTAATCCACATAGGCAATACATTCTTTTACCCGTTATACATAAGTTGCATGGGAAATACATTCACTTACCAATCATACATAAGCTCATACATTCACTTATCAAAAAAGGGCCATTACATCAGCCATGTTTGTAGGCATTCTCACATCAACCATGTTTATATAGTTATGCTATCGTAAATGAATTCAGCAACTCTTTATTAGCATATGCAACAACAACATGAGAAAAGAGCATGATATCATACAACAAATAACATGTCAATGTAAATATGCTCATTAACTCTTCAATTACATATGCAAAGTTCCATGAAATTCTCTTATAATACACATCAACATATATGACTATTATAATATAATAGGCTTGCACCAATGCTTATTTTCATCTACTGATGTATGAATAAAAAGAGATGATTCAACAATACTTATCTGGAATGATTCTTGGATAACTCTAGCCTTGAACGTAGAAATGAACCTCCTTCATACACATATTTGTCTTCATCAGAAGTGATCACCTCATAAGTATCTTCATGTCCACATTTAATGAATAATCATTCGTTTATCTCTAACGAGATGTAGGATGAGAGAGAGATAGAGAAATATAGTAATATCTGTTAAATCATCCAAAAGAGTACAAAGTAAAGATGAGTTGGCATGCTGCTATAGGTCTTCATGTACAATAGTCTATTTATAGACATGTATGCTTCGCAGTGTGACTTCCTAAATCATGGGCTGAATGCATGTGAATAGATTTGCATGCGGTGAAGTTTTCTATATCTAAGGAATGGAAAAAATGATAAGTCATGCTCGCATAAAATAAGGAGACCAATCTTTTTATACGACTTAGCATAAAAATGCTAAGTATAAGAGCTTGTTCATATGGATGGGCTATGAGTGAAAATAACAACATGTTCCTATAGAGAAAAGTCTAGGGGCAATCTTTTAATGAAAAGAAGCATAGCTAGAGATATGAGAGGGTCATCAAAATGATGTCTTAAAGCTTCATTGAAGCTTGATACTTTTCAACAGTCACCACCCTCTTCGACCGCGTTCATCCATGACGTCTTACTCCCGTATCTGCATGCTTCATTGCTCCCCTTAAAGCACAGGCGTCCAACATGTAAATGCTACTTGCCACAGGACAGTGGCCTAAGGCGTGATCCAACTTGCACTCATCCCATCGCAACCCCCCTTCTCTCTGAGAAGCTGAACCTGATGTGAAGTGAAGTAGTTTCCTAGAGATAGAAGAACCTCCACCTACCACTCACACGTTCAGAAGTGATCAGAGCACTTTGTGCACTTTTAGATTCATTTATATTTTCCAAAATAAATGTAAAGATTATTTTTTCAATACACAAACTTAAACCTCGGCATCAAATAAGAAATCCAGGTAGTTGTTTTTCAAGTTCTATCAATATTTGCATTTGTTTCACAAGCATAAAAAGAAAGATTGATTTTCGATCACTCATGCCTTGCACTATGTTCGATCACTCATGCCTTGCACTATGTTCGATCACTCATGTCTTTCACTAGTTTAAATTATACATCTTGAGCCCTGTTCAATTGTTACTTAGTTAGAAAATTTCAATATTTGCATTTGTTTCACAAGCATAAAAAGAAAGATTGATTTTCGATCACTCATGCCTTGCACTATGTTCGATCACTCATGTCTTGCACTATGTTCGATCACTCATGTCTTGCACTAGTTTAAATTATACATCTTGAGCCCTGTTCAATTGTTACTTAGTTAGAAAATTTCCACTCATATAGTTTAGTTGAATTTCTATAAAAAAAACAAAACCTCAAAATCTCTAAACATTTCATAAAAATAAATAAAAAGTATAAACCTTTAAAAATTACAAAAAAGAATAAAAATTTAAAAGAAATATCTCAAAAGCACAAAAAGAGATAGCCTACGAAATCAAGTAAAAGAAAAACAACTTTTGTAATTAAAAGGGAAAAAGAAAAAAAATCAAGTCCAAGAAATCAAGCTAAAGAAAAGTAACCATGAGTGAGATGATTGTGCACTAGCGAGGGAATATGGAGCATATTTTGATCAAAATTTTTGCTAGGATCCATTGTCGAGCAAAACAACAGTGGAAAATGGTTTGATGTGTTGCAAGACTATGTACATAGTTTTCAAATGACAGATAAATCATCAATCACCATAGATAGGTGTCCATCGCTTGATAGACAAGTGTCTATCATGAAGGACCTGTCCATCGCAATCGACATCCCCCTGATGAACAACCTATCCATCACAATAGATAGAGCCATCAATCATGATACAATCATTTTTGGCCCAAAAAATTAGGGTTTAAATTTTATGAATTATTGAGCTAAAATTTGGCATTTTTCAGACACTTGGAGCTCTCGAGCAAGGTAAAGGGGTTAGTTAGCATATATATCACACTTACACGTCCTGTGCATCACATCACTCATAGGAGCTTTAGACTTGAGGTTGGAAGACTCCTTAACCACCTTATTCAATTTCTAGCTTAGGCTAAGTACAAGAAAACCTAATCACTCAAGTTCAAGCATAGCTAGAATCTTAATTTGAAAAATTATAAGTGGGAAAGGACATAAATTGATCGATAACACATGAGTTGCAATCAAAACCTCAAGAGTTCCTAGAGACACCATTCAAAAGATAAATTGCATAAGATAGAAAAAAAAAAGAACAAGTAACTATTACAAAAGAACATTGCAATGCAGTTGTGCTTGGGAAAATTGGGACTAATAAGCAAAGCTTATGAACCTTAGATTAGGTAGAAACCTAGGTTGGGATAAACAAAGCACCAAATCCTCTGAAGTTAGTGTTAATCACATAGCTAGGTCATGGGTGCAATAACTCAATGACTATCCCTAGGTTCTAAGTTCAGAGACTAGTTATTCAAAAATGTCCTTTAGCATGGAACAACTAGCAGATACTTTAGGTACAACCTACTTGCAGAACCCAGAAGATCCCTACAAGAATCAATTGGAGTTTACTAGAATCAACAGAATAGGTGCTTGTCACTCTAGCACAATGGCAAGTACCAACGTGAGGAGATCCACCTCATAAATGTCAATCAGTGGAGACGTGAGGACTAGTATGAAGACTATGAGCAAGTGAAGGCACAAGTGCGTGAGTGAGAAGCACACAAACATGCACACACATACACACACGTGCACACAAGGCAAGAACAAAAAGAGGAATAATGGAGTTCTTTACATTAGTCAAAAAGTCTCTTACATAACCTCAAATCACTAACAATCTACCCCCAAAAATGAGCTCTGTAGCTCTTTTTATAGTTTTTTTATTAGCTTTGGCCTTGTCTTGACCTAGTGACCGGCCTAGTTAGAAATTAGGTTCTAGCGCTTATTTGAGGGCTCAAATGGAATCCAAAAATTACAAAAATTGGTATGTAGCTAATTCTAGTAGTCCTCAAGCTCAAGGACTCCTCGGCTTGAAGAAAATGCAGTCTATTCTACCAAAAACGGGATTTACAATGTTTGTGTAGTGATGAAAATCACTTAAGTTGGAAATAGTTCATGGAAAAAATGATTAGACCTTGTTATCGAATTGTGCATGATTGCTCCTTTGTGCTAGTATGCTCTTCTTATAGGTTGTATGCCAACACTCCCCCTCCCTAGCATTTTTCACCCCTGACAGACCTCTGTTCTATAGGGTGTTCAATATAGTATTGGAGAACGTTGGTGGCCAGCTTGTCACCAATTGGTTGTGCAAGTACACACCCAATAGCATAATTGGATGCATCCACATGGACATGGAATGGCTTGTTCCAATCTGCTGTAGTCAAAATTGGTGCTAGACACAATCTTCTTTTGAGCTCGTTAAAGGAGTTCTCACATTCTTTAGTCCACTCAAAGTTAGTCAAGAGGGAGTACAAAGGCTTTGCAATGATTGCATACATATGAATGAATCGGCGATAATAGCCACAATGCCCCATAAAAGCTTGTACTTACTTAACATTCTTTGGCCTAGGTAGCTTTGCAATAGCTCTAACTTTCTCCTCGTCCGTGGATATGCCATTCTTTGACACTATGTGTCCTAGAATCCTGCCTTGCTTGACCATTAAAACACACTTTTCAAGGTTCAAGCAGACTTGATATTCTCTACATTTGTCAAAGATAGCTCTCAGCTCAGGCATATGTGTTTGTCTAATGTTGGAATGTGCACAGAGATTATCAACATAGACTTCCAAATTCTTCCTCAAGAATTCTTTAAATACATGACACATCAACCTTTGAAAGGTAGCGGGCACATTGGTTAGACCAAATAGCATTACATGAAAAGCAAATATGCCCCACTCTGTGGCAAAAGCCGTCTTATGTTGATCGGCTGGTGCAATGGCCACTTGATTGTAACTAGAGAACCCATCTAGGAAGCTGTACACTTCCTTGCCTGCTACCCTTTCTAATAGATGCTCAATGATAGGAAGTGGATAACTATCTCTAATAGTGGCTACGTTAACCTTCTTCAAGCTAATGCATACACATAATTTGCCATTCTTTTTGGGCACCACTACAATGGGGGACACCCATTCAGTGTGTTAGATTTCATAGATAAATCCAGCTTCCACCAAGCGATCTATCTCTTCTTTGATCTTGGCAGCATAGTTGTCATTGTATGTGTATGGCTTCTGTTTAGAGGGTTTGACATTTGAGGTCATGGGGATCGTATGTGAGCATATGTCAGGGTCTACACCTTTCAAGTCCTTGTAACTCCATGCAAACACATCTCTGTATTCTCGTAGTAAGGTTATCAACTCCTGCTCCTCATCTTCACTTAGGTCGTGTCCTATGTACATGCATCGCTCTTCACCTTCCTCTATGGTCACTATGATTTTCTTTGTAGTTTCTTTGTTATCATAGGACTCTCCTATGATGGCTTCATGTTTAGGCATTCTTACCATGACTCTCCTATCTTCTATTTCATATTTCTTGAAATTTTCAGGGACCTCAAACAAAGATTCTTCTTCCTCTGGTGTGACTTCTCTCTTCTTCCTCTTCTTGCCTTCATTCTTAGTGGTCACTTGTGTGGTTAATCTCACCTCATTCATAATTTCTTCGTGTCTCTGAGGGTGAGCTTCTACTTCGTAGAAATATTCCTCATCTGATGCAAAAGGAGGGTCCATTATAATTGACTCTAGATTGGAGTCACTTGCATCCTCGAATACACCAGTGCTAGGTTCACATTCTTCAATAATAGGATTACACATGATTGGCTCTATTGTGAAGACTAAAATGTCATAGCCATCACAGTGCGGTGTCCACTGTTCTTCATTGATGGCTACATCCATAGTTGCTAAGATCTCCACCCAACCATGAGGTTCAAATTCTTTGTCAAGAAATACTAAGGGTGCATAGGCTGGGTCTTTAATTGATCTACGAGTTTCCTTCGCACCTACCTCTTTTGCTTTTTCTCTCTTCTCTTCTTCTACTGCTACTTTGCACATCCATAAGTGGGTGTCTTCATGCATCCATGAGGATCCTGATCCTATGGAATGCAATGATTCTGTATCATCCTTAGCTCTATGGATGGGATTCCATTGAATAGGGGGTACATCTCTATGAGAGAAATCCTTGAGATTGACTTTTTTTGTAACACCTAAGTGTTGCAAATATAAGGAATTGGTTCTCCAAATTTATACTACTTGCAATTGTCTCAGGAATTGTCTTCCCAGAATCATCTCGTAGGCTTGATTTTTGCTAAAGTCACATATGGCAAAAGTATGCTCGAACTCGACACCACATGAAGTGAGAGTTATTCCTTCTAGTAGTCCTAAGGGTCTTTCTATGTGACTGTCGGCCATCTTCAATTTCATTCTCATTGGCCTGAGTGCTTGCTTGCCCCAATGCTTCCATAGGGAAGTGGTAGCAATTGCAACTCTTGCACCTGAGTCCAAAATTGCCTTGATTGTGTACCCCTGATGGGTAACTGGAAGATAGGTGTTTCCTTCTTCTCCTTCACTCATGTCTCCTATCTTGTCCAAGGGTATTTTTGGCACCATTCTATGAGATCCTACCTGGGAAAGAGGTTTTACTACTTTTGGCATTTGATTGGCTACATGTTTCCATAGTTCTAGCCTAGCCTTGAGTAGCTCTTCTAAAGTGAGATTGCATTGCACTTTAGTGTTCTTTACTACCTCCATATTCCTAGGTATGATTGATTCTTCGTTTCTTATCATGACCGTGGGTGCTCTCATACAAGTAGACTTAGCTTCCCATGGGCCTGTGAAATGGGGTAGTTCCTGTAAGGAATAAGACTCGAAATCTAATCTCTCATGAGATTGGGCACTCTCTTGCTCTCCATAAATGGAAGGAATGTCTTGTGGGAATTGATCGTGCACGTCATTCACAAGTTCAATTGGAGGAGGATCTTCACTTCCTTTAGCCCATTTCTCTTCTTGAATCTCTCATAGGAATTTTGGTGAATACCGATTCATAGAAGAAGAGGTGTCTGGTTCAGTGGAGTTACGCACATAAGCTTCCTGGGGAGGAATGGTTATTCTATCACTTGTCCTCTCCTTAGCCTGGGAGGTGGCTCCTTTTCAAGACTTTGAAATTAACCTCTCCAATCTATCTAATAGACCATCAAAATGCAATGGTGTTCTAGTGGAGCTAGAGCAATTGAAGATGTGACTGGCTTCAAACATGGCTTGAGCCAATTCCACCATCTTGGCAAAAAATTTTGTTCATTCGAGCTCTAGGTCCACTCTAGGGTAACACTTTTCGTGATCTGTTACATTTGGCCCTTCTTGGATTCTGGCCTGATATGCCCTAAGCATCATGTGTATGTCCTCGGGAGTTGGATCTGCTAAGACTGATCCTACTCGGGGTGGTGGGTGGGTTGCGTGTGGTGGATTAGAATGTTGTGGGATGGGAGGGGATGGGGATGGTGGTGGAGGTGATGTGTGAGAGTGCATTTGAGAAGTGATTTCTATTATCTTGGATTTTGTCTCTCTCAAACTTTCCTCGAGTTCGCTCATCTTCTTTGCCCATTGCCTTTTCATACGTTCACGACTTTCTCTCCAAGCTCTTGTCCTCTTCTTATTCTGACTCTCGATCTCGCTAACCTCATAATTCTTTTCCTGGACCAAGTCTTAGTTTGGTTAAGTGCCTAAGCTCTCATGATGACTTGCACTAGGTCCGTGGAAGCCACACTTCCCGTGGAGTCTACCACCAACCCAATAATGTTGATAGGAGCAATTTTTGGCATATTGGTGGGGTTCTTGGGACACTCTCGTAACAAGTTCTCCTTCCCATAATCTGGGCAAAAGCCTTGAATTATCAAAGATTGGGGTTGTGACGGTGCAGGTATAGTTCTTGATAGGTGATATGCTCTGATTGTGTATTCCCCTTCTTGACTACTACTTCAAAATCAAATTCCATCAGCAATAGAAACCATCTTACTAGTCGTCCGGTATTACAAGGTTTATTGACTAGGTACAGTAGGGCTTGATGATCGATGAAGAATTTGAATTTTTTTGCCTATAAGTAGTGTCGAAACTTCTTTACTGCATACACCATCCCTAAACCTTCTCGATACGTAGTGGTGTAATTGCGCTCTGCTTGATTTAATTGTCTACTGGCATAGGCTATATGGTGGTCTAACTTTCCTGTATCTGCTGGTTGCGCTAAGATGCATCCAATGGCAAACTTGGAAGCATCAACATGAATATGAAATGGTTCGTTCCAATTAGGCACTCTATGGATCGGTGTTGAACTCAACCGACTCTTTATTCGTTGAAAGCCTTTTCACATTCTTCCATCCAAATAAACCGAGACAATAATGCATAAAGAGGTCTAGAAATTATGGCATACATGTGGATAAGCCTACGGTAGTATCCGCAATGTCCCATAAATGCTTGCACTTCTTTAGCAGTCTTTGGCCTTCGCAAATCGAGAATTACTTTGATTTTGTCTTCATCTGTGGAAATTCCATTTTTAGAGACGACGTGCCCTAATATCTTCCCTTGTTGAACCATGAAGACGCATTTTTCTGGATTAAGGCAGACTCTATATTGTCGACATTTAGCAAAAATCTTTCTTAGTTCTGGAATGTGTTCTGATTGTATAGCTGAATAGGTGCATAATCGTCAACATATACCTCCATACTCTTCCTTAAGAATTCCTTGAACACGTGACACATCCACCTTTGGAAAGAAGATGGGGCATTAGTTAGACCAAAAGGCATAACCCTAAATGCATACACTCCCCATTTAGTTTCAAAGGTTGTCTTATGTTGGTCCTCATGACTGATTGCTACCTGATTATACCGTGAAAAGCCATCCTTAGAATTCCTTTCCTGCAACCCTTTCCAAAAGATGGTCGGTGATAGGTAGTGGGTAACTATCTCGTATGGTAGCGGCATTCACTTTTTTCAAATTAATGCATACCCTTAACTTGCCATTCTTTTTTGGCACGACCACTAAAGGTGATACCCATTCCGTGTGTTCGATTTCATAAATGAAGCCCCCATCCAACAACTTATCTATCTCTTCCTTAATTTTCGCTGAGTAAACATCCTCATAAGTGTATGGTTTTTGTTTGGAAGGTTTGGCTTCTGATGTCATAGGGATTCTATGGGCACAGATAGAGGGATCTACCCCTTTTAAATCCTTATATGTCCAAGCAAAGGCGTCCCTATATTCTCTGATGAGTTATATTAACTCTTGTTCTTCCTCCAATAAAACATCTTGTCCTATAAAAGCGCATCGCTCTTGTCCTTCCTCCAAAGCTACTACTATTTTCTTGGTCTTTTCTTTGTTGTCATATGCTATTCCTGGTTGTGTTTCCTGTTTTGGCATTTGAATAACAATCTTCCTCTCTTCTACCTCATATTTCTTGAAGTGGGCAGGCACTTGGAAGTGATCTTGAGGCTTGTTTTCTCACTCTTCGTTTTCTTTATCTAGTTCAAGTTCTTCTCCTTGTGTCATTCCTTGATTCAACCCATTAGTTATGACACTTACTCTTTGATTTTCACTTTCTGCCTCAATTTGTTCATGTTCCATTTCAATGCTCTCATAATCCTCCTTCCATTCTTTTTCAATTACTTCTCCTTCTTCGGCTTCTTGGAGAACAACCGTGTATAAACTTACATCATATCCTTCCTCATCAATGAAGATTCAAACTGACCCTCAACCTAGTACGGGAAGCATTGAACATGCAAGGTATGCATATTCCCACTGAGAAAGAAACAATGATTCCTGGTAGGATGAAGCACAAGGATCTCAACAAATTGAAGGACATGGTAGCAATGACACCAACCATCACCCTCCACCTACGAACGATCATGCAACACTTCGCCTTCCCCGCCCAAGAACGCTTCACTATGCCACAAAAAAGAATCTGGTTCAGCTTGTACTTGGCGGAGACAGAGGATCTCACAATCAATCTACCATATTGGATTATAGATCAAATCCACCTAGCACATCAACGATGGAATAAGAAACAGAAGAACATGCTTCATGGGTGTTGTGCGCTGACAAAAATAATTTATAAATGCTTAGCTTATGACGTGCCCATTCAAAGAGCACTAGTGTGGTCCAGAACTCAGGAGTTCCAGAGACGACTATCAACAACGGGTCCTCCATCGAAGAAAATGAGAGGTACAGTCCAATTACCGTGCGCCCAAGCAAGGGGAGCCACCACCACACCAGAGGTGACCCCTCCACAAACGCGACGTGTCTGCTCGTTTACAATTCGCTTGCCCAGACAGAGTGCAGAAGGACCTAATCTAGTTTTCCCTCCAATCCCTTCTGACCTCGAGTTTCCACAGGGCTACACCCTGAATGATCTCACTGATGAAGAAATCGCTAGGCTGATCAATGAATCTAACCTCGAGACGGAAGCAGAGCAGACCCAAGGACCACAACCCACTACAACAACTTCAGCCCCAACCCAACCGGAAGTAGTAGAAGTAGAAGAGAATGAAGAAGAGACTGAGGAAGAAGAAGCAGACAAGGAGCATGATCAAGAATATGACGAAACTTCAGAACTAGCGAGTGCCCCAACATATTTGGCACAAATAAAAAGATTATATGAAACCATGAGGCGCGTCCAGGAATAGCACAAATTGTCGCTCGAAACAGGGAAGGTGCTGATGAGCCAAATGTTAGGAGAGGAAGGCGTGGATGAAATGTTTATTGAATCCATGAACCTGCATGCGAACACGGTAGGCTTGGATGAAGCCATTCATTTAGCTATGGCTTATATTCATCGCTTTGAGAAACGGGTGCCTACCTGTCCCACGCGCTCCCGCAAGCAAATTCACATGAATGTATCAGCACCAGGAGACATTACACAGACATAGGAACATCACGAGGCACCACCATCACCACCCTCACCACCTCTCGCTACACACTTCACTTCACCACACGACACTACCACCCCAACTTCAACACTCACCACATATGTTATGGGGATTCCTATCTCACCATGCACCCAATTTGGAGGGATCACAATGCCCACATTTACAACAATATTCACGAACATCACATCCACCCCACCCACGGTCCCCATCTACACATTCACACACACTTTTGACACCATGGAAACATCACCAGCCACAACACCACTCCCTCCCCCCTCTCTACCACCATCTCCCATACCCCCGCCACCCACATCACCTCTTGTGACCACTTCATTCACTATCCCTTTCCCTCTCCCCATTCCCCCTACATCCTCCACCTTCCCTGCATTCATGAATGTAAATAACATGTTTTCTACATTACATCAGTGTGTACATCAGTTGCAGACAGAATACCAAATCTTGGAAGATCGACATCGCCAAATAACTATGGATCATGAGCAACTACAGAAGAGGCTTGCAGCTTTGGAAGGAGAAAATAATGACCTAAATCAACACTACACTACGCTCGAGCATGCTCACCAGACCCTTTTGGAAGCTCCCCAACCATCCGATTCCAATGAAGTTAAAAAACTAACAGCCCTACTAGAACTTTATCAGTCAAAACATGTTAAAAGCCGTCGCAACTTGACATTACTCAAAAAGCACATGGCCACTGCCCTCGAAGAGAACAAGCGCTTGCAAAGGAAGAACGAAGAAAATTTAGAGGCAGCTATGGAGGGTTCCCCCCAAGAGATCGACCCTGAAAGATTCAAAGCTGTTCCATCCGACACTATGAAGACAATTCTAAAAAGCTATGCAGATCTACTAGAAGCGCATGATGAGCTGGGCAAAGAACGGGATACTCTCCGTCAACAGCTAACGATGCAGGAAGCCCAACCCAAGATCACCGATTCTACCACCACTACAGAAGAGGTAAATGCACTGAGAGAATAGGTCACGGAATTGCAAAGCAAATTACTCCAATATGAAAGACAACCCTCCCCAGTCATCGAGCTAGAGCCAGAAGAATTGGTACCCATAGAAGTGGATAAGTCATTTGAAGAGCCATATGTTCCTATGCCAATGCCGGGTGGCCAACAAACCTCTGAGGGATTGGACACACTAGGGGTAGAAGCCCCAGAATGGATGCAGAAACTTGAAAAAGCGGCTGATACACATGATGAGCGAGTCGCGGTCCAGATTGAGTCCATGACCAAGATTGAGGACACCATTATCAAATCCGAATATTTCTGAAGTATGTCTCATCACAGATGGATAGGCACCAATGATGATCAGTATGTGCCATATTGTGTACTCTTGGTAGATTACAACGTCGAAATTCAACGACGATGTGGCAAGGCTCCAACCTTTGCCACTCAATTTGGCCCTGATGATATCCTTGAGAGCGCTAAACAAGGATCAATTCATCAACCTACCTGGCAGCTACGACTCTTAGAAACTTACCCTGAGATGGTTCGAACCTAGAACAACATGCCACAATTCATTAAGTATAGTCCCTGTTATGCTCCCATACTCAGAAGATGCACATGGCCTGAGTTTGCTATCACGGTGAAGAATGTCAAAGGCTGTGCAAAGTGGCTCAATTACGTATACCTGGCACCGCCACGGGGACAAGCTACAGTGGGCTACATGATCTCCACCATCCGTCACTAGGGGGTCAGAATGAGAAACATCCTAGATGTAATGGCTCAGATGTGCATAAAGATATTCGAGTTGATGCTGGTTACCTTCAGAACCTTGAAAAATATTCAAGATCCACATTTCTCAGGTGTCGGATTCACAGCAGGTAACCTTGACTTGGTCTACGATATGAGTACAACCCCCTCCATCCAGGTGATATATGCATGGCACGCACGAATTAAATACCTCCCCGCTTGCTACAAGCAAACATTTGAAGATATGTTCATCACGGGGTTTTGGGAATACCACTCTGAAGTCTTTGTTCCCAGACCCTCCCATCTACTCCACCTCTTTGCAATGGAGCAAACATTACATTCAGAACAACTGCGTGTGCCACATCCGGACGTTCCAGGTCCAGTGGATTGGGATGCCCTCTTAACAGACTTAGCACGAGGGCTGCGGATGGAAGAACACCACCTAGCTTCAGATGTGGTTGAATTCTATGTCAAATGCTCCGCCAAACAAGGGTCTGTCAGAGACGACAGACGCGAGAGAGGGGGGGGGGTGTTGGCAGCAGTCAAAGCACCCAAGGACTCACAAGACAAGGAAGCCAAATAAGGGAGCCAGAGCGGAGAGAAGGCACAAGCAGACAAAGTAGTCAATGAAGATCTAGCAAGTAGGCCATTCAAATTTTTCCAAATCAACATCTGCATAACAGTGATTCTCATCACTAAAAATCATTGTAAATACCATTTCACCTTTTGTAACTCCATTTTGTGCAAGCCGAGGAGTCCTCAAGGTTGAGGAGTATTAGAAGTATCATCATACCAATTTTCATGATTTTTAGACTTCGTTTGAGCCCTCAAATAGGCCCTAGAACCTAATTTTAACTAGGCCGGACACTAACTTTGCACAGGGCCAAAAACTAGTCAAAAACTATAAAAAGAGCTAGAGAGCTCATTTTTGAGGTAGGATTGTGGTAGAATTGAACTTGTAAGAGCACTTTTGGGTAATCTAAAGGAATTCCATTGTCTCTCTCCTTGTTCTTGCCGTGTGTGCACGTGTGTGTATGTGTGTGCATGTTGGTGTGCTTCTCACTCACACATTTGTGCCATCACTTGCTTGAGGTCTTCATACCATCCTCACGTCTTCCCAGATTGACATTAAAGGAGGTGCTACTCATCACTGAGCTACAGTTGGGTAACATACATTCTCTGATAAAATGTTCTCCTCCGCATCTATAACATGGTCCTCTAGGTGCAGGGGGTCTATCCATTGGTCCAAAGGGTACGGGTGATCTGGGAGTTGTGTACATTAATGACAAATAGTCCTACTCATATCCGTAAGAGCTATCTGGTCCTTACATACCATAAGCATATGGCTCGTAAGATTGTCCGTATTCAACTATAGTGCCCTCATATGCGGAATAATTCCCTTGACTATGGTCATAAGATGGGTCGTAAGCCTCGTTACTAACCAATGGCATGGTTGGGACTATTGCTCTCTCTGGGTTCTCTTCTAGTTGAGCCATTTTTACTGGGACAACATTTTGAGGGTGTGGTGGTTGTTGTCCTAGCACAGGTTGTGGTTGGCTGTATCCTTGATAAGCATAAGGTCACGGTGCTGGTGCTTGTTGCTGATATGTGGGATATCTAAAGACTTCCCTTCCTTGATCTCTCTGAGGGTATCCATAAGGTCTCATAGGTGGTTGTACCGGTCTTGATTGCCGGTTGTAAGGACAATTTTCTATGCTATGATTTGTGTACCTTTGTTCTATGCTACAATAATGCATAGGGCCCGGGGCTGGTCTATTGTAAGCATAAGCAGGTGGTGGAACTACTCCCCTATTGCACAAGTGAGAAGGATGATCACCTCCATAGTGCACACATCTTCTAAGCATGGGTACTCTCATAGGATTGTTTGGGTAGTTCCTCTGCCCTTGAACGTTCAGCTTTTTTGCCACTAGATCAGCTATTTCTTCTACATTGTTCCTGAGATTTGACGTGCTGCTGACGGTATCCTCACTTTTCACACTACCTTGAGGTATTTTCAAATCTTCCGCTAGATTTTCCTCTAGTTCAATACACTCTTTCATACATTCTTGCAAATTTTGGACTCTTTTTACATAAACTAATGATCTCAATGATCCATTCACTAATCCTTCCAAAAACAATGAAACCATTTTGTTTTGAGTGGGTCTCTCTTCAACAGGGCATCTATCCACATATTGCTTAAATCTTCTTGCTGCCAATCTTACCAATTCCGTAGGAGCTTGTTTAAAACTATGGATTAATGAGGATGAGTTGTTTTTGATTCCAGACTTGGTAAATTCTTCAATCAATTCTTGATAGACTTGTTCCATGTTTTGGATGTTATTAGGGTCTAAGGGTTGGAATCAAGCTAGGGCCATGTCGGTAAGGGTTAGGCCAAAGGATTCATATTGAATAAAAAAGTCTTCCACTTGTTCGGCTCTTATTACTTGCTTGAATTCTGCTATGTGGTTATATGGTTCACTAGAGCCATCATAGTGACTCCTCATGCACTTGGCTACCTAAATGGGCCTCAATCTTCTTCCAGGTTTAGGTGTTCTAGGCATTACAGGGAAGACCGGTCGTCCTATTGGTATACCTGGTCCTCTTCCTATAGGTGGTCTCTCATGGATAGAAATTCTATTCCTCAGTTCTACATGTGTAGGTGGTCGGTAGTTAGGATTATTGCCAGGTGTAGCAAACTGCACTTGGGGTCTAATTGGAATGTTCGTTTGTTGTGTCTGTCCTGAATGCTGATAAGAATTATCCTGATAGGTTCCTTGGGGGTTTCGCGAATTTGTGGCTTGATCCCTAGGTGGGAACACTGGGATGTTTTGATATTTCAATCCTGCTCTTTCTAATTCCGTTAGAGGCCAGTACCTTCTCTTATTCTTATCCAAGTACGTAATGTGAGTGGGGTTGTCAGGATCTTGCGATTCATAGATGGTGGCTGGATTGGTGGCTTCTTCCCACAATGAAGAATGTGTTCTAAGTAGATGCTCCATCCCATTTATTAAATAAATATCCATCAGGGAATCATCTTAAGGAATTAGGTCTCCTCTCCACACCCTAATTACAATGGACTTCCCTCTAGGTATAGATACCTGTTCTTCATGTCCTTCTTCATTCAGATTGTGGGTATTGCCCTCTTCCCTTTGCTCGTTGATGTCTTCAGGATGTTCTATCACTACATACAGAATCTCTCTTTTATCCATATAGAATCCTCCTGCATACTTAACAGCTGGCCTAGGTACTATGTAAGCATCTGTAGCTTTCTTCAGCCTAGCCACTGATCTGTTTAGCCCATCTAGGTAGATGGGTAAACCGTGTTGATTGGTGCTCACATACTCTAAAGATGTGAATATAAAAAGGCTAAGAGAAACAAACTTGAAAACTACCCTATCTTCCTAGCCTGGTCACTTGCTTCCTCCTACCTCCTCCCACTCTTCTCTCTACTCACTTCCCTAGACTATCAACTCACTAATCGGCCAATCAACTATTGTTTTTACTTTATCTTCATCTGTAAGGATTCCTTCTTTCGATATTACTCTTTGTAGATACACCAGTTTATCCTTAGCAAGGAAACACTTACTCTTTTTCCCATACAATTTGTGTTCTCTAAGAGTTTGCAAAGTCTTCTTGAGATGTACCACATGCTCAGAATCATCTTTAGAGTATACAAATATATCATCAAGAAATACTAAGATGAATTCATCTAGGTAATCATGAAAACTATTATTCATCAAGCACATAAATGTGGCAAGAGCGTCCACATACTATACATGCACACATTTTCAAGGAGGAAAATGCTAAAGGGGGAAAGAATGTTGTATAACTATGGGTCCAAGCAATAAAAGACATGGGTTTTGAGTGTCCACCCTCTTGGAGAACCTTGAGGTTTTATGAGAAACCCTTGGGAAACTGTCTCCAAGACTATGGTTTGATCCCTTGAGGTATGTGTATTTATTTACTCCGTATTGAATGGTTTCGGCCCTTGGGATTGATATTTCCTAAGGGTATGATATTTAACCCTTAGGGAGGACGCTCAAGCCTTGAAAATTGTATGTATAAGCTTAGGAGAACTCCTTTGAGAATCCATGTGAGACCCATGTGATTCTAATGTTAAAAGCCCTTGGATTAGCATCCATCTAAGGGGGGACATGACAAGCTCTCCTTACATTTTCCCCCTTGGCCTAGAGGTATGCATATGCATGAAGTTGATTGGGTGGATACATGCATCTCTCACCCTTTGTGTGTTTTTTTAGACTCTTGAAGTACTTAGACTGGTCCCTTTGTATATTGATTTAGAGTTCACTTGTAGTTGATTATACAACAACAAGGTTTATAGGTGTATCAAGACCAAGGTTTATAGGAGGCCTAAATATGAGATGACTACCTAAGGTTGGCTAAGTGGGGAACTTGAGTGGTGGATATTGGGACCTTGAAGAAAGCTTTGGGCACCTAGATGTGAAAAGCATTGGTGCATGCCCTTAGCAACTACTTAGGTAACCATATTTGTTTTGTCCACATTGGTTGATTTCCTTGTGTTATAAAGGAAGTTTATGACATGAGGGTCTGACAAGTTCAGATGGATATGAGATCACATATTTGGTCATTCAAGTGTAGGGCAAAAGTCTCAAGACTAGACTTAAGCAAAGGAGCTTATGCTCTCTAGACAAGCCAAGGTGCTTTGCCTAGTGGTTAAGTCATATGGATAACAAGGAAGAGGTCTTGGGTTCAAGTTTGACAAGAGATGTGGGAGAGTGTTTTTCCCCAAGAGCTCTAGAACCTTCTAGAAGCATCCACTTGAGTTAACTCTAGTTAACTACAACACTTGGAACACATGTAATTAAATGGCTGACACTTGGATGGCTAGTATCCACCTACCATAGTAGGCAGTCCCTTGGAGAGACATATATATAGAGGCATATGTTTGGGAGAAAAAAGAAACTCATCTTTGTGTGTAGGTCATCATAATATTTCATTGGTATCAAAGCTAGAGCTTCCATGGAGACCTTGTAAAGGCTCATCATCTTCTTTAAGCTTTCATGAAGATCTTGATATGACCCTTCATCATTGTTGCAGAGCAAAGAAGAGCAAATAGGTAGAGAAAAAGAAGGGCCCCAAAATTTTTCCGCTTTGGACACATTATTCTTGTATTATAGCCATTTTGTAATATATTTTCCGATGTAAATGCACTAGAGGAGTCCTCTTGATGCATAGCCAGAGAGAATTGTATCTTTGTCTTTGTAAGTTAGTAGGAAATTAGCCTTCTAGTTAATAAAGTTCCGGTCTCTTGTGTGAAAGGAACATTTTTAGGGCACATGTATATAAGTCAATTTGTGACTCTTTGTAGGGACTTTTTGCCATTGTGAGAATCTAGAGCACTGAATTTTTGAATTTGTGTCTTCTCCTCTCTGTATCTTCTTCCTTGTGAGCTTGCATGCATGTGTGATGCTTGGAAAGAGTGTTTGGAAGTGTTGTCTATCCATGAAAGTGCTCGTTTACTGTTGATAAGGTGTATGAAGTGTAGGAAGTGCTGAAGTGTAGGAAGATCAATCCCGTGACTCAATATTTTGTTCATAACTTGAAGCTGAAGCGTCAAAATTGATTGAAAAGACCACCATTGGATGCGTCTTCTCGAAAGTTTTGAAAGGAACTTGCTATTTGCTATATTTGGAGTTTGGAGCTGAGAGAAAAGCTCGATTTACTGTTGACTGCTGCTCCAAGTGTCACGACACTGTAACCGATCTCTAAAACTTGTTTGGGATAGATTTATGCTTGTTTTCACTTTGTGAGAGTTCATTTGCATTGACCACCCTTTGAATGCATGTCTTCATACACTCGGCTAGGTTTTGATACTCCTTGGATTGATAATTAAAGTGTGAGTCCCCACTATATGTACTTGAGAGGGATCGAGGTATAGTCTCTTTCTCCACAAGTCCCTAAGTTGGTACTTGGGTACACACGTTTTTTGGCGCCGTTGCCGAGGAGTTTCGAATCGAACGGAGGCATTCATGTGATGGTGAATAGCTCTTAGCATTGAAGCGAGTAGAGGATTTGTGAAATTCTCTTCTTTGGTAAGTCACTCTCATCCGCACTTACTACTTCTCACTTTTGGAAAGCCTCATGATCAGTCTTGTCAATCATGGTCTTCATCTCTCTGATTTGTGTGCTTATCAAGAGGGGATTCTATCCCAAAATCGATCTAAAAAGAGGGGAATCTGTATGTGGGCTAATCCCTACCAAATCATTCTAACTTGTAGGTGAATTTCTAAATCAAATGCAAAGTATGGAAATAATGATAAGGGTGGATTAAGACATCCCTAGCTATTTCAACGTTTTGCTATATGCAAACTAGGCATACATAGCATAAACATATGAAGTTGACTGATTTTAAAACTCTCCAGGTAATTTGCTATGAGGGTTCATTTTTATACAACAATTGTGCATGGACTTAGCAAAATAGGTGGATCATCACTAGCTAGTTCAAGACTTTGAGATATCTCCTTAGTTGAGGATTCCAAAAACATGTAACTTAGATGTTTTTGGCTATGTTCTACTTCTTAAATAACATCTGCTAATCTATTTTCCCAAAAATAGGACTACCATGTCCTATTGGGCTTTAGAGTCAAGTTACATGGTAGGAAAGAAGTGATTCATTTCTTTGGGCAAACAACTTCAAAAATGATTTAACCAAGGCTACTTCCTCAAAGACTTGTATTCTCTAGAATTGTTAGAACTAGAAAAAATCCCTAAATATTTTCCCTCTAAGAGTTCTACTCAAACTATTTGAGAGAGTGTTACACTCTTTCATCGTCCATCAATCTTGAAGCAATGCTCAGTGGATGAATGAGTTCTCTTTAACTCAAGTGTCTTATAAAATTGAATGGGTTTTATATAGAACGTCTACCTCTGATGTTTAATTTAGTTTTCCATTCCATTCAGTTGAACATAGTCTAGAAATGACTTCGAATATTCTTTCAAAGACACATCCAAGGTTTGACAGAGCGGGAAGGAAGAATTGAAATTGTGTGTAACCGATTCAACTCCTAAGACACTAAAGTGATTTGAGTCAAACTATATGAGACCCAAACCTTCAATGATTTATTCTAGTCAAGGGTTTGAAGCATTGTTTCTATATTTAAGAGATTAAACCAAATTATCAATAAGATTCTTTGGGTAAAGTTAACCCATCATCCATCTACCAAATTCTAGCTGTATCAAACATTCGTGTCTTGAGCCACCATGTAATTGTTGATGATGTTTAACTTAACTCTAAAAGAATATTGCTTTGACTATCTCAATTAAAAATTAACACCTTTCAACCTCTTTAGATCCCTATATACTAGAATACCAATCTAGTATACATCTCTTACTTTAGGAGATTGATTACCTTGTTGTATTATCAACAAGGGTCTTGGATTAACTAAGTCTAGCTTGTGTGGATTACTAAGTGAATCCTTTCATCGTCCCTTGACACACCTTCATACTAGAAGGCATACATCTGAATCAAGGTATTGATTCACTTAGTTGTATTGTCTACTAAGTTCTTTATCCTAGATTGACTTAGTTTGTGTTTCTTAAAAGGATCTTTCCAAGTTCCCTCTTTAGGAATCCATGTAGCATTTTTTTGTTATAAAGAACTACAAAATCCTTAATGAGACTATACTAGTCTTATTGAAAATGAAGATCTCTAAAGTGCTTTCACTTCATGATCTTCAAACTTTTTAGTTACTTGATATTTCAAGTGCTTCCTGGTCATATTCCTAGCCATCAAGACTAAAAGATACCTATCTACTCAATGTTTGATATCCCATACCATCATTCCTACATTAATGTGAATATAAATTTTAGTGTCCCATACCACCATAATTTATATCCAACAATTATGAGTGATGATATTTATCTTAAAGTCTAGAAGCTTAGTCTAATCATAGAGTACCTTGTACTCAAATTCTTTTTGCTACAATTTCCAACACAAGATTAATATATGACCTTAATTATCCCAAGCTTATATTGGAAGCTCTAATACCTTTGATGGAATAAATATTCATCGAGCGATTCCAAGTGACTTGAATTATATTTAAGATCCATCTACTCAACTAACTTTTAGTGAACAACATTTATCCTTTTCTTTAATAATTCTTTCTAACAAAAAGCTTTAAATAGTTACCCTAGGGCTTTTTCAAGAAGCTCTCTTTGGATTAATTCCAAGCATTTAAAATCCTTTTGGATTTCTCTAAAAACTCCTTAAAGGATAAGTGAATACAATTTTCACCTTCCATGGACTTAAGTACCATTGGTGACGGTTGTAGATTACATACTTGCAAACAAACTTATACCTCTCTTTCTTACTTCCCTTTAGAGAGGTATAACCTTTGGCATGCTTTATTCAACCTCGTGGTTTATAACCAGCTTTTTCAAAATCTTTTGTGACTTTGATGGGATCCCCATACTAGCTTTAGCATGCCATTAAGTTGCTTTTTGAGAAACTTCTTCTTTGCCAAACATCTTATATCCTAAAAGATGTTTACTTACCACATCATCTACATTCCAATTTTCTATTTATGGAATTAATTTTACCAATTCTTAACAAATTCTGGTACTTTCTTCCCCCCTTTTGAAGATTTTTTGTCCTCAAAAACTATATAATCCATGGCTTCATTCACAACGAGAGAGTCACTACTATGATTGTTCCCATCTATTGGATTATTGAACCACTTTTACACCTATTTGGGCCTTGAAAGTATCTAGAAGATGTACTAGAGAGGAATTCTACTTATGGTGTTGAATAAAAACATCTTCTAGGGGTGCCTGAACAACCACTTGTCCTAACATATTCATGAACTTCTTTGGGAATGCTCTTGAATTCTCATGTTTTTCAACAATGCAAGTTCATGTCTATTTGTGTTAGAAGAAGTTGCTTTAATTTTGAAGGCTAATCAAAGCATAAGGGTTTTGGAGGTACTATGAAATAAGAAAAAAAAAATACATTTTATCATTTTACCTAGAGAGCTTTATGTTCCTCCATTAAGAACAAATGTATCTCCTAAAGAACACCTATCTTGGTTTTCATGAGATACCAAATTTTGGATTGAATGAAGCCTTAAATTTATTTGGAAGTTTTTTTAGATGGGGGGACTTTTCAAAGTTTCATGATTCCTTGACTAGTTTTCACCAATCTTGTTGGTGAAAGGAAACTTTGCTCATATTTGATTCCCATGAGTATCCTTGATGGCATCCCCTTAAAGCTTTACATCATGAGACTTTTGAAACCATTTTGGATTGCCATCCTATTTAGAATGTGTCACACCTTTGGAACCTTTTCCAATTATTTTCCTCTAAGTATCTCTTATACTTAAAGTAGCAATATTATAGGTTCTCTAAAGTAATGTAAGAATGTGCCCCAAAAGTCTTTTCACAGAGATCATCTATGTTAGTGAAGACTTTAGATGTATTTGGGTTCCATTTACTTAATACATCATATTTGAAAGCATTGTTTTGGAACCATGTCTAAGTATCTCTATTATACTTAGCATTGAATATGCTAGGTTTTCTACACTAATGTATACATGACATTGGATCCATATCATAAGGAAGAAGCTTTGCACCAAAAAAATTGTAAGCTATTTGAAGAGCTTAGGTATATTTAGGTGCTCATTTTCTCGTGTATACATTGTTCTAGGTCAACATTATATTGAAAAGGTTCTATCCAAAAAAAAAATCAAGAGAATATAATCTATCTAAGTCATTCAAGACATTAGATGTATTTGGGATTCTTTCACTTTGCATTTCCTATATTCATTTCTTCGTTACCGTTGATATGGAAAGGGAATCTATCTCAACACTTCTTGCTTTATCTCTTTGTAGTAGAGTTTTTTCTTACTACCTAACTAGGCAAAACATACTCATTACTTAATGTAAACTTTTACATTAAGCATAAGTGTTACTTTGAGAAAACATTTATAGGTATTTAGGTTGCAAGATCTAACTAGTATGATTTTGCAAATACCTTACCTTTGCATGTGCACTTAGACTGAATTCTTTTGGGTGAAGAACAAGGCTCCATTCTCTTCTTTCATGCTATTTCTTGAAATCTCATGCTAAGAATAGAGTCACAATAACATGTGTATAGAGTTTCCCAAACAAGAAGAGTTCAAAGAGCACTCATGGACGAAGATGGGTAGTTGAAATCTTGCATGGGTGGGTGTGTTTGATACTCTTTTGGCTGAAAAAAGAGTGAAAAAAAAAATATAGCCGTGAGGATTTCCAATGGGGGGTCTCATATATCGCATTTATGAGACAAAATGAGTTTTAGAAGCCTAAATAGAAAGAAACTTGGCTCCTTTATTTCTATGCCTTCAAGTGAAGATCTCTCCATGAGATGCGTGTTATGTCATCCACGCAGAAATTTGTGTCCGTGTAATGCATGAATGGGGTCTAGCCTATCTATTGTCCCACAATTTGTATACTAGTACCAGAAACTCTATAATTTGCACAAAGATTTTTTTTGTGAGAGTACAATGAATTGGAAACATGCTCACACACCCGACTTCGTAAGGTAGAGGCACCCATCTTATGTCCAGCCAAGGCTTGAACTCAGGATTTCCTCCTAGAGACTCAAGGCATCAAACCACTAGAGAGAAGCAAAGCTCACAAACGTGGCCCTCCTCCCAAACTTGTGAAGATGCTCTATCAGTATGGTCGGCCACCATTCCCAAACTAGACAATCAGGGATTACTTGTAAGGGCGGTTCCCATACGATCCTTGTGCAACAAAGGCGACGAGTTCTCTTTTGCAGAGAGAACAAAGACACTTCCAATTCTTGCATAACTACTTGAAAGTCGTGCATGAACTAGAGCTCTTGCATAGGAAAAAGAGACTTGAAACTCATGCATGAACTCCACAAATTTGTGAGATATGTGTTAGTTACAATTAGAAAAATAACCTGCTCTAATCACCCATCAATGCTGTATAATCAACTACGAGCTAACTCTAAATCAATCTAACTACCACCAATGTTGTATAATCAACTACAAGCTAACTCGAAATCAATCCAAGAGAGTAACTAGACCAAGTACTTCAAGAGTCTAACCAAACACACAAAGGGTGAGAGATGCATGTATCCACCTAACCAACTCCACCTATATATATACCTCTAGACCAAGGGGGAAAATGTGAGGAGATCTTGCCAAGTGTCCAACCCACATGGATACTAATCCAAGGGCTTCTAGTCTTAGAAATCACATGGGTTCTAAAAGGATTTCTCCCAAGCTTGTACTTCTATGTCAAGGGGGAAAATGTGGGCAGATCTTGCCAACTGTCCTGCCTCACATGGATGCTAATCCAAGGGCTTCTAGCATTATAAATCACATGAAATCACATGGCTCTCACATGGATTCTAAAAGGATTTCTCTCAAGGTTGTACACACATCTCAAGGTTTGAGAGGTCTCCCTAAGCGTTAAATACCATACCCTTAAGAAATATCAATCCTACGGGTCAAAACCCTTCAATTGGGATTAAATAAATCCAAATAGCTCAAGGGTTCAAGCCACAGTCTTGTAGAAAATTTCCTAAGGGTTTCTCAATAAACTTCAAGGGTTCTCCAAGTTATTTTTGGAACCTCAAAACCAATGTCTTTTGTTGCTTGGACCCATAGTTATACAACAATTATACTCATCACCAATTAACTGTTTGGAAATGGGTGCCTAAACAACCCCAAGACCAACTAAATGCATCCTCAATTTACACTCCTCTAATGTACAAACATCTCCACCATTGCAAAAACATATCTCATGTAATAAATACTATATTTCTAATGTTTATACACACCATTGTTATTCCATAAGAAAGCATCACATTATACATGAATCTTGTAATGATAAAATGAACCATGTAAAAAACCTAGATGAGCTTCCCTTAGATTGCCTGCACCGTGCTAAGAACATGTACAAGGTATGCATGTAGGTTGGTCAAGAGACTTTCATTACACACCCTAACAACTCAATTGCAAATACACGATAAGAGTAAGGTATGGGAACTCATGCAAGTATTGGAAATGGACTACGGTCTCACCATACTAGGACCTTGTGCTTCAACCCTATTAACATGTGTTTTCCTTGTCTTACCAGATTTTCAGAGTTACTTCAAAAACACAATTGTGGTAGAAAGAGGACCTAGTAGCATGCATCTCGATTATCGGTTCATACCAATGGAAGAGTATCCCCTATTATCACCTCCCTAGAATTCAATGATTTCTCAAATGAGATACCCATAGAAGACCCTCCCATTGGTCTAACTGAGAGATTCCACACAAATTCACATTGTAAGCTCTTAAATATTGATCATTCCCATTGGATTATCTACCATTTGTATGTGATCAAATCATGATGGATCAAGAAATAGGTTCTTAAAATGTGTTGTGTGACTACACACATTGTATACATGTGTCTAGCATATGATGTACCTATCGAATGTGCACTTACAAAGTCAAAATTGTAGACATTCAAAGATGAAAGAGCTTCAACATGACACCAGCCCAAATAAATGCATGGATCCATACCATTTCTTTAACCAATGAGGACCCCTCCAATGCCGATGCATTCTCACATGGGATCCCAACCTTTCATCACACCTTTCACCACCTGTCTCCCATGTCGTGAAGTATTGCAACTAGAACCACTACCTATAACCTTGCCAGTAGAACCCCAAGGAGTTGCAACTCAACCAAATCCAGTGGCACCCTCAATGTTAGTGTGAGATACTCAGATCACTTTAGAACCATTTTTTTTTCCACTCAGAAACATTTTTCCTTTGATTTTGAAGTACCCCTTATGGAAGATTTCCTAGAGTTTGAACATTGAGACACTGAGTTTGTGTCATAGGATTATGAATGACTAAGTTATTCAGAGTCTCAAACCGATAGAGAAGAAGAGCATCAACAAGAAGACGAGGAAGAACAAGATAATCAAGCGAATATTGAGGTGTGACAAAGAACCATTTGAATGAAGAAGGGAGTCATACATTGCTACAATACTAGAACTGACCTGAGGTGGGTTGGATGAAGCATTCATCAAAACTATGCATATCATAATAGAAGTAGTAGGTGGTGTAGATATCCTTAGATTTTTAATGAAAAGACCCCTAGCATATGATCATCCTCGATGCATTCATACCCAACCTCACCTCGGTTCTATTATTCAGGTGTCCACTCCACCTGATGAGTCTTGTCGATTGGTACTATGAGGCAATATACCATTTTTTGGAAGTGTGGTAGACCCAATAAATCAATCACAAGTGAAATCCAAGATCTTCCATCATTCAACCTTAGAACATGACACATCTCTACTTGATCAAGAGATCTTAATGATAATAGAGAGAGATAAGAAGATAATTATGAAAATGCAGAAGCTTGATGCTGCAACACACTACTTATGAAAAATGTCAACTACAATATGTGTGTATGATACAAAATTAGAATGTAGGCTAAATCTTAGGGTGCTAGTTACAAAATTTGACTGAAAAGTGTGCCTAAGAGGTATAAAATGTGAGTGAATATATGAAAAAATAAGGATAAAGACTATTCCAAATAGTAAGGATAGCAAACCCATAATTGAAATTGTCAGTACAGGAAGGAAGCCCAAGAGCACTGCTTAAATTCTTGGATTACTCTCATTAATCATCTCACAAAGATGTAGTCATATGAACCCATGTTTGTAAAAGTTCAAAGGTTAAATAGCTTGGACTTATCTTGGTCAATTGTAAAAGCTAAAAGTAGGAGGAATCTCATGGATGAAGGGAGCCAAAATGAACAAATCAACTTGGAATTCAAAATCAAATCAATCCCAAGTTTTAGGATCACTTTTAGGTGGTGAAGAATCAAGGTTCAAATTCAAAATCATGTACAAATAGACCCCCTTCTAGTCATGGGGTAGCGAGAGAGCTTTTATGAGAGTTTTGGGCTGAATTTTTGAGCCTACATTGTACTCATGTCAAGTGAGAGTAGTCATCCATATCTCTCTTGTATCATGTATGCAATATCAATACACATTATGATTCATATATCTTGAGTATTCATTCTTTGTGTACTACTAAAATACCTTGAGGTACACAATCAACTTCTATGGTTCATTTATTTGTGTATGAGTATCCAATTTCCAATATTTCACTTCGGTTACTTAGGTAATACTCATCTAAACTTGTATGTGATGTATCATTATCTTTGGATCAGTAGATCCTTAGATCTGAAGATTTGTATGTGATTGTGTTTGCACTTCATCTTCTTCCTAAAAAGTCGGGGTTACCACCTCAGATTGTTATACCTATTGATGCTTGTATAGTGAGGATAAATTCAAGAAATAAAATGCTTTAGTTAGATTGATACTCTAATTGAATGTGTGTAGAAGCTCTTTGGTCAATCTAGAATAGGTTGCGAGCTCTAAGCATTTACTATGAACTTCTCTTCCCAAAATTTAAGGGTGTTCAAGTCTTGTGAAGGTCAAACTCATATGTTTTGATGCAATCATTTCAAGGTGATAGTTGAAAGGAATTTGTAGCTCATCATACATAATTTCAAAGCTAAGGAAGTATATTAAACATTCCAAAAGCTATCTTTGCTAGTGTTGAGCAATTTTTGCCAACACCCACTCATCTCTATTTATATCTCATCACCTCTTCAGAGTGGTATGAGAGAAAAGCTAAAGTCTAAGCATCATGGGAGATGGATCCCCCTCATCTATTGCAAAATTGGGTCGATGTAATTACTCAGCATGCCCACTCATAATGGATACCTATCTACAAAGAAGGAGCCTATATGGTTACATATATGGAGATGAGATGATGCCAATACTCAGAAGCAAGGGCCAACCAACACAAGAGGAGCAGGAAAGGTTAAATGCATGGTGCTCAAAGGTTGCTTTGGAAAGGTCTTAAATTCTCAACTCTATCTCTTATTTTTTACTCCCTCACATTAAGAACTGGGAGACATCACAAGAGACATGGAATGATATGGAAGCATTCTTCTCATCAAGCACCAAGGCCAGAAAGAATCAACTATGGATGGAGTTTACAACACTCAAGAAGATGCCCAAGAAAAGTGTGACTGATTTAGTCACCAAGGTGAAGGACATTGCAGACTAGCTTGGAAGCATTGGAGAAGTCATTGATGAACCACAAATAGTAAGGCAAGTCATCAATGGGATCAAAGTTGATGAAAAATGGGAAGCCTTCACCATATCTATGGACCTATACATGGACATGCAAGGGGAAGCCTTCACCACAACTATGGGCCTATACATGGACATGCAAGTTCTAGCCTTCAGTATGCTCATGGGGCAATTGTTCACACATGATGCAAAGCTTATGAGGAATGGAGACAACCAAAAAGGCAATCAATCATGTGATCTCTATACAAGTAAGAATAAAAGCAAGTGTAACAAAGGAAAAGGTAAGAATTTTGATGATGAAGGAAGTACCTCTCAAGCCAAATTTTCAAGTAGAGGTAGAGGCTCAAGAGGAAGAGTCAGAGGAAGTAGAGAAGGAAAGGGGAGAGCTCAAAGCTCATCACCTTGTTATGGGGTCTAACCAATCACATTATAGAAAATTGTTTCAAGGACCCAAGAAACCAAAGAGGAAGAGGATATAATAGAGGAGGCTATGGTAACTCAAGAGGAAGATTCAACAATTCTTATGGATATAATGACAAATCATACAAAAACAACTATCAAGGTGGATACAAAAGAAGGGGAGACTACAATAACTATACAAATGATCAAGCTCAATAATATTCACTTCTTCTCATGAACATGGCTATGAAGGAAGGTAGTAGATGAGCATGTGTTTTATATAGAATGATGATGCTCAAATCATATGGTAGCCAATGTGGCTCTACTCTCATATTTGGAACACCCAAAGAATAGACATGAAGTCCAAACAAGAGATGACACAAGGCATCCAGTTGAGAAGGTAGGTAATGTGAAGACTCCAAATGGTAATATGAACCTACTAAGCAGAGTACTCTATGAGCCCACTATTACTAAGAACCTCGTCAATGCAGGTCAAATTGTTGAGAAGGGTTGCATGTTAGATTGGCTAAGAACTAAGCATTTGTTGAAGATCCACATCATGGATTCAAGAAGATAGAAAGAGGAGAACCGAAAGGTAGATTTTTCACCTTTCAACTCCAAGACAACAAGAGCCTTGCATTGTTCAATTATGGCACCCAAAATCTATTAGAATTAGAGATTTGGCACAAGAGGTTAGCTCATATAGGAGAAAGAACTCTCAAACAAATCTACAGGGATCAGAGTGTACTTGGTCTACTAAATATATCAAAACAACATATGATATATAAATGTAGTGCATGTCAATTGTTAAGTCACACATGCAACCCTTTAACCAAGAAAGGCCACATACATGGAGACCTATTGGAGTTGGTCCACACAGATGTTTGGGGACCAAGCAAGGAGCCTTCAATCTCTAGATCAAGGTACTATGTGTCATTCATAGATGATTGTAGTTGATGGATTATCTTATTTTTACGAAGCATAAAGATGAAGTGTTTTTCATGTTTCAAAAAGTATTTAGCTCTTGTGGAGAAGCAAACAGGAAAAATCCTTAAAAGATTAAGGTCAGATAAAAGGGGAGAATATTTCATGGCTTTGATTCTTATCTCCAAGAGAGAGGGATCAAAAGGGAAATTACCACCACACTCTTGAGAAGAATGGAGTGGCAGAGAGAAGGAATATGACAATTTTGGAGGTTGCAAAGTCAATGCTCAATGAAAAGAGACCTCCTAACTACTTGTGAGTAGCTTGGTGAGGCTTCGAATCTTCATGTTATCGGGCACCAAGACCTCCTTCTTTGTAGGTATATGCATGCCTCTCATGTCTAGGGCCTCTCACACTAAGTTGTTGGATAACCTAAACCCCTTTAGCTCATTCTCCCTTGTTAGAGATGAGAGCACAAATGTGCTCGTACCTTTGGGGTGCTTGCTTGGAGTCAAGGTGTTGATAAGATAGTAGCATCTCATGAAGTCAAGCTTTTGGAGTTGAGCACCGAAGTATGCGTCCAATCCTGCTTTCTCCCACATAGGGTGAAGTCCTTCTTGTTGGAGTTAGACATCTGCGGAAGCACACGGATAGCACAAGGAAAGAAGAAGCTTGGAGCACAACACACAATACTGAATGTATTACTAGAGAATGTACAAAGATAAGTAGCCCATTATGGCAATAGGCATATATACAATCCGGGGGAAAAAAACCTCTTAAAGAGGGAAAAAAGTGCCCCGATGGTCCTAGTGTGTTCACACACATCACTACCTAAATATATCAACAAATTCCCCTTGGGAGTGATGTGGTGAGATGATGGTGGCAGAAGACTGACCAACACCCAAATCAGCCATAAGGCGTCTGAGCCACACACACTCAACAGTAGCTGTGAAAGCTGCCCTATACTCAACCTCACAACTAGAAGTGGCCACAGTAGGCTGCTTCTTGCTCAACCAAGATATACATGAGCCACCAAGCATGAAGCAAAAACCACTAGTGGACACACGAGTGTCATAGCAACCAGCCCAATCAGAGTCAGAAAAAGCATGAAAATCTGGCGGCACTGATCCCCCTGTGGGATAAAACAACCAAAGTAGCCAAGTACCACTCAAGTAGCAAAAGATGCGCTTAACCGCTTGCCAATGCTTAACTCTTGGGCAATGCATAAACATGCTCATCTGTGAGACAACAAACTGAATATTTGGCCGAGTAATGCATAAGTAAATCAAGCATCCAACAACCTGCTGATAGAGAACAACATCAAATGCATCTCCAGCATCATGAAGACTCAATCGTAAACATGTCTCCATAGGAGTGGCAATAGGCTTACAGTCTTCAAGGCCAAAATGCTGCAATAATGTGTCAATATATTTTGTTTGACACAAAGCCATTCCACCATCAACTTGCATAAACTGAATGCCCAAATAGTGATGCAAATGCCCCAAATTATACATCTCAAATGAGGCATGCAAATCAGCCTTAAAATCAGCAATATGCTTCTCAGTAGTTCCAGTGAGCAGCATGTCGTCAAACATAGACAACAATGATCAAAAGCACATCATTAGCATGCTTAACATATAAGGTGCTTTCGATTGGACTGTTCTCAAAACCATGTGCAATCAGATAGGCATGTATTTTCTCATACCAAGCACGTGGTGCTTGCTTTAAGCCATATAATGCCTTCTTTAACCTGCACACTTTGTTTTCATGACCTTTGTGCACAAAGCCACAGGGCTGAAAAACATACACTTCTTCATGCAAGTCACCATTCAGAAATGCAGTTTTAATGTCCAACTGATGTACATTCCAACCATGATGAGCTGCAAGTGCACAGATGCTCCGAACAGTAGTCATACGACATGTAGGTGCAAAGGTTTCATCAAAATCAATGCCTCTTTCCTGCGCATAACCCTTTGCAACAAGCCTAGCCTTATACCTATCAACTATACCATCAGGTTTATGCTTCAGCTTGTATTCCCACTTAGTGCTAATGGCCTTCTTGCCAGGAGGCAACTCACATAAAGACCAAGTACCATTCTTCATTATAGCATCATATTCGGATTGCATAGCAGCCATCGAATTTTCTGAATTTTGTGCTTCATCAAACGAAACAGGCTCAGTCTCATCATAGAGACTAGATGCAGCCATAGCATAGCAATCTGATGCAAAACAGGCATTATGAGAACCTGAACGAGTATGATATGATAGAGGTGCGTCCAATTTGTTGTCACGCAAAGTTTGCACCAGCCATTTTGGCATAGTTTTTTCCTCCTCAATGTCAGCTCTCTCATCAACAAGTGCATCATGTAAATCTGCATCAGAAATGGGATGATCTGCATCATCACATGAAACCTGTAAAGGCTGAGAAGTTGCCTCATTAGTACCAGCACTAGACTATCCACTTGTAAAAAGAGTGAGCAAAGTATCGTACATGTCTTTGGAGCTAAGAGATGTCTCCTTAGTACACGAAAGCAATGGCTGAATAGCATCTTCCACAAAAACAACATCACGAATAACCAGAATATGTTTAGTATGTGGATGATACAGACGATAGCCTTTACTTTCAGAACTGTACCCAACAAAAATACATTTTACTGCTATGGAGTGATAGATTGCAATGCTTTAGTGGGACACCTGTTAAGTACATATGTTGCACACATGATAGCCTCAAGCCAGAAACTATGTGATAAAGCCTGACTCTTGACCATATACCTTGCCATCTCCATGAGTGACCTATTCTTTAGTTTAGAAACTCCATTTTGTTGAGGTATATACGACACTGTACACTGGTGTTTTATCCCACGTTCAGCCAGAAATGCATTAAAATCAGAAGACATATATTCCCCCCCTCAATCAGAACGAAGGGTGCCTATTTTACATGCTGATAGATTTTCAGCCAAAGCCAAAAACTATTTGAAGCACATGAACACTTCGGACTTTGCCTTCAATGGATATACCCATGCATGCCTGGAAAAATCATCGATGAAAGTCATGAAGTACAGATAATTTCCAAAAGAAGGTGTCTGCATAGGACCACAAACATCACTATGTACAAGCTGCATTTTCTGAGTAGCCCGAACGGAACCATCTTTTGGAAACGAGGAACGCTGCATTTTACCCAAAATACAACCTTCACAAGCATGTTTTCCCGGTGCCTCAAGTTTGGGCAAAGAGGACGCCATTTCAGATTTCTGCATGCATAACAAACTAGCAAAATTCAGATGACCAAAGCGTGCATGCCAAAGCTTTGCATTTGACATAGCCTGAGAATCATGTACTCCACATGCCAAATCATTTACAGCTCTTTCATAGTCTATGAGCTTATACAGCCCACAACATAGAATGCCAGAAGCAATAATCATGGTTTGGTCACCCCACTGTCAAAGTACCAAACATCTGAGTTTTCTACAGACATGCATTGCTCATGAGAAGATGGGTCAAAACTACAAACAGTAGTAAATGCCCATTCTTCTTCCTGTACAAGATTAGTACAGTCCATTTTTGGTGTGGAGGCTTCTGCAACAACCATTCCAGCCTCTTTCTTCTTTGCCTCTTTCGTAGCCAGTTTTGGATAGTTCTTTATGATATGATCATTCCCTTTATAGTACCTGCAAAACAATTTTTGCTTTTTTTATTTTTTCTCATCTTTGTCTTGGTTCTTTGAATGTGCAGCATTTGCAGATTTCTGCTTACTAGTAGAAGAGCTCTATTTTCCTTTACCCTTCTGACTAGCCAGAAAAGCTTGATCTACAACACGTATAATGGATCTGTTCTTCCTAGACTGATCTTCCTGCAACAGAACAGAGACTAACTCCTCAAATGACAAGGCATTTGGATTTCCTTTCATCATCAATTGAAGAGTAGAAGCAAAACTCTGATATGAATCAGGAAGACCATTTAGAACGGTTTGCACAAGTGAGCTATCTGGTATAACCTCATTAGCAGAAATCAACTGTTCCTTCAAGTCTTTGATCTTTGTGAGGAAACTATGCATAGAATCACCTTCATTCATGTGCTCACTCTCCAACTGTTTTTGGAGGTAAGCAACACGAGCCTCATTCCTAGCTTGGTACAATGTGGTAAGTGTATCCCAAGCATCGTTAGCTGTTCTGCAAGAGCAAATATGAGGAATAATGGCACGTTTGGGGTTTCCATACCTCACAAGCCTATGAGATATGCCTCTATAGGATTGATGCTTGATTGCAATTCTTCACAGTAAGAAAGTCTAACTACACTAGTGGGTGTGCCTGAGTCAATCAATGCTTTCACAGTCCTTGCCTTTTCTCCTTGTCTTATCTCTAGGGTCACAAAAGGACGTTGGTCAACTATTCTACTCGAACGTACTCCTAATGCTTCACACATGGCCATGTGATATCTCAAAGCATCATAAGCATCTATCCTAGGCTGATCTATACCCTGTCTCCTCAATTTCATGCTTCGGGGAGCATAATCTAGTGCTTCTTGCTCTAGGCTTCTTTGTCTAGATAATTTCATTTTTGGAGGGAATGTTTTCTTCCTCAAAAAATTTACCAATGGTTCACTCCAATCTGGTGCTAAAGACACTCGATATAGAGTGGCAATCCTTGCACAACTGATGAACTTCTGCTTCCATAGTTGGCCAATATACCCCTAACCTTTGCATAGTTTGGAGGGTTCTTTGCTTAGAGTGATGTTGTTGAAGTGCACCTACATGTGCTAGTTGCAACCATTTTGCATGCTCGTCTTCTTATACACAACAAGCCAATATGCCTTGATTGGTGTGCTTGTACATGTTTCTTGCCATTATGTGATATTTCTATGACCTCACTACTTCTTTATCTTTGGCTCTCAATACAAGATGTTTAGGTCCGAAGGTGAGGATAGGCACTATATTCTTGGCCCACTCAAGCACTAATTCTAGATTAAACAAGTACGCATCAGGAAGCTCATCTGACACTCCTTGAGGGGACTCTCTCGAAGTTAGTTTAGAAAGGTGGTCAGCCCTCAGGTGAGTCCTACCTTTCCTAACCACAACTTCAAATTCATATTCCATTAGTAAGAGGAACCATCTTACTAATCGGCCAGTGTTGCATGCTTTGTTCACTAGTTATGATGGTCTGTAAAAAATTTAAACTCATTTTCTAGCAAATAGTGTCTAAACTTTTTAACCACATATACCATGCCTAATCCTTCCCTCTTGGTAGTGGTATAAATTTTTTCAGCTGCATTCAATTGTCTACTTGCATAGGCAATGGGAAGATCCATATTGCCTTCACAAGTAGGTTGTGCTAGCACATACCCAATAGCATAATTGGAGGCATCCACATGAACATGAAATGACTTTTTCCAATCTGGTGTAGTCAAGATTGGTGTTAAACACAATCATCTCTTGAGCTCCTTAAAGGAGTTTTTGCATTCTTTTGTCCACTCAAAGTTAGTCAAAAGAGCATAGAGTGTCTTTGCAATGATGGCATACATGTGAATAAAACGTCGGTTATAACCACAATGCCCCATGAAATCTTGTACCTCCTTGACATTCTTTGGCCTAGGTAGCTCTGCAATAGCTCTAACTTTATCCTCACCTATGGATATGCCATTCTTTGACACTATGTGTCCTAGAATCTTACCTTGCCTAACCATGAAAACACACTTTTTTGGGTTCAGGCAGACCTGATATTCTCTACATTTGTCAAAGATTTGTCTGTGCTCAGTTATATGTGTTTGTCTAATGTTGGAATGAGCACATAGATCATCAACATAGACTTCCAAGTTTTTATGAAAAATTCTTTGAACACATGGCACATTAGCCTTTGTAAAGTAGCTAGTGCATTGGTAAGACCAAATGGCATTACCCAAAAAGCAAATATGCCCCACTCTATTGCAAAAGCCGTCTTATGCTAATCTTCTAGAGCAATGGCCACTTGATTGTAGCCAGAGAAACCATCAAGGAAGCTATAAACTTCCTTGCCTACCACTCTTTCTAATAGATGCTCAGTGATAGGACGCAGATTACTATCTCTAATTATGGTTGCATTAACTTTCTTCAAGTTAATGCAAACTCATAATTTGCCATTCCTTTTGGGCACCACTATGATGGGGGACACCCATTCAGTGTGCTCAATCTTATAGATAAATCCAGCTTCTACCAATCTATCTATCTCTTCCTTGATCTTGGTAGCATAGTTATAGTTATATGTGTATGGATTCTGCTTAGAGGGTTTAGCATCTGAGGTCATGGGGATTGTATGTGAGCACATGTCAGGGTCTACTCCTTTTAAGTCTTTGTAATTCCATGCAAAAACATCTCTATATTCTCTTAACAAGGCAATCAATACTTGTTCCTCGACCTCAGTCAGGTCATGTCCTATGTATGTGCATCTTTCTTCTCCTTCTTCTATAGTTACAACAACTTTGTTTGTTGTCTCTTTGTTATCATAGGCTTCTCTTGCTTGTGCATCACGTTTAAGCATTCTTATCATGACTCTCCTATCTTCTATCTCATATGCCTTAAAGTTTTCAGGGACCTCAAACAAAGATTCTTCCTTGTCTGGTGAGGTGTCCCTCTTCTTCCTCTTTTTTCCTTCACTCTTGGTGGTCACTTGCGTAGTTAACCTCACATCATTCATAATTTCTTCGTGTCTTTGAGGGTGAGCTTCTAATTCATACAAGAATTCTTCTTGTGATGCACAAAAAGGGTCCATAATGATTGACTCTAGATCGGAGTCTCTCTCTTGCTCGATTTCTTGTGTGCACACTCTTCAATAACCGAATCACACATAATTGGCTCTATGGTGAAGACTGAAATGTCATAGACATCTTCATCATAGTGTGGCATCCGTTGCTCTTCATTGATGCCTTCATCCATTGTTGCTAGAATTTCAGCCCAACCATGTGGTTCAAATTCTTTGTCTGGAAATACTATAGGTGCATAGGCTGGGTCTTGAATTGATCTATGATTTTCGTTTGCACCTACCTCTCTAGCTTTTTCTCTCTTCTCTTCTTCTACTAATACTTTGCACATCCATAAGTGGGTGTCTTCATGCATCCATGAGGATCTTGATCCTATGGAGTGCATTGACTCTGCCTGTGGCTCTATGGACGGGATTCCACTCTATGGGGGGTACATCTCTATGAGAGTAATCCTTGAGATTGACTTTGGTTGTAACACCTAAGTGTTGCAAATACAAGGAATTGGTTCCCCAATCCTATTCTACTTGCAATTGTCTCATAAACGATCTTCCCAAAATCATCTCATAGGCCTCATTTTTGTTGAAGTCACATATAGCAAAAGTATGTTCAAACTCTACACCACAAGTAGTGAGAGTTATCCTTTCGAGTAGCCCTAAAGGTCTCTCTATGTGACCATCAGCCATTTGTAGTTTCATTCTTGTTGGCCCGAGTGTTGGTTTGCCCAAATGCTTCCATACGGAAGTGGTAGCAATTGCAACTCCCGCACCTGAGTCCAAAATAGCCTTGGTTGTGTAACCTTGATGAGAGATTGGAAGATAGGTGTTTCCTTCTTCTCCTTCACTCATGTCTCCTATCTTGTCCAAGGCTACTTCTGGCACTGTTCTATGAGATCCTACCTAAGAATGAGGTTTAGCTATTTCTGTCACTTGATTGGCTACATGTTTCCACAATTTTGGCTTAACCTTGAGTAGCACTTCTAAGGTGAGGTTGCACTACACTCTAGTGTTCTTCACTACCTCCGTGTTCCTAGGTATGAATAAGTCTTTGTTTCTTATCATGATTGTGGGTGTTCTCATACAAGTAGAATTTGCTTCCCATGGGCTTGTGAAATGGAATAGTTCCTACAAGGAATTAGACTCAAATTCTAATCTCTCACTAGATTGGGCATCCTCCTGCTCTCCATAGATGGAAGGAATTTCTAGTGGGAATTGGTCGTGTAAGTCATCCACAAGTTCAATGGAAGGAGGATTTTCACTTTCTTTAGCCCATTTCTCTTCTTGAATCTCTCTTAGAAATTCTGGGAAATATTGATTCATAGAAGAAGATGTGTCTAGATCTATGGAATTAGGCACATAAGCTAATTGGGGAGGAAGGATTATCATTTCACTTGCCTTGTCCTTTCCCTGGGAGGTGGCTTCCTTTCCAGATTTTGCAATTAGGCTCTCCAATCTTTCTAACAGTCCATCAAAATGCAATTGTGTCTTAGCTGAACTAGAGTAGTTGAAAAGGTGACTGGCTTCAAACATGGTTTGAGCCAATTCTACCATCTTAGCACAAAGCTTTGTTCTATCTATCTCTAGATCAGCTCTAGGGTAACATTTTTAATGATCTTTCACATTTGGCCCTTCTTGGATTCTAGCCTAATATGCTTTAAGCATCATGTCTAGGTCCTCGGGAGTGGGATCTGCTAAGATTGATCCTACTCTGGGTGGTGGGTGGGTTACATGTGGTGGATTAGAAGCTGATAGGGATGGTGATGGTGGTGGTGTGTGAGAGTGCATTTGAGAGGAAATTTTGACTATCTTGGCTTTTGTTTTCTTAAGCTTTCCTCAAGTTCACTCATTTTCTTAGAGCAATGCCTTTTCATTCTCTCTTGGATATCTTTCCAAGCTCTCGTCCTTTTCTTTGTTATACTCTCGGACCCAGTAATCTCTAAATTTTTTTCCTGACCTAAGTCTTGGTTTTGTTGTAATGCCTTGAGCTCTTGTGACCACTTGCATTGGGGCAGTGGAAGTTTGTAGCTCAAGCGTAAGCACCACCTCCTTTACTTGTCAATCCGTGGAGACGTGAGGACTGGTATGAAGACCACGAGCAAGTGAAGGCACAAGTGCATGAGTGAAAGCACACAAATATGCACACACATACACACACACGCGCACAAAGTAAGATCAAAGAGAGGAACAATGGAAAGCTTAGATTGCAAAAGAGTTCTCTTACAAAGCTCTATTCTCTATCAAGCTAACCTCAAAAATGAGCTCTCTAGCTCTTTTTATAGTTTTTTGACTAGTTTTGGCCCTGTCCAGACCTAGTGTCCGGCCTAGTTAAAAATTAGGTTCCAGGGCTTATTTGAGGGCTCAAACGAAGTCTAAAAATTACGAAAATTGGTACGATGGTACTTCTAATACTCCTCAAGCTCGAGGACTCCTCGGCTTGAACAAAATGGAGTTATAAAAATAGATAATGGTATTTACAATGGTTTTTAGTGATGAAAATCACTATTTTTGTAGGCAATTCATCTGAAAATTTGACATACACTTCATGGAGCTCCCTACTTGCTCCCTTTCCTTGTGTGTCCACCTTTTGATGTGCTTCCATGCTTTGTCCTTGACTTTGAGCTTCAACACTCCCCCCCTCTCGAGTCTGTCGTCCCTGACAGACCCTTGTTGTAGTGGTTGTTCCAAGTAGTGCCTTGAGAGGGAGCGTCCCGTCTGTCTGAACAAAAGTCGTCTGACTTCCAGATGTGTTTGGTTCTTCATCTATCACTGCGAGTCTTTGCAAGTTGTAGTCTCTTGGTATATGCTTCTTCCTGGGATTCCAGCATGACTGTGTCGTTGTGAGTCTCCGTTGATGTTTTCTAGATCTTCCACAGTTGATGTTCATAGTAGTCATGCCAAGTACTCCTAACCCATATTGAGTGATGGGGAAGTGTGTTCGTGCATGGGTTGAGGAAAATCTGTGCCTAGTGCACGGCCTTGTAATGTAGCCCTATGAATGCTTACTTGGAAAATGCATTGGAAGAAGTTTGGTGCAAAAATTGCGGGTCTTGAGCTAAGTGCCCAAGGGTATGCTGACGAAGAGGTTTCGTAATCTATCATGGTTATGGTGTTGCCAGAGTAAAGATACTTACCATGGAGAAGGTTGATCGATGTTCATCTCTTCGTGTTGTACACTCGGCCTTTGGGATGGAACATTGTTGATGAATGTCCATGTTGATGGTCCACTGATGAGATCTTTTGAGTGGTTGATCCTCTCTCCTCTTTTCAAAGCAACATTTGCCAAATACTGAGAATTGAATTTCTTTATATTCTTTGGCAAACAACATTGGGTAACTACACCAAGTTGAGTTTCACATATTCTCTTTAGCTCACCATACGTAGGAGTCTTCTCCTCCAGAACTACCCTTTGCAGATATCTCCTTGGATGCTCGCGTACATGAAGTAGTTAAGCATCACTCAAGTTGCGGACCTTCAAGCTTTTCATTCCTACCATGGTAAGAGAAAATCATAGTTGTAGATGCCATGTTCATGCCAAGTGCTTGCCATCTACCAGATAAGGCAGCAATAATATCATCTGCTAGCCGAGACACAGTTTTATCCAAATTGATAAATGCCTAGTAATCAACAATTCCACCTTCAACTAAGCATGACTCATTCAGGTTCCAAGAGCCAAGCCTAGAGACAAGTTTTTTTTTTTAGAGGAACAATGTCACAAAACAAGAAGACAGAGTTTAGTATCAATCAAAAAAAATCTTTGACATATGTCAATGTGCTCTTGTGCATGGGATTCTCAAGTATGTCTATGCACGGCCGTGTAATGTGGCCCTATATTAATGCATACTTTGGAAATGCATGACCTGAATGGTGCAAAAGACAAGGTTGTGCAAGGAGCACATGGTTGTCGCTCGTCGAGGCCTGATGTCACCTGCAAATGTTGATGTCATCTTTGTTGGAGGTATCCATTGGATCTCGAGATGACCACTGATCCTTCCTCTTGATAGGGACCCATTTTAGAACAGCATTTGGCACTGTAGAGATTACTTCAGGCATCTTCCTCGTTGGATACTTTCTGAACTGTGGTATCCAATGTGGTTGGTGCTTTGGTTTGATGGAGGCCGCTTGTACTTTTGGCTTCCAAACCCATATCCTTTTTGCACGTCTTCCTACTATTGTTGAAGAGCTGATTTGATCTCCTTTCGGTCTCTATACGTGGTTCTTACCCTCTTCTCCTTTTGGCTTCTTCGTTGAGACCTTTCGCATGTGGGAGAACACATGTTGTTGTAGATGTAAGAGCTTCTTAGGTACCCACATCTGTAATCGCCCTTGTTGAGCTTCAACTAATTTCTTAGGCACCCAAACTTGTTGGATACCTTGTGATTGAGCTTGTCCGAGCTGCTTCCTTCGTCTTCTGACCTGGTTGGCTTGCCTAGATGGGATTTGTGGGGCCAAGGCTGGTGGTTTCTCTCCTTTGTGTACCCATATCTGCTTCATGCTCGGCACTACCTTCCTTTGGAAATCTCGTTGTCTATTTGATATAGCAATTGTTCTGTTCGGTTGTGCTTGCTTTGTTAGTTGAGTTGTTGTGGTGGCATTAGTCCTTGCCCCAGAGGAGGAGTCCGCTTGTCGTTGAGCCTGTTCTTCCATGATTGACTCCTTCTGCATCATAGAGCTTTTGACACATACATCTTCTTCCATATGATTAGTCTTAGAAGAACTAAGAGAGTGTGTGGTGCACTGATCTAGGAGCATGCAGTTCTCTAATTCTATTGCAATGCATTGTTCATGTACACATACTTGAAGAATTTGACTTCTTAGGTTCAAGTTTACTGCATGGTCATAAATCCAATCTTGACCCAAAACAAGTGGTTCTGTAAGGTTCTCATCTTGACACACTAGTGCTTTGACTTTGATTCGAACATCTTGAAGGTAGATGGGAAGTTCCACCTCGCCCAAACAAGGGTTTTCCACACCTCCCAAACCTATGAGATAAGCTTCTATGGGATTGATGTTCAACTGCAAGTCTTGGCAGTAGGAAAGTCTAACTGCACTACTTGCTGCACCTGAGTCAATTAATGCTTTCACAGTCCTTGTATCCTTCCCTTGTCCTATCTCTATGGTCACAAAGGGTCGTCGATCAATGACTTGAGAAGTCGCTATGCCTGATTTTTGGCACATATCCATGTGATATTTTGGAGCTTTTGAGTTGACATCTAGGCCTAGTCGCCTTAACTTATTTCGCCTTATGCGCTCTCTAGCCTCTGCTTGTGCTTCTTCCCTCACCCTTAACTCCTCTTCTTTTCACTTCTTAGCAGTGTTGAGTCTCTTAAGCATATCCTCAGTAAGAGGTTCTTGATATAGCTTGACTCTACAACCACTAATATAGTTTGGCAAGATATCACCTTCTAAAGTAGCCAATTGAACCGCGCCGCTAGTGGAAATTCTGTTAATGATCATGGGTCCATATCCTCGTTTTTCCAACTTACAAGCATGTTGTTTTAGTGTGTAAACCAACACTAGATCTCCCTCTTTCAGTGCCTTATCCTTAATGTGTGCATCGAAGTATGCCTTTTGCCTTTTCTTTGCAGCGTAGATGTCTGCGGCCGCTCGTAGCCTTGTCTCACCTAAGCATTCTAGATCAAAGATCCTAGATGACAATTCATGTCCATTCCACTCATGCTCTTGTGCTACTTTTAAAGCAGGGATTAAGAAATCCAGTGGTAACACCGCATTCTGTCCAAAGACCATCTGAAATGGGGTGGCATTGAGTACCATTTTGTAGGCAACTCGGTAAGCCCAAACAACATGATGAAGTTGTTTGTCCCAATCAGAGCGTTTATTATTTACCAATTTTGTCAATACGTTACAAAGGATCTTATTGGTACTCTCGGCTTGTCCGTTAGCTTGTGGGTGATAAGGGGCAGACTTTTTATGTATCACCAAGAATTCTTGGAGAAGATTTTCAATGACCTCATTCAAGAAGTGTGTGCCTCTATCACTCACTAACTCTATTGGTAGCCCATATCTCGTGAACACATTCTTGAATAAGAACTTAGCCGTCGTCTGAGCATCATTCTTTGTTGTGGCTCTCACCTCTACCCACTTTGTAAGGTAATCTGTGGCTACAATAATATACTCTGCATGGGAGTTTCTAGTAGGGGGATTAATAGGACCTATGAAGTCTATGCCTCACTTGGAAAATGCACGCCCTCCCATCATTGGCCTCAAAGGCATCTCGTCTTTTCTAACTGGATATTGTGCACGTTGGCATGTGTCACATTTCTTCACATAGGTATGTGCATCCATATGAAGAGTGGGCCACCAAAGTCCTGAGAATAGAATGGTCTTAATCACTCGGTCAGGACCAAAATGTCCACCTACAACACCATTGTGTGCAGTCTCTAAGACCTTTAAATAGTCTGATTCATGAACGCACAGTCTTAAGTAACCATCTTTGCCTCTTCGGTATAAGTTGTCACCTACTAAGGCATAGCCTTGAGCTTCTTGCTCCATGCTTCGTCTTCTTGCTAGACTAGCCTCTTTGGGTAATCTTCCCGACCTCATAAACTCTACCAATGGAGCACTCCAATCTGGAATTAATGACACTTGATAAAGGGTCGCATGCTCTCTCTGCACATTGGACAATTCTTAATCCACTCATGTATTTCTTTGTCCATGCTAGGCCAATACACTCCTAGACGCTTCAGATTCTGCAATGTTCGTTGTTTAGAATAGTGATTTCCTAGCAATCCTTCATGAGCTTGCTGCAACCAACTACTATGTTCATCATCCTCGACACAACAAGCTAATACACCCTCAGTATCTTGTTTGTACATGCTTCCTGCCAATATGTGATATTTTTGTGATCTTACAATTTCTTCTTGTGATGTTTTCACAATCTTATTTGCAGGGCCAAAGGTTAGGACTGGTACCAACTTATTTGCCCATTTGGGAACAACTTCCAAATTGAACAGATAAGCGTCAGGTAGTTCATCAGACACTCCTTGTGGTGACTCTCCTGAAGTAATGCGAGAAAGGTGATCTGCCCGAAGGTGGGTTCTACCTTTCCTGACAACAACTTCAAAGTCATATTCCATTAGTAAGAGGAACCATCTTACTAAGCGTCTAGTATTGCAAGGTTTATTGACCAAATATAACAAAGCTTGATGATCAGTGAAAAACTTGAACTTGTTGGCCAATAAATAGTGTCTAAACTTCTTCACAGCATATACCATGCCTAAGCCCTCTCGGTCAGTTGTGGTATAGTTCCGTTCAGCTGCAGTGAGCTGTCTACTAGCATATGCTATGGGCAAATCTAAGTTTCCTTCACTTGTGGGTTGTGCAAGCACACATCCTATGGCATGACTGGATGCATCCACATGGACATGGAATGGTTTATTCCAATCAGGAGTGGTCAGTATTGGTGCCGTGCACAAACGTTTCTTCAGTTCGTTGAAAGAATTCTCGCATTTGTCGTTCCACTCAAAATTAGAACAAGTCATAAAGGGGTCTAGCTATGATCGTGTACATGTGGATAAACCTACGGTAATATCCACAATGGCCCATAAAGGCTTGTACCTCTTTAACATTCCTTGGCCTTGGTAGCTCTGCTATGGCTCGTACCTTATCTTCATCTGTTGAGATTCCATTCTTAGAAACAATATGACCTAAGATTTTACCTTGACGCACCATGAACACACACTTTTCTGGGTTCAGACACACTCGATATTCTCTACACTTGTTGAAGATTTGTCTGAGCTCAGGGATGTGGAACCTTCTTGCTTGGGAATGAGCACATAAATCATCCACATACACTTCTAAGCTCTTTCGCAAGAACTCTTTGAAGACATGACACATGAGCCTCTGGAACGTTGCAGGTGCATTGGTGAGCCCAAATGGCATCACATGAAATGCAAAGATTCCCCACTCCGTGGCAAAAGCCGTTTTGTGTTGATCTTCTGGGACAATGGCTACTTGATTGTAACCTGAAAATCCATCAAGGAAGCTATAAACTTCCTTGCCTGCAACACGCTCCAATAGGTGTTCCGTCACTGGAAGTGGATAACTATCTCTGATCGTAGTGGCATTAACTTTTTTAAGGTTAATACACACTTGCAACTTCCCGTTCTTCTTGGGCACCACTACAATGGGGGACACCCATTCAGTATGCTCAATCTCATAGATGAATCCAGCTTCAATCAACCTATCAATTTCTTCTTTTATTTTGGCTGCATAGGTATCATTATATGTGTAGGGCTTCTGTTTGGTGGGCTTGGCATCAGCAGTCATGGGGATAGTATGAGAGCAAATTCTTGGATCTACCCCTTTCAAGTCTCTATAGTGCCACGCAAACACATCCCTATATTCCCTTAATAGAGCTACAAGCTCCATTTCTTCTCTTGCACTTAGGTCATCTCCTATATATGTGCATCTCTCTTCGTTCTCTTCGATGGTCACTACAATCTTCTTGGTCTTTTCTTTATTATCATATGATTCTCCTACGATGGCCTCTCTCTTAGGCATTCGTACCAAAATTTTGCGGTCGTCAACTTCATATTTCTTGAAGTTTTCTGGTACTTCAAACAATTATTCCTCCTCTTCTTGTTTCACTGCTTTTCTTTCCTTTTTCTTTTGACTACTCTCACTTCCATCCTTTGAATTTACTGTTTTAATACTTGTGAGAGGTTCTTCTTCTTTCTGGGTGAACACTCCTATATCTTTTAGATAGTGCTGCTCTGAGTTAAAGCAACTATCCATCACAATAGACTCCAGATCATCGTCATTCTCTTCTTCTTCTATGACATCACTAGGGTGACATCACTAGGGTCACATTCTTCTAGCAAGGGCTGACACATGAACACTGAGATATCATAACCCTCCTCATCACAATGAGGTGTCCATTGTTCTTCACTGACAGCAATGTCCATGGTGGCTAAGATTTCTGGCCATCCATGAGGCTCAAATTCCTCATCTCGAAAGATCATCGGTGTATAGGTTGGGTCTTTAATTGGTCTATCTCTTGGCAAAGTTCCTTCTTCTCTTGCCTTTAAACTTTTTTCCTCTTCCTCTACGACCTTGCACATCCACAAATGAGTATCTTCATGCAGCCATGATGGATCAGGTGAACTTTCAGAATGCATAGAGATGGAATCTTCTTTTGCTTTGTGGATAGAATTCCACTGTAGGGGTGGTACATCTCTGAAGGTGTAATCCTTCAAATTGACCTTGGTGGTGACCCCTAAGTGCTGTAAGTACAAGGAGTTAGTTCCCCAATCTTGTACTATTTGCAATTGTCGTAGAAAGGGTCTTCCTAGGATCATCTCATAGACATTATTTTTCTCAAAGTCACATATAGCAAATGTATGTTCAAACTCCACACCACAAGTGGTTAGAGTTATCCCTTCGAGCAATCCTAGAGGTCTTTCAAAATGACCGTCAGCCATTTGAAGCTTCATTCTAGTTGGTCTTAATGTGGGTTTGCCCCATTGCTTCCACAAAGAGGTGGTTGCAATGGCAACACCAGCACCTGAATCTATGATTGCTTTGGTTGTGTAACCTTGGTAAGTGATTGGAAGATAAGTATTACCTTCCTCACCCTCACACATGTCCCCTATTTTGTCTAGAGGTATCTCTGGTACCCTTTGCTTAGAGCTTGCTTTTGGTATGTTGGAATCAAGTTCTGGAACCTGATCCTTCACATGATTCCATAGCTCAGGTTTTGCTTTGAGCAGCTCTTCTACAGTGAGGTGACACTGAACCTTAGTGTTCTTCATGACATCAGTGTTCCTTGGAACCACTGAGTCTTCATTTCTTACCAGTATTGTGGGAGCTCTAATCTGGAGAGATTCAGATTCCCATGGACTTGGAAATTGAGGCAGTTCCTCTAAGGTATTAGATTCAAAAATCTAACCTTTCATCTTCTTGTTGTTCTGCTTCATCTCCGTAAATAGATGGAATGTCTTGGGGAAATTGATCATGAAGATCATCAATCTCAGGAATAGGAGGGGAGTTACCCTTCTCCTTGGCCCATTTCTCTTCTTGTATTTCTCGCAAGAACTCTTGAGAGTACTGTTGAATTGAAGGAGGCATTCCAACATCCGTGGAATTAGGAACATAAGCTCCCATTGGTGGTGAGCTTCCTCTCTCAATAACTAGTTGAGCCTGTGGAGGTAAAGAAACTTGTGGTTTGTTTACCAACTGCTCTAATCTTTCTAGTAACCCTTGGAAATGCAAATCTGATTTGATAGAGTTTGTCTGATTGAACTTTTGACTAGTCTCAAGTATAGCTTGAGCTTGTTCTACCATTTTCATGCACATCTTCATTCGTTCAATCTCTAAATCCACTCTAGGGTAACTCTTGTCTAGATTTGCAGCTGTTGGCCCTTCTTGAAGACGAGCCTGGTAGGCCTTGAACATCATGTCCAAGCCTTCTGGGGTTGGATCTGCAAGAACAGACCCCGATTGCAGCCTATTTACAATGGGTGGTGGGGTGGGATGAGGTGGAGTGGATGGAGTTTCAGCATGCGAGGGGCTTTGAGATGCAATGTCTTCTATTTTTGTTTTCGCTTCTTTTAAGCTTTCTTCTAGTTCCGATAACTTTTTATTCCACTTGCGATTGGCCTTCTCTCTGGTATCCTTCCATGTTCTTGTTTTCCTCTTACTAGGCTCTCTTGATTCACTCGACTCTGATTGTTCTACTGGTTTATCCTGTTTTAAGGCTTGTGCCCTAGTGACAGCTTGTATAGGAGCCACATTGCTACTACTTGAACTTGAATCTGCCACTAAGCCTACCACATTAATGGGTGTAATCTTGGGTGCACTGGAGGGGTTTCTTGGACAATCTCTGGGGAGATGGTCTTTGCCACAATCAGGACAAAAAGCCTATATTGTGATAGCCTGTCCTTGACTCGAATGAAATGGTCACCATGACTCGAATGAAATGGTGGGTGGGGACAGTCACGAATGAAATGGTCACCATGACATCTGAAACAAGATCCTCTAGGGGCTTGTGGTCTCATTTGTCTCAACTGGGGCCTAGGGTTAGGATTTGTGTACATGACATTGGAGTATTCTGGCTCCCAATTTTGCTCCATAGGTGGTGCCTCATATTGATACGAGTAAATCTCACTATGTTCAGGTGACTCTGTGTAATAAGCATGTGGACTACCTTCATGGGAGTAGTCTGAACTATGAGCATGAGAGTCATTATCTGGTATCAATGGGGTTAGTGGGACCAATGCTCTATTTGGATTTTCCTCTCCCACGGCATACTTGACTGGAATCACGTTGGCAGGAGTTGGTGGTTGGTTTCCCAAGACTGGTTGTGGCCTATATTGTGCCTGATATTGCTGTTGTGGTCTATTATATGGCTGTTGGTATTGGTTTTGATACCTACCTTGTGGGTACGGTTGCTGATAATTCTGTCTAACAGCCTGCCTATTATAGGGACAATCTTGAGCCGTGTGGTTCGTATATTTTCTCTCAATAGTGCAATATGGAGCATTCCTTTCTCTCATGTTCTGGTTGTGCAATGGGCATACATTAGCCATGTGGTCGCCTCCGCAAGTATAACACCGATTCAATGGAGTGACTCTCTGTGTTTGTTTATTTTGGACTCCTAGCTTCTTGGCAACTTGCTTAGCTATCTCCTCTATTTCCGTGGAGATTTTTGAAGTATGACTAGTAGAACTATCAGAATCCTTATAGAGTTTGGACAATCCTAACTCCTCACCCAAGTTATCTTCTATGTCAATGCACGTCCGCACGCACTCTTCTATGGATCTAGGCTCTTTCAAGTACACATATGATCTTAACTTTGTGCTCAGTAAGCCATCTAAGAACAAAGCCACTTGTTTGGCTGGTGTGGGTAACTCGGGAGCAGGGCATCTTTCTAGGTACTGTCTGAACCTTCTACCTGCTAGTCGCACTGTTTCTTGGGGTGTCTGCTTGAAACTGTGGATCAAGGATGATGTGTTATGCCTGATACCACTCTTGGAAAATTCTACAATGAATTCGTCTAGCAGCTGACCTATATCGCGATAGTTGTGACTACTCAATGGTTGAAACCAAGACAAGGCAGTGCCCTTAAGAGTCAAACCAAATGCCTCGTATTGGGTGAATAAATCCTCAACCTGTTCAGCTCTTAACACTTGTTTGAACTCAGCCACATGATCATAAGGATCTCCTGACCCGTCAAAATAATTCTTCATTGCCTTGATCACTTGAGTGGGTCTAAGGGTTCTTGGGTGCTCTCGAGGTCTAGGCAATGGAAAATCATGTTCATTTCTTTGTTGCCTATGTGCTTGATGTCTCTCTCTTTCAGGTCTTTCATTTTCAAATCCTGACCTATTCCTGCCCACGGTGTGTGCAAAACTTACCTCAGGTCTCTCTCTAGTTCTTTCTCTCTGGGCTTCATGAGCGTGGGATGTTCCTACTCCTTGGAGGCCATGGGAAACATTGGATCTTGGTGGAGGGAAAATCAATTCACTCTTCCAAGTATATGCATGTCTATCATGTTCTCTTACCAAGAAAATTTTCTCTGATGTGTTATCCAGGTAGACAACTTTGCCTGGTATCTCTGGATCCTTGAACTCGTAGATGATGACTATGCCCAATTGGCTAGGTTGATCTGGCTTGAATCTCCAAAAGGCTTCCTCTGTTTCTCTATTCAAAAATAGTTCTATGCTTTTGTTGTCTTGAGGGATCCAGTCTGGAGTGATCACTCGGGTCAAAACTGACTTACCTCTAGGAGTCTGGGGTCCTTGTCCTACATTTCCTTGTTCTAGGTCTCCTATTTCATTCTCAGGAATGACATTTCCAAACTCATCAGTGCTATCTGGTAGGTTGGTGACCACATATATGGTTCCTTCCTTATCAATGTATGAACCCTCTTCGAACTTGACCACCGGGTGTTCAAGTCCAAAGGATTGATCTGGATTTTTGAGTTGGACCACTAATCGCCTCAGACCATCCTCATAGATGCGAGCACCTAATTGGTTAGTCCGAATATATTCCAACTGTGTCTTATAGGGACCTTCTGGTGTTTGTAGATGGGCAGTCCCTGAGCCACCTGCAGGTTTTCCCATGCTAAAAGACATTTCTGAATCACTTGTGTCTGAACTTAGTAAAAGATGACCACTTAGTTGTTGTGCCCAAGACTTGGATGTATGGTTGACACTAGCCTCAGAAGATCTAATGCTTTGTTTATCCTTGCCTAAGTGTCTACCAGATTTCAGGTTCATAAGCTTTAGTCAAGAGTCCAAATTTTCCCTTTGGTATGGTTCAAAATTCTTTAGAGCCCCCTTGGTTCCCTAGTCCCACTTGAGGGTCAACTTCAAATTATCCTATCTCAAAATCAACGCGTTATTCTTGAAAAAAACAGTTGAGATCATGTAGGATTTGAAACGAGCTTTCCAACGAGCTATAGAGCTCAAAAAATGGACTTTGGATGAAAACGTTATGTCAATTCAGGCTCCTGGGGGTCAAAACAGGCAAACAGGACCTTTTGGAAAAATTCGCGATTTTGTGAATCTCAAGAGAATCGCGATGTTGAGCACAAAATCGTGTTTCTGAAAATCGCGATGTTGAGCACAAAATTGTGTTTTTGAAAATCATGATGTTGAGCACAAAATCGTGTTTCTGAAAATCGCGATGTTGAGCACAAAATCGTGTTTCTGAGAATCGTGTTTTTTGACATGAAAATCGCGATTTTGAGCACAGAATCGTGTTTTTTAGAAATTCGCGATTTTGAGCAAAAAATCGTGTTTACACAGAATCGCCTTTTTTCACAAAATCGTGTTTTTACTGAAAATCGTGATTTTTTGAGAATCACGATTTTGAGTAGGGAATCGTGTTTTCTCAAAATCGTGTTTTTTTGGCTGAAAATCGTGATTTGTGAGAATCGCGATTTTGAGCACAATCATAGAATCGTGATTCTGAGAATGACCACAGAATCGTGATTCTTTCAGCCAACTTTTAGGCGGGAAAATAGAAAATCGTGATTTTTCAAAAAAATTTTGATTTTCACAGAATCACGATTTTCATCACAGAATCGCATTTTTTGGCAAGAAATTCAAATTTCTGAGCGTCGGCAATGCGAGCTCTGTATGAGCAGAAAATCATGAAAAAAACACATCGCTTGCTCTCCCTTGCACCTCCTAACTCCTTCCCACACAATAATGCATGAAAAATGGTATGAAAATGGTGAAAATGCGCTAAAAAACAAGAAATTTCTATGAAGAAGAAGATGGAAGAAGGTGAAGATGATGATGATGATGAAGATGAAGAGGAAAAAATAGAAAATGACTGAAATGACAGTTTTTACACCTTCCAACATCGCAAATCTACGATCTTACCATCACAACGCTCATCCTTGAAGCTCTCTCCCCGAAAACGGCGCCAAAATTTGGTGTAGCTCAAGCGTAAGCACCACCTCCTTTACTTGTCAATCCGCAGAGACGTGAGGACCGGTATGAAGACCACGAGCAAGTGAAGGCACATGTGCGTGAGTGAAAGCACACAAACATGCACACACATACACACACACGCGCACAAAGTAAGATCAAAGAGAGGAACAATGGAAAGCTTAGATTGCAAAAAAGTTCTCTTACAAAGCTCTATTCTCTATCAAGCTAACCTCAAAAATGAGCTCTCTAGCTCTTTTTATAGTTTTTTGACTAGTTTTGGCCCTGTCCAGACCTAGTGTCCGGCCTAGTTAAAAATTAGGTCCCAGGGCTTATTTGAGGGCTCAAACAAAGTCTAAAAATTACGAAAATTGGTACGATGGTACTTCTAATACTCCTCAAGCTTGAGGACTCCTCGGCTTGAACAAAATGGAGTTATAAAAATAGATAATGGTATTTACAATGGTTTTTAGTGATGAAAATCACTATTTTTGTAGGGGATTCATCTGAAAATTTGACATACACTTCATGGAGCTCCCTTTCCTTGTGTGTCCACCTTTTGATGTGCTTCCATGCTTTGTCCTTGACTTTGAGCTTCAACAAAGTTACACCTATAGAGTCTACTACTAACCCAATCACATTAATGGGACTAATCTTCAATGCATTGTGTGGGTTCTTTAAGCAATCTCGTAAGAGGTGCTCTTTCCCACAACCATGACAAAACCCTTGAATTGTCATTGATTGGGGTTTCATCAGAGCATGTAAAGGAAAATCACAAATAAGATGATCTCCCATGCATCTGTAACATGGCCCTCTAGGTGCTTCGGGTCTCATCTGTCTGGGTTGAGGCCTAGAATTAGGATTTGCATACATGACATTGGCATATTCAGACTCTCCACTAGAATCACCAGGGTCTTCGTAATAGTAAATTTCATTATGCTCAGGTGACTGCATATAGTAAGCCTATGGGCTATCCATATGAGTAGAGTCCAAACTATGATCATTCGGGTCACTTTTTGAAAGCAATGGTGTTAGTGGCACTAAGGCTCTATTTATATTTTCTTCAGCAGCTGCATACTTTACTGGGATCACATTGGCTAGAGTTGGAGGTTGCTGAGCTAACACAGGTTGAGGCCTTTGTTTGGCCTAGTAGGGTTGCTGATAGGGTTTTTCTGGCCTACCATATTGTTGTGGGTACTGATTCTGATATCTCCCTTGTTGTGGATATGGCCATGGATAATTTTATCTAACAACTTGCTTGTTATAAGGACAGTCTTCTATAGTGTGGTTAGTGTACCTCCTTTCTATGGTGCAGTATTGGCTATTTGGGTTCGCTTGGGGTTGAGCCATAATTAGACACATGCTAGCCATATGGTCTCCTCCGCAGGTGTAACATCTTTCCATTGGGGCAAATCTAGGTATTTGTTTGCTAGAGACTCCTAATTTCTAAGCTACCTTCTGTGCAAGTTCCTCGATAGATGTGGATTTTTTGGAAGTGATTCTAGTTGAGCTATCTGAATCTTTATATACTTTTGAAAGATCCAATTCCTCCCCTAGATTGTCCTCGATTTCTATGCACATGTACACACACTCTTCTATGGTTCTAGGGTCCTTCAAGTACACATATGATCTCAATTTGGTACTTAACAATCCATCTAGGAATAAATCCACTTGTTTGGTTGGAGCAGGTAACTCTGGCACTTGGCATCTATTAGGCTCCTAAGCCCAAGGAAAAAGTGATTATACGAGACTTTATTTTGCTCAAACCCCTCGCAAACAGTCCAGTTGGATTACCTAGAGCCCACAATTATCTCGCAATGGATTCTTCCTATGTCTATGCACTAGCTCATAAATTCCCGTTCCTACCCGGGTACGCCTACTCTCCTAATCCTCTCCTTATTCCTTTTCCCACACGCACCCGTATACTCACTCCTAAAGATGCAGCCCTGCACACATACACTTATACACACATTCTCTCTCTAATTCCCTTTCACTCACACACGCACTTCCTTTTTCTCACACATTCTCACTCACTCACTCCCGAATAGGCACCCTTTCTTAGATTTGTAGATGTACCCACATGCTCATATACCTCTATAAACACGCATACTCAACTTGAGCACATCCCAACATTCACTCCAAAATATTGATGGAGCATCAACCAATTGAATTACAATCGTCTGCCTTCACTCAATTTATCAATTCCTTTAGCAGCTTTGATGTGCAAGTACTGATGAATCTTCATCGTAGTTTCATCTTTCCCTTTGAGCCCTGAGCTCTCTACTGACGTTGCTTCCTCTCCTTGGGTTGGTCAACACAGAGCCCTCCAAAACATGCACATGCCTCTATATACAGAGCCTGCTTAGAACTATATATATCAATGCCAACAATAATCTGCATGACTTACTTCTTCAATCCTATATGTATTGATCTGTAACAATGACTGTCTTGAATATCAGTCAGCTATGAATCATCAATTAAATAAGACATCAATAAATGAGGGGGTGCACTAACTTTCATCACTCGGTTTTGTTAGCGTCACCATTATATGCCCAGTAGTTCAATCTCATGAGTCTCTGGAATAGCTCGCCATTTAAAAACAACATCACATCAAGTAACATGTATACACACTGTCCTTGCCTATGTCTGTATCATCTCCATTTTTGTTTCTGCAACATAAACTAGTATATCCCAATATGAGTATTTTCCATGGCACCCTTCAACATATATCTTGATCCAAGACAACAAACTTTTAATGTATACATATAGACAATGGATATATATAAAAGAAATCGTTTTTCTTCAATATGCATAATATATTCATAGGCGTTGCTACACAAATGTGTAGTCACATCATGCCTTCATGTTTGCATAGCAAAGAGAATGTAGTCTGTAACATTTCCCATAAGACATTTCGTGCACGTCACTTAACTTTGTAAAGTGTTTACATTTATTTATGGAAAGCAGAACTTGGCCATCAAATTACGACAGTATGCTGAATATGAGTCATCCGCATATTAAAAGAAAATATGTTCGTATACCATACTTGTCACATCATATGAAATCATCTTACTTCGTGTAGACCTGCATCAAAGTAATGCATAAAACCATAGCAGCATGTTGAATGTAAATCACCATGTTAGCTGTACGATCTCCATATATGAAGTATGCTAGTTGATAACTCTTGTCCCATCATACGCAATCATCTCCCGTACTGTAAACCTACATCATCTCATATTGACAATGTAACATACCTTTACTGCACATTTTCTCTTGTTGATGTTTGCTTCAGAAATGATTACAGATGAACATCAGATCTTCACAGCAAGCTGAGTACTCAACAGATGGTATACTTTGCTGATGTTCGCAGCTATATTTCTTATGATCTTGTACATATGCGCAGACTTGTGATTCAATTGTTGAGCATCCTCTCCATCAGATAGGATGAGTCGCAGGATGTGATAAATAGAGATAGTAGATCCACTTCGTACGAGTGCTACAGAGAGAAGCCATAGAAAAGTAAGGGGTCGCCTCAAATATATGCTCATACGTAACAACGTCGCCCCTTATCTCTTTTGCAGAAAAACAAAAAGTGGGCTGGATTCGAAGAGGATAGAAATTAAATCAGCTGCTGGGCCCTTTTGAATGCCCTTGCTTAACATGACCAGGGTATCCTTCATCCTTTTATATGTCACCTCATTGGCCAGTTCCTCAAGACGAAGTGGTGAATTCAATCCCTCTTCTGGTACATCATCAACTGCAACTACAATTGAGGTATCCTTAACGCGATATACAATGCCCTAGCCAAGAGGCATGCTATTAGATTCAGCCTTGTTTGGCTTCAAAATCACCACATCATGAGAAGTTAACTTGTGGGAGAAAGAAGCTCCCTTCTAGCACTACATCCTAGTGCTTCTCTTCGTCATAACACCCACTTTTCCTTCAAGATACCTCTGATTAACCATGTATTCTGCACCCCAAAAGCATATTAGTGCATAAAAATCAACCAGCTCATGAGCTAACATACTCCCCTCTTCTTATTTGCGAAGTCGTCCTCGACGAGCCACTATTGCTGAAATAAAATCCAAACAACCATGAACATGTCAATTTTCAATTGGTTCACATACCTTTTCATCGAGCCGTCACTTCCACTGAACCTGCACTCATCGAAGCTATTAGTGCTCAAAAATCACTCATGAATACATACAAATCAGTCACTTCCAAAATGATCCAAGACATGCATGTATACGCAATTCCATTTCAGCCATGCATCAATTTGCTCATACATTCCATTATGAAAAATGGTCTCAATCAGAATAACACATGCACACCTTTCCATGAATTACACATGCACTGTCATTGCTAAGGAAAACAGAAACAGAAATACCGAAATAAACAACAACAACTGAAATGAATTCAACAGGAGATGCAACATACCCCAAAATGCATACCCCATTATTGACCTACTATTCGCTATTTACACATACTTCTATGACCAGACACTCCTTAAGAATCCCCATCGTTGTCCTACAAAAGCCCTCGAGATTTGAGTGCAAGTGAAGACCTACATCAGAACTCTAGAATGTCCCACATACCAGAAAAACCCTCAGATAGAGCACACAAGTTATAAAGCAATACCGTTGCATTACCTCGCTAAAGCCTCATCCATAAGTACATATAGAATATCTGTGCCTTCAAGAATGTTGATTCAAAGTGAGCTGATCTGTCGCAAGGTAGTGTCTGTCCTTCGTATGTGCTTCTTCCTTTGATTCCAGCGAGAATGTGTCATTGTGAGCTTCCAAAAACTGCTAGTTTCTCAAAAGAGATTGTCAAGGTTGAGTTGGCGCAACTGCTGGCTTCAAATTGCTTCCTAGGTATTGATGTTATCCCTATGATTTCCTTCTGATATTCCAAAGATGATGTTCATAGTAGTCATGCCATGTAATCATAACCCATAGTGAATGATGGGTAAGGGTGTTAGTGCATGGGTTGAAGAAAGTACGTGCCTTGTGCACGGCCTTGTAATGTAGCCCTATGTGTGCTTACTTGGGGAATGCATTTCAAAACGTATGGTGCAAAAAGTTGGGTCTTGCGCTAAGTGCTCAAGGGTATGCTGACGAAGAAGTTTCCTAATCTACCGATGTTGTCGTGATACCGAAGTAAAGGATTCTTACCAGGAAAGGTCGATCAATATTCTGCTCTTCGTGTTGTACTTCCATCATAGTGATTGACCAATGGCATATCTTCTGTGGTTGATGAATGTCCATCTTGATGGTGCACTGATGAGATTCTTCTAGTGCATGGCCTTGTCCCCACTCTTCGAAGCAACATTTGCCAAATACCAGGAATTGAATTTCTTTATTCCTTGACAAACAACATTGGGTAACTATACCAAGCTTAGTTTCACCTATTCTCACCATAAGCAGGAGTCTTCTCACCCAATATACATACAAGGATGTGCAGGGTACCAGAACTACCCCTTGCAGATATCTCCTTGGATGCTCTCGTACATATAGTAGTTAAGCATTGCTCAAGTTGGGGACCTTCAAGCTCTTCCCTCCTACCATGGTAAGGGGGAACAATAGTTGTGGATGCCATATTCATGCCAAGTTATGGACATCTACCAGATAAGTCAACAGTAATATTGTTTGCTAGTTGAGACACACTTCTATCCAAACTGATAAATGCCTAGTCATCAATGATTCCACCTTCAACTAAGCATGAATCATTCATGTTCCATGAGCCAAACCTGCGAACAAGCTCTCTCTCTCTCTTTTGTTTTTTTTAACAATGTCACTAAATAAGAAGAAAGATGTTAGTATCAATAAAATAATTTACATACATCAAATGTGTCTCATGTGCATGGGATTCTCAAATGCATCTATGCATAGCCGTGTAATGTGGCCCTATATTAATGCATACTTTGGAACTGCATTACCTAAATGGTGCAAAAGACAAGGTTATGCCAAAGGCACATGGTTATCGCACGTCGAGGCTTCTGATATTACTTGGGGATGTTGATGCAAGCTATAATTAGAGGTGTCCATTGGACCTCGAGATTACAACTCTTCATTCCTCCTTATAGGAATCCATTTGACAGCCATGGTTGGCTGCATAGAGATCACCTTGGGCTTCTTCATCTTCAAATGGTTTCTTAAATTCTATATCCCATGTGGTTGGTTCTTTGGTTCTGTGGGGGCTACTAGTGCTTTTGGCTTCCATACCCATACCATTGTTGTTGCTCTTTTGACTCTTGTTGAAGAGGTGCGTTGGTCTGCTTTTGGTCTTGGTGTTTGGTTCTGACTCTTGCCTAGCCTTGGCTTCTTTGTTGAGACTTTTCTCATGTGGGAGAGCATAGGTTGTTGTGTATATAAGAGCTTCTTGGGTACCCATATTTGTAATTGTCCTTGTTGAACTACAACTAATTTTTTAGGCACCCAAACTTGTCGAATACATTGTGGTTGGGCTTTTCCTAGTTTCTTTGTTTGTCTTCTAGCCTGGTTGTCTTGCTTGGATGGGAATTATGGGGGCAAGGCTGGTGGTTGTCCTCCTTTTTCTACCTTGATCTGCTTCATGCCCGGAATTGCTTTCTTGTTGAATGGTGTCTTTCTATTTGCTATGTCAGTTGCTTTGAACTATTGTGCTTGCCTTTGTGGTGGAACTATTGTGGCTGCATTAGTCTTTGAAGAAGAAGAGAGATCCACTCGCCTTTGATTTTGTGCTTCCATGCTTGACTGCTTCTGCATCATAGAGCTTTTGACACATACAACATCTTCTTCTTAGAAGAACTAAGAGAATGTGTGATACCTGGATTTTTCATCGTGCAATTCTCTAATTCCATTGTAATGTATTGATCATTTACCCAAACTTGAAGAAGTAGATTTCTTAGGTTTAAGTTGACTGCATGGTCATAGATCCAATCTTGACCCTAGTCAAGTGGCTCCAATAAGATCCTCACCTTGACACACTAGCATTTTGATTCTCATTGGGACATCTTGAAGGTAGATGGGAAACTCCACCTCGCCCACACAAGGAGTATCCACACCTCCCAACCCTATGAGATAGGCCTCTATGGGATTGATGTTCAATTGAAGATCTTGGCAGTATGAGAGTCTGACCGCACTATTTGTTGCACCTGAGTCAATCAATGCTCTCATAGTCCTTACATTCTTTCCTTGTCCTACTTCTATGGTCACAAAAGGGATGTCGATCAACTATTCAAGTTAACACATGGCCATGTGATACTGAGGGGCTTCTGAATTGACATCTGGACCTACTCGCCTTGACTTATTTTTCCTAATGTGCTCTCTAGCCTTTGCCTGTGCTTCTTCTCTAACCCTTATCTCTTCTTCTTTTCGCTTCTTAGTTGTGTTGAGTCTCCTTACCATATCCTTTGTAAGAGGATCTTGATATAACTTGACTCAACAACCACAAATATATAGTTTGGCAAGATGTCACCCTTTAGAGTGGCCAATTGAACCGCACCACTAGTGGAAATTCTATTAATGATCATGGGTCCATATCCTCTTTTTTCCAATTTACGAACATGTTGTTTGAGTGTATAAACCAACACTAGGCTGCCCTCTTTCAATCCTTTATCCTTGATGTGTGCATCAAAATAAGCCTTTTGTCTTTTCTTTGCAGCATAGATGCCTGTTGCTACTTGTAGCCTCGTCTCACCTAAACATTCTAGATCAAAGATCCTAGAGGACAACTCGTGTCCATTCCACTCATACTCTTGTGCTACTTTTAAAGCTAGTATTAGGAAGTCCAATGGTAGCATAGCATTCTGTCCAAAGACCATCTCAAATGGGGTGGCATTGAGTATCGTTTTGTAGGCAACTCGGTAAGCCCAAACAACATGATGAACTTGTTTATCCCAATCAGAGTGTTTATTGTTTACCAGTTTTGTCAATACATTACATAGGATCTTATTTGTGCTCTCAGCTTGTCCGTTGGCTTGTGAATGATAGGGGGCAGACCTCTTATGTATCACCAAGAATTTGTGGAGAAGGTTTTCAATAACTTTTTTCAAGAAGTGTGTGCCTCTATCACTCACTAACTCTATTGGTAATCCATATCTCATGAACACATTCTCAAATTAGAACTTAGTTGTTGTTTGAGCACCATTCTTTGTTGTCGCTTTTACTTCTACCCACTTTGTAAGGTAATTTGTGGCTACAATAATGTATTCTACATGGGAGTTTCTAGTTGGGAGTTAATAGGACCAACAAAGTCTATACCCCACTTCGAGAATGCATGTCCTCCCATCATTGGTCTCAAAGGCATCTCGTCTCTTCTGATCTGATATTGGGCATGTTGGCATGCAAGTTCTTCTTTGTTTGTTTTCACATTCTTATTTGCGGGTCCAAAGGTTAGGATAGGTACCAACTTATTTGCCCATTTAGGAACAACTTCCAAATTGAGCAGATAAGCATCGGGTAATTCATCAGACACTCCTTGCGGCGACTCTCCTGAAGTGATGCGAGAACGGTGATCCACCCTTAGGTGGGTTCTACCTTCTCTGACAACAACTTCGAAGTCGTATTTCATTAGTAAGAGGAACCATCTTACTAAGTGTCCTATATTGCAAGGTTTATTGACCAAATATAATAAAGCTTGAAGATTAGTGAAAAACTTGAACTTGTTGGCCAATAGACAGTGTATTAACTTCTTCACAGCATACACCATGCATAAGCCTTCTCGCTCGGTTGTTGTATAGTTTTTTTCAGCTACGTTTAGCTATCTACTAGCATATGCTATGGGCAAATCTAAATTTCCTTCACCTGTGGGTTGTGCTAGCACACATCCTATCACATGATTGGATGCATCCACATGGACATGGAATGGTTTATTCCAATCAGGAGTGGTCAGTATTGTTTTTGTGCACAAACGTCTCTTTAGCTCATTGAAGGAATTTTCACATTCGTCATTCCACTCAAAATTTGTCAACAAGGCATAAACAGGTTTAGCTATGATTGCATACATGTGGATAAACCTATGGTAGTATCCACAATGGCCCATAAAGGCTTGTACCTCTTTAACATTCCTTGGCCTCGACAGCTCCACTATGGCTCTTAGTTTATCCTCATCTGTAGATATTCCATTCTTAGAAACAATGTGACCTAAGATTTTACCTTGTCGTACCATGAACACACACTTCTCTAGGTTCAGACACACTTGATATTCTTTGCACTTGTTGAAGATCTATCTGAGCTCAGGAATGTGGTATCTCCTTTCTTGGGAATGAGCACATAAATCATCCACATATACTTCTTAGCTCTTTCGCAAGAACTCTTTGAAGACATGATACATGAGCCCTTGGAATGTTGTAGGTGCATGTGTGAGCCCAAATGGCATCACACAAAATGCAAAGATTCCCCACTCTGGCAAAAGCCATTTTGTGTTGATCTTCAGGGCAATGGCTACTTGGTTGTAACCTAAAAATCCATCAAGGAAGTTATAAACTTCCTTGCCTACAACATGCTCCAATAAATGTTCGGTGATTGGAAGAGGATAGCTATCTCTAATTGTAGCGGCATTAACTTTTTTAAGGTTAATACACACTCGCAACTTTCCGTTCTTCTTGGGCACCACTATAATGGGGGACACCCATTGAGTATGCTCAATCTCATAGCTAAATCCAGCTTCAATCAGCCTATCAATTTCTTCTTTTATTTTATTTGCATAAGTGTCATTATATGTGTAGGGCTTCTGTTTGGTGGGCTTGGCGTCAGCAATCATGGGGATTTTATGAGAGCAAATTTTCTACTCCCTTCAAGTCTCTATAGTGCCATGCAAACACATCCCTATATTCCCTTAATAAAGTTACAAACTCTATTTCTTCTTCTGCACTTAGGTCTTCTCCTATGTATGTACATCGCTCTTCATTTCCTTCAATGGTCACAAAAATATTTTTGGTCTTTTCTTTATTGTCATACGCTTCTCCTATGGTGGCCTCTCTCTTAGGTATTCATACCAAAAATTTTTGTTCTTCAACTTCATATTTCTTGAAATTCTCCAGTACTTCAAACAATGATTCCTCCTCTTCTTGTTTCACTACTTTTCTTTTCTTTTTCTTTTGACTACCCTCACTTCCATCCTTTGAATTTATGGTTTTAATGCTTGTGAGAGGTTCTTCTTCTTTTTTGTTAAACATTCCTACATCTTCTAAATAGTGATTTTCCGAGTTAAAGCAACTATCCATCAAAATGGACTCTTCCTCTATGACTTTACACATCCACAAGTGAGTATCTTCATGCATCCAAGATGGATCACGTGAACTTCTAGAATGCACAGAGATTGAATCTTCTTGTGCCTTGTGGATGGGATTCCACTGTAGGGGTGGTACATCTCTCAATGTGTAATCCTTCAAATTCACCTTGGTTGTGACCCCTAAGTGTTGCAAGTACAAGGATTTGGTTCCCCAATCCTGTACTATTTGTAGTTGTCATAGGAAGGGTCTTCCTAGGATCATCTCATAGACATTCTTTTTGCCAAAGTCACATATAGCAAAGGTGTGTTCAAACTCTACCCCACAAGTGGTTAGAGTTATCCTATCTAGCAATCCTAGAGGTCTTTCAATATGGCCATCAGCCATTTGAAGCTTCATCCTAGTTGGTCTTAATGAGGGTTTGCCCCATTGCTTCCACAAGTACATGGTCACAATTGCAACACCAACACCTGAATCTAAGATAGCTTTGGTTGTGTAACCTTGGTAGGTGATTGGAAGATAGGTATTACCTTCTTCACCTTCACTCATGTCTCCTATTGTTTCTAAAGGTATCACTGGTACTTTCTGTTTAGAGACTGCTCTCGACACATTGGAATCGAGTTCAGGAACCTGATTCGCCACATGCTTCCATAGCTCTGGTTTTACTTTGAGCAACTCTTCTAAGGTGAGATGGCATTGAACCTTAGTGTTCTTCATGATGTCATTGTTCCTTGGAACCATTGATGTTGGCGCAAGTCTATGACAAGCCTAAGTATTGGCTTGAGTCCCACAAAGTCATAGAATAAGCCTTAAAATGAAGACAATGTAAAGCTCACTTATGAACAACTTCTTGTAACTTTTGAAGACTTTACTTAATGTAAAACTGTAAGAATCTTAAGTGGTTGAGTCCAATTGATCAAAAAGGGAAAGAGGAGCCACATATTCGTGATTTGTGGTAGATAGAGAATCAAATCAATCAGTAATTGATTGGAGAGTGATTGAGGGAAGTTAGCCTCCCAAGATCAACTATAAATACATGGTAGTCTTTAGTCGTGGTTAGAGAGACCTCAGAGAAGACCTCCAAGAGCTGAGCTTTATGCCATATCAAGGTGTGATTCCAAAGCACACATATGTATCAGTAAGTCCATTGTATTGTACAATCAATATACTTTCATTTTCATGATCATTGGTCTCATTACTATAGCAGCCCATGAAAATCGGGATGATGTCATCACTTGTTAAACATCATTCTCAGTGTGTGGTTCATTATTTTTTATGAAATTACTCTTGAAAGTTAGCTCTTTAAGTTAACTAGACTTCTCCAAAAGGAATTAAGCTAATTGCTGCTGTGCGCAAAGAATTATGCAAAACATTGGACATGTGTATGAACCAAAATAGCAAGTTCTTCACCTCTAAGCTAACTTCAAGTTATCTGTTTTGATCTATCTTTTTTAGAGTGATCTTCCAAGGTACATAGGGTGTCTAATACATCCATTGGAAAGCTACAAGGGACACCACATACTCGTGGAGTTCATTTGGCTGGTGTAGATCAAGGATTTTGCAAAACCTCTTCATCTTCAAGCACATACCTATCCATCTCTTCACAGTGGTATCAGAGCAAGGTTGGACAACATGGTAGATGCATTTCCTTCATCAATTGACAAATTGGACAGAGGTAACTACTCAACTTGGTCATTAAGAATGGAAGCTTATCTCCAAGGTAGAAGTTTATATGGTTATGTGGCTGGAGATGAAGTTATGCCAAGTTTCAGGAACAAAAGTCAACCAACACAAGAAGAGCAAGAAAGATTGAGCACATGGTGCTCCAAGGATGCACTTGCAAGGTCTTATCTCCTCAACTCTATCTTAGATTTTTTGTTGCCTCACATTAGAAGTTGTAAGACATCTCAGGAAGTGTGGGATGCACTTGAAGCTTTCTTCAAGTACCAAAGCTAGGAAGCATCAACTCCGGCTAGATTTCACAACTCTCAAGAAGGCTCCCAAACAAAATGTGACTGATTTTGTCACAAAGCTCAAGGACATAGCAGATCAATTGGGAAGCATTGGAGAGGTAATAGATGAAGAGCAAATTGTAATGCAGGTCATCAATGGCTTGAAGGCAGATGACAAGTGGGAAGCATTCACCACAGCTATGGATTTGTACATGGACATGCATGTACGTGATTTCAATACACTCATTGGACAACTACTTACTCAAGAGGCAAAGCTTATCAAAAATGGAGAAAGCTCTAAAGGTAATCAATCTTCAGCTTTATACACTGATAAAAGCAAGTCCAAAGATAACAAAGGAAAGGCAAAGAAAGTGGATGATGAAGTAGGTACATATCAAGCTAACTATGCAGGTAGAGGAAGACATGGCAGAGGTAGAGGAAGAGGAGGTAGACAAGGCAGGGGGATATCCCAAGACTCCAACTCATGTTCTATTTGTGGATTAACTAATCATACAACTGAAAATTGCTTTAGGAATTCCAAGAATCAAAGAGGCAGAGGATACAATAGAGGAAGTTATGGCTACTCAAGAGGAAGGTTCAACAATTATCATGGTAGCTACAACAACTACAATCATTCAAACTATCAAGGAGGCTACAAAGGAAGGAGAGATTTCAATAACTACACAGAAGTCTCAAACAAAGAGGATTCATTATTGATCATGAACATGGCTATGCCACAAGGTAAATCTGATGAGCATGTTTTCTACATAGATTCAGGTTGTTCAAATCATGTGGCAGGAAATGTGGCACTCCTATCAGATTTAGAAGATCAAAGGAATAAGCATGAGGTACAAACAGGAGATGATACAAGACATCTTGTGGAGAAAATAGGCAATGTCAAAGCACCTGATGGAAACATCAACCTACTCAGTAAGGTACTCTATGTCCCTACCATTACAAAGAATTTGACAAGTGTTGGGCAGATAGTAGAGAAAGGGTTGCAAGTCACGTTCACAAAAGCAGGAGCATTTGTTGAAGATCCAAGTCAAGGATTCAGAAGAATTGCAAAAGTGAAAAGATAGGTAGATTGTTCACATTTGAATTACAAGACACTAGAAACATTGCTCTCTTTAGTTATGGTAGTCAGACACTCACAGAATTGGAAGTATGGCACAAAAGGTTAGCACATATTGGTGAAAGGTCATTAAAACAAATCTGCAAGGACCAAAGTGTACTTGGACTCCCTAATTTGTCAAAACAACATATGATTTATAAGTGTAGTGCATGTCAATTCGGAAAGTCTCACAGGTTACCATTAATGAAGAAAGGTTATATGCATGGAGATCTCTTGGATTTGGTTCATACAGATGTATGGGGACCTAGCAAGGAAGCTTCAATATCTGGATCAAGGTATTATGTCTCCTTTATTGATGATTGCAACAGATGGACTATCCTATTCTTTATGAAACACAAAGATGAAGTTTTTCATGTTTCGAAAGATATTTGGCTCTTGTGGAGAATCAAACAGGTAAATCTCTAAAAAGGTTAAGGTCAGATGGAGGGGGAGAATACTTCTCCCATGAGTTTGATTCTTTTCTTCAAGAAAGAGGAATCAAAAGAGAGGTAACTACAAGGTACACTCCTGAGCAAAATGGAGTGGCAGAAAGGAGGAATAGGAGAATTGTTGAAGATGCAAGGTCCATGTTAAATGAAAAGCATTTGCCTAATTATCTATGGACTGAGGCTGTATCTACAGCCACTTACTTGATTAACAGGTTGCCTTCAAAATCCCTTGATGGGATGTCTCCATATGAGGCTTGGAATGGAAGAAGACCTATCTTAGATCATTGTAAAAGTTTTGGATGTATTGCTTTTGCTCATGTTCCTTCACAGGTTAGAGGCAAGATGGATCCAAAGGCAGAAAGGTGTGTATTTATCGGATATGACAACAATCAAAAGGGTTATAGTTTATACAACCCTACCAACAAAGGATTCTTGGTAAGCAGAGATGTAGTTTTTGATGAGAACAATTCGTGGTATGAAGATTCATGCAGGAAGGTCAATTTACCATATGATCTTGAAGAAGATTTTCCAAAGCTTGGTAGAGAACAACCAAAGACTGAAGAACAAGACACCTCAGAGGATGATGAAGAATCTCAGATGGAAAAGATCAAAGCATGGAAGTCTAAAGGTAAAGCAAAATTGCAGGAACTTGGACATGAGGCAGAATCATCACATCATGGCCTAAGAAGATCTATGAGGGAAAAGAAAAAACCAAAAAGGTATGGGTTTGACACCTCATTAGTAACTAAACATTCTATCTACATAGCACAGGACATAAACCAAGAGGAGCCATCATCCTTTGAAGAGGCCAAAGCAAAATCAGAATGGAAGCATGCAATGAAGGAAGAGATTGAAGCACTTGAGGAAAACAACACTTGGGATTTGGTGCCCAAGACTTCATCCATGAAGGTAATAGGCTCAAGATGGGTCTATAAACTCAAGAAGATTTCTTATGGTTCCATTAATAGGTATAAGGCAAGGCTTGTAGCAAAAGGCTTTGCACAAACTCAGGGAATTGATTATGAGGAGACATTCTCTTCTGTGGCAAAGATTCCTACTATTAGGGTTTTGCTTAGTATTGCCTCTTCCAAGAATTGGAAGATACTTCAACTAGATGTAAAGAATGCATTCTTGAATGGTTGGATAACAAAAGAGGTATATATGGCACAACCACCTGGTTTTGAGAGTCCAGTTTATCCTGATTATGTGTGTAAACTTAACAAAGCATTGTATGGTCTCAAGCAAGCCCCAAGAGCTTGGAATTTCATACTTGTTTCATTCTTGTAGGACAAAGGCTTTCAACCAAGCAAGGTAGATCCTTCACTCTTTATTAAAAAGAGTAATTCTGAGATCATCTACCTATGTGTATATGTAGATGATATTATATTGACAGGAAATGATGCAGATGGTATGAAGAAGATCAAAGATCAGATGAGAGAAGAGTGGATGAAGACATTATTCTAAGATCTTGGATTGGAGTTTGGAACAACTATTTTTGGTGATAATATGAGTTCTATTAACTTAGCTGCTAATCCTATTTTTCATGCAAGGACTAAACATATTGAAGTTAGTTATAACTATGTACGAGAGAAGGTTCTAAGCAAAGAGATTCAAATATCATATGTGTCCACTCATAAAAAATGTGAAGATATTCTAACCAAAGCATTGGATGGTACAAAGCTTTGCAAATTCAAGGCTATGATTGTTTTGCAGGTAATCTTGGAAGATTGAAGACCTCAAGCATACTTGGCTTGAGGGGGAGCTATTGGAGCAAGTCTATGACAAGCCTAAGTATTGGCTTGAGTCCCACAAAGTCATAGAAGAAGCCTTAAAATGAAGATAATGTAAAGTTCACTTGTGAACTACCTCTTGTAACTTTTGAAGACTTTACTTAATGTAAAAGTGAAAGAATCTTAAGTGGTTGAGTCCAATTGATCAAAAAGGGAAAGAGGAGCCACGAATTTGTGATTTGTGGTAGATAGAGAATCAAATCAATCACTAATTGATTGGAGAGTGATTGAGGGAAGTTAGCCTCCCAAGATCAACTATAAATACATGGTAGTCTTTAGTCGTGGTTAGAGAGACCTCAGAGAAGACCTCCAAGAGCTGAGCTTTATGCCATATCAAGGTGTGATTCTAAGGCACACATATGTATCAGTAAGTCCATTGTATTTTACAATCAATATACTTTCATTTTCATGATCATTTGAGTTCATATTTCCATGTTCTTGTGAAGTGTACTACTCACTGCCATATCTCTAAGTTTTCTCACTCAGATTGCAAAGATGGTTTCTTTGAGTTTGGTGCATCATTTTCAGTGATTTAACTTGGTAAAATTATCTCTATAAGTCTACTATATGCTCACCAATTTTCATTTCATTTGGGTATTGCAATATTCAATTATGTTCAGTTGAAGTCAACACTGTCTGTTCATTTTCACTTCTCTATCAGGTACCCGATTTTTTTACTCATCTTGTCAGAGCTGTTTCTCAGTGTGTACTTACCCAAATTCAATGATTTAAAGCTTGGTGAATTCAGCATACTGTCTAATATAAGCATACAAATTTTCATAATCATTCAATTCTTAAATCTGTAGTTATGTTCATTTTTTTGCTCACTGGTCTCCTTACTATAGCAGCCCATGAAAATCGGGATGATGTCATCACTTGTTAAACATCATTCTCAGTGTGTGGTTCATTATTTTTTATGAGATTACTCTTAAAAGTTAGCTCTTTAAGTTAGCTAGAATTCCCCAAAAGGAATTAAGCTAATTGCTGCTGTGCGCAGAGAATTATGCAAAACACTGGACAGGTGTATGAACCAAAATAGCAAGTTCTTCACCTCTGAGCTAACTCCAACTTATCTGTTTTGATCTATCTTTTTGAGAGTGATCTTCCAAGTACATAGGGTGTCTAATAAATCCATTGTTAAGCTAAAAGGGCCCACCACATACTCTTGGAGTTCATTTGGCTGGTGTAGATCAAGGATTTTGCAACACCTCTTCACCTTCAAACACATACCTATCCATCTCTTCACAAATGAGTCTTCATTTCTTACCAATATTGTGGTAGCTCTGATGTGAGGAGATTCAGCTTCACGTGGGCCTATGAATTGTGGAAACTCTTGTAAAGAATTAGATTCAAAATCTAATCTTTCATCTTCTTGTTGCTCTACCTGGTCTCCATAAATAGATGGAATGTCTTGGAGAAATTGGTCATGAAGATCATCAATCTCAAGAATAGGAGGGGGATAACCCTTCTCCTTGGCCCACCTCTCTTCTTGTATTTCCCACAAGCTCTTGAGAGTATTGTTGATTTGAAAGAGGTGTTTCCCCATCCATGGAATCAGGAACACAAACTCTCATCGATGGTGAGCTTTCTCTTTCAACAACTGGTTGAGCCTATGGAGGTAAAGAAACATGCAGCTTGTTTACCAACTGCTATAATCTTTCAAGTAACCCTCGAAATGCAAATCCGGTTTGACAGATTTTGTCTGATTGAACAATTAATTGGCCTCGAACATAGCCTGAGCTAGTTCTACCATTTTCATGCAATTTTTGTTCGTTCAATCTCTAAATATGCTCTAAGGTAACTCTTCTCTAGGTTTGCAGTTGTTGGCCCTTCTTGAAGTCGAGCTTGATAGGCTTTGAACATCATGTCCAAGCCTTGTAAGGTTGGATCTACAAGAACAGACGCTGGTTGTGGTTTATTTACAATGGGTGGTGGGGTGGGATGAAGTGGAGTGGATGGAGTTTTGGCATGCGAGGGATTTTGAGAGACAATATCTTCTATTTTGCTTTTTGCATCTCTCAGGCTTTCTTCGAGTTCAGATAGCTTTCTATTCCACTTGCAATTGGCCTTCTCTCTAGTATCCTTCCATGTTCTTGTTTTCCTCTTACTAGGCTCTCCAGATTCACTTGACTCTGATTGTTCACTTGGCTTATCTTGTTTTAAGGATTTTGCCCTGGTAACTACCTGTATAGGAGCCACATTATTGCTATTTAAACTTGAATCCACCACTAAGCCTACCACATTAATCGGTGTAACCTTGGGTGCACTAGAGGGGTTCCTGGGACAATCTCTGGGGAGATGTTTTTTGCCGCAGTCATGACAAAAGCCTTGTATTGTGATGTTATGTCCTTGTCCCGGAGCTGGTGGATGGGGACATTCACGAATGAAATGGTCGCAATGACATCTAAAACATGGTCCTCTAGGGGCTTGTGGTCTCACTTGTCTCAATTGGGGCCTGGGGTTAGGATTCGTGTACATGACATTCGAGTATTCTGGCTCCCAATTTGTTTCCATAGGTGGTTCCTCATACTAATATAGATAAGTCTCACTATGCTCAGGTGACTCTATGTAATAAGCTTGTGGACTATCTTCATAGGGGTAGTCAAAAATCTGAGCATGAGGGTCATTTTCTGAGACCAAAGGGGTCATTGGCACCAATGCCTTATTAGGGTTCTCCTCTGCCACTACATACTTAACTCGAGTCACGTTGGTAAGAGCTAGTGGTTGGTTTCCTAGGACTGGTTGTGACCTATATGGTGCCTGATATTGTTGTTGTGGCCTATAATATGGTTGTTGGTATTGGTTCTAGTACTAACCTATTTGTAAGGTTGCTGATAAGTTTGTCTAACAGCCTACCTATTGTAGGGACAATCTTGAGCCGCATGGTTTGTGTATTTACTCTCAATAGTGAAATATGGAGCATTCCTTTCTCTCACATTCTAGTTTTGCATTGGGCATACATTAGCCATGTGGTCTCCCCCCCAAGTATAACATCGGTTCAATGAGGTGACTCTTGGTGTTTGTCTATTTTGGACTCCTAACTTCTTGGAAACTTGCTCAGCTATCTCATCTATTTTAGTGGAGATTCGCAAAGTATGACTAGTAGAACTATCAGAATCCTTATAGGGTTTAATACTAATTCCTCGCAGTTATCTTCTATGTCTATGCACATGTGTACACACTCTTCTATGGATCTATGCTCTTTTAAGTAAACATATGAACTTTGTGCTTAGTAAGCCATCTAAAAACAAAGCCACTTGTTTGCCCAGTGTGGGTAACTCAGGAATAGGACATCTTTCCAAGTATTGTCTAAACCGTCTTCCTACAAGTCAAACTATTTCTTGGGGTGTCTGCTTGAAGCAGTGGATCAAGGATTATGTGTTATGCTTGATACCACTCTTGGAAAATTCTACAATGAATTCGTCTAGCAGTTGACCTATATCTCGATAGTTATGACTATTTAGGGGTTGAAACCAAGCTAAGGCAGTGCCCTTAAGAGTCAAACCAAATGCCTCAAACTGGGTGAACAAGTCCTCAACTTGTTCAGCTCTTAACACTTGTTTGAGCTCAGCCACATGACACTTTCTCCAATGTGTTGTTTAAGTAGTCCACTTTGCTTGGGGTATCAGGATCTTTAAATTTGTATATCATCACACTTCTTGCTTTGCTAGGTTGATCAATCTAAAACCTACAAAAATCTTCATCTGTGTCCTTATTCCAGAACAATTCTATGCTTTTGTTTATCCTGGGGAATCCATTCTAGTATGAGTATTCTAGTTAAGACTGATTTGCCTCTAGGGGTCTTGGGTTCTCGTCCTAGGTCTCCTTGCTCTAGGTCGCCTATCTCGTTCTCGAGAATGATATTTCCAAACTCATCCATCCTGTTTGGTAAGCTCAAAACCACATACATGGTTCCTTGCTTATCAATATAAGAACCATCTTTGAATTTAACCACTGGTTGTTCAAGTCCGAAGGGTTGATCAAGATTTTTGAGTTGGACCATTGATCGCCTCAGGCCATCCTCATAGATGCGAGCGCCTAATCGATTGATCTTGATATACTCCAACTAGGTCTTATAGGGACCTTCTGGTGTCTGTAAATAGGTAGTGCCTGAGCTACCTATAGGTCTCCCCATGCTAAAAGACATTTCTGAATCACTTGTGTCTGAACTTAGTACGTAAGGAGAACCACCTAGTTGTTGTGCCCAAGACTTAGCTGTATTGTTGACACTAGCCTCAGAAGATCTAATGCTTTGTCTATCCTTGCCTAGGTGTCTACTAGATCTCAAGTTCATAAGCTTTGTCTTCTAGTCCCAAAATTCCCCTTTGTATTGCTCAAAAACCTTTGGAGCTCCCCTGGCTTCCCAACCCCACTTGAAGGTCCACTTCAAATTACTCTATCTAAAAATCAATGCATTATTCTTAGAGAAAACAATAAAGCTATGTAGAATTCAAAACGAGCTTTCCAACGCACTCTAGAGCTCAAAAAATGGATTTCGGATAAAAAAGTTATGTCAAATCAAGCTTCTGGGGATCAAAACAGGCAAACAGGATCTCTCAGAGAATCGCGATTTTTTGCAAATCAGGCAACCAAAAAGTCATGTTGTTTTGTCAGAGAATCATGATTCTTTCAAAATCCACAATCCAAAAAATCACGACTTTCTCAAACTCACTAAGTCTAGGGAATCATGAATCTGAAGCAGAGAATCATGACTTTCTTACAGAGAATCACAATTTTCTCAAGCACAACAAATCTAAGAAATCGTGACTTTCTTCCAAGAAATCGTGACTTTCTTCCAGGAAATGATGACTTTCTCAAAACCATTAAGTCTAGAGAATCGCAATTTTCTCAAATTTTCTAAGTCCAGAGAGTTGCAAATTTCTTCCAGAGAATCGTAAATTTCTTGCAGAGAATCGCGATTTTCTCAAAAATGTCAAGTCCAGAGAATCACGATTTTCTCAAAAATGCCTAAGTCCAAGAAATCGTGAATTTCTTCCAGAGAATCGCGATTTTCTCAAAAATGCCTAAGTCCAAGAAATCGCAAATTTCTCAAAAATGCCTAAGTCTAAAGAATCGCAAATTTCTTTTAGAGAATCATGAATTTGAGGCACGAAAAAATTCAAATTTTCCAGAGAATGGCGATTTTTTGAGAAATTTGCAATTTTTTGAGCTTTTAGGCGAGAAACTCAAATTTTTGCGCAGAGCCCCAAATGTGCAAAAAATTGTGAAAAACACAAGTGCATGCACTCCCAAGCACTTCCTACCTCTTTCATGCACTCCCACACATGAGAAATGATGTGAAAATGGTGAAAATGCACTCAAAAACAAAAAATTCTATGAAGATGAAGATGGTGATGATGGTGATGATGAAGATGGAGAAGAAAAATAAAAAAAGCAGAAAATGACTATTTTTTTACCTTCCAACGTGGCAAATCCACGATCTTACCGTCACAACACTCGTCCTCAAAGCTCTCTCCCTGACAATGGTGCCAAAATTTGGTGTAGCTCAAGTGTGAGCACCATCTCCTTTACTTGTCAATCTGCGGAGACGTGAGGACTAGTATGAAGACCATGAGTGAGTGTAGGCACAAGTGTGTGAGTGAAAGCACACAAACATGCACACACATACACACACACATGCACGCGATAAGAGCAAAGAGAGGAACTATGGAAAGCTTCTCTTACAAAAGAACTCTCTTACAAAGCTTCAAACTCTAACAAGCCAAATCTTTAACAAGCTAACCTCAAAAATGAGCTCTCTAGCTCTTTTTATAATTTTTTTGAGTAGTTTTGGCACTGCCCAGACCTAGTGTCCAGCATAGTTAAAAATTAGGTTCCAGGGCTTATTTGAGGACTCAAAGGGAGTCTAAAAATTATGTAAATTGGTAGGATGATACTTCTAACACTTCTCAAGCTCGAGGACTCCTTGGCTTGAAAAAAATGGAGTTACAAGAAGGTGAAATGATATTTACAATGGTTTGAGTGATCAAAATCACTATTTTTGTAGGGGATTCTTCTGAAAATTTGACATACACTTCTTGGAGCTCCCTACTTGCTCCCTCTTCTTGAGTGTCCACTTCTTTGACATGTTCTTGCGGAGCTCCCTACTTGCTCCCTTTTCTTGAGTGTCCACTTCTTTGACATGTTCTTGCACCTCGTTCCTGACCTTGCGTGCTAAAACTCTAGAAATAGTATATGCAGATGAAGAGCTATTGAGGCAAAAACACTAGCTCTTTTAAGATATGCATGAGTAAGAGAATTTGTCAACACACTGTATGTTGTCATGTTCAAAGTCTATTGCAAAGAGGGATATTGTGAGTGAATGCTAAGGGTCCATGGGGAGCAAGCCACTAGTATTACACGTGGACATTGAGAGGTGAATTTGCACATGCATATCTTGACAACTTGAGTAAGAGAAGAGGAGGGTACTGTTTGGCCTATATTATGCATGATGCAAGAAGCTATTGAACTGGAAAATGTAGATCGAGCAACCTTATATTAACATCTCCTGTTCATGAAGAAGAGATTGCACATGCCCACACAAAGAGAAAAGGGGAAATTAATATAATACTAAAGGAAAAAGTTGTGCTATCTCAAGAGCTTGTAGAAGTAGAGCTAGCATGACTATGCTTAGAAAGAAAAAAATGAAGGAAAGGTTGAGCTTGAAAGACATGTCCATGAGACAAGAGATCCTCCAGATTGCCTCCATGAGGTAGAAAACCAGTTAAAATGGGTTCATGTTGAATAAGATGACAAGGCAGATAATACTACCAGCCATAAGTGCATCACTTCTAAAGAAGCCTAAGTAGGCATGGAGTGTTAAGTTCATGGACAAGGAAGAAAAAAAGCCAGAAGCAAAATTGTAAGCACAGCAGGAACTGCATCTTGACACCCTAAGATAAAGTGGTCATATTTGTTCTAGAAATAAGGAAATTTAGTCCATCAATCCTATTGCAAAAGATGATGATCAAAGACATTGAGGGTGTCGGAGATGTATGCCTTATGCTACCTGGTGGAGCATCACTTATACTCAAACATGTATGCTATGTGCCTTCATTCCATATGAGCTTGATTTCAATTAGCCAATTACAAGAGAGCACATGTTATGCATTCCTTGGTGAGCATCATTTTCAGTTGTAGTTGGGAGAGCTTATGTTTGTTAGAGGTGCTAGGATTGGGCATAGTTATCCACTATAGGTACTTCATGTGAGAGATAGTCTCATCTCAATGGAAGTTTAGCCTTATGTGCAGTATGAGACTCGTCATGTCTCATTTTGTCTACCTACACATAGGTCTGTTATTCATGATGCACATGTATGGCAGGATTTATATGTTCAGATGGATGCACATGTAGAGCATGTTTTGGATGCTCATGATGCTTATATAGAGCATGACAGTAATGAGTTGGACCCTAGGCGGGTGGTCTGTTATAGGCATAAGGAGGTGGTGCGACTACTCCCATATTGCACATGTGAGAAGGGTGGTCACTTCCATAGTAAACGCATCTCTTGAGCATAGGCACTCTCTAGGGTTATTGGGATAATTTCTCTGTCCTTGAACATTCAGCTTCTTAGCCACGAAATCGGCTATCTCTTCTACATTGTTCCTGGGATTGGAAGTACTGCTAACACTGTCCTCACTCTTAACACTTCCTTGAGGTATTTTTAAGTCTTTTGCCAGATTATCCTCTAGATCGATACACTCCATACATTCTTGTAAACTTTGGACTCTCTTCACATATACTAATGATCTCAATGACCCATTCAACAATCCTTCCAAGAATAATGAGACCATTTTATTTTGAGTGGGCCTCTCTTTTGCAAGACATCTATCCACATATTGCTTGAATGGTCTCACTGCTAACCTCACTGATTTCGTAGGTGACTGTTTGAAACTATGGATTAATGATGAAGAGTTGTTTTTATTCCAGTCTTGGTGAATTCCTCAATCAATTCCTAATATACTTGTTCCATGTTTTGAAAATTATTAGGATCTAAGGGTTGGAACCATGCTAAGGTCGTGTCTGTAAGGGTTAGGCCAAATGATTCATATTGGATCAAGAATTCTTCTACTTGTTCAGCTCTCACCACTTACTTGAATTTAGCAATGTGATTATATGGCTCACCAGAACCATCGCGGTGGCTTCTCATGCATTTGGAAACTTGAATTGGTCTTAGTCTTCTTCCAGGTTCAGGCGGTCTTGGCATTACAAGGAAAACTGGTCATCCTATTGGTATGCCTGGATCTCTTCCTACTGGTGGTCTCTCAGGAACAGGAATCCTATTTCTTGGTTCTGCATTTGTAGGGGATCGATAGTTGGAATTATCAGCAGGTGTAGCAAACTGGACTTGGGGTCTAACCGGAATGCTCTATTTTTGTGTCTGCCCTGAATGCTGATAAGAGGAATGTTGGTGAGTTCCTTGGGGATTTTGCAAAGTAGTGGCTTGATCCCTAGGTGGGAATATAGAAATGTTCTGATATTTCAGCCTAGCTCTCTCCAATTCAGTCATGGGCCAATATCTTCTCTGATTCTTGTCCAAGTATGTAACATGAGAGGGGTTTTCGGGATCTTGTAACTCATACATGGTGGCTGGGTTGGTCATATCTTCCCATAAGAAGAGTTGGTTTTAAGTAAATGATCCATTCCGTTTACCATGTAGACATCCATTAAGGAGTCGTCTTGGGGAATTAGGTCTCCTCTCCAAACCCTAATTACAATGGACTTCCCTCTAGGGGTTGACACGTGTTCTTCTTGTCCCTCTTCATTAAGGTTTTGGGCATTACCTTCTTCCCTTTGCTCATTAATGCTTTATGGATGCTTCGTGACTACATACAGAATCCCTCTTTTATCCATATAGAATCCTACCACGTACATGACTGCTAGTCTAGGCACTATGTGAGCATCTCTCGCTTTCTTTGGCCTAGCCACTGATCTGTTCAATCCATCTATGTAGATGGGTAGGTCATGTTGCTTGGTTTTCACATATTCTAAGGAGGTTCTGTACTCTCCCTCAATGATAGACATTAGGCGTGCTATTGGTACAGAGCTGTGCATGTCCTCTGAGGCCATAATGGTTTCTTCTTCATACTCACTCGAGGTTTCGGAATAATGGGAATGAATACTAGGCTCGGCTACACTTCCTACAGATGATAACACACTCCTTCGACTTCCTAAGACTCTTCCCGATCTCAAGTTCATTTACCAATATCTCTATCTGAGTCTGGATAGACCTTGGCTCCAAGTACTCTCCTCAAAATCTATAGATCTGTATGTATTTTTTTCTTAATTTGGAGTCTCTTGGATGAGATATCACTTAAATTCACTAGCACGACACACAACACTTGCTGTTCAGATGACACTCAACACTTGCTGAGTATCGCGAGACTTGTTGTTCAGATGACACTCGACACTTACTGAGTATCGCGACACTTGTTGTTGAGACGACACTCGACACTTGCTGAGTATCGCGACACTTGCTGTTCAGATTGACACTTGTCGAGTATTGCAACACTTGCTGTTCAGATGACACTCGATAGTTGTTGAGTATCGTGACACTTGACTCACGATCGTGACACTTGGTCACCCTCGGGTATCGTGACACTTGGTCAGCAAGAGATATCGCGACACTCAACCTTGGGAGGTCATGACACATGGAAGTCGCGACACTCAACCTTGGGAGATTAGGACACCTGAATTTTTTTCACACATCAAAAAATATTTTAACAATCTATATTAATGTATGTGGTCTTAGTGCCTATCTCCCCCTCTCTAAGTGTGTGAATCACATAAATTCTCACTCCGACCCTCGATATCTCCCTCACGACATCTATTGCAGGTTGTCTTCCTATTTCCCTTGATTTAAATGGAAATTTTAGCACAAAGACTTGATGAGCTCACCTCACCAAGTTGTCTCAATCTCCCTTCAACCGACACCTACTATTTCTAACTCCAAAAGCCTCGATATCAGCTCCGCGACACTTGTCTTCTGCGCACTCATGATACTTGCTAAGAAACAAGTAATTTCAAAATGTCTTCCTTTTGGCTTTTAAGCCTTTGTAGGGTACAAAAGCTGAAAAGGGCTGAAAGAAAAAGAACTTGAAAATTGTACCTACCTACCTATCCTTACTCTCTCTCTAACTCACTTCTCTAAACTAACAACTCACTACACACACTCCAAAAGTGAGAAGTAGTAAGTGCGGATGAAACTGACTTACCAAAGAAGAGAAATTCATAACTCCTCTACTCACTTCAATGCTAAGAGCTTTCATCGTCACATGAATGCCTCAGTTTGATTTGACATTCCCGACAACGGTGCCAAAAAACATGTGTACCTAAGTATTGACTTCGGGACTTGAGGAGAAAGAGAGTGTACCTCAATCCCCTACAAGTGCATATAGTGGGGATTTATGCTTTAATTATCAATCCAAGAAGTATCATAACCTAGCCGAGTGTATGAGGACATGCATTCAAATGAAGGTCAATGCAAATGTGAATAACAAGGTGCAAACAAGTATAAACTATCACATTCAAGCTTTCATGGTTGGCTATGGTTTCACGACACTTAGAGCAGTAGCCAACAGTAAATCGAGCTTTTCTCTCAGTTTCAAACTTAAGATATAGTGAATAGTGAGTTCATTTTGAAGCTCTCGAGAAGACGCATCCAATCGTGGGCTTTTCACTTGATTCTGACACTCCTACTTCAAGCTATGAACAAAATACTGAGCCACAGGAATGACCTACCTACACTTCAGCAGTTCCTACACTTCTCACACACATTACCAACAACAAACAAGCACTATCATGGATAGACAACACTTCAAAGCACTCTTTTCAAGTCACATACATGCATGCAAGCTCACAAGGAAGAAGATACAGAGAGGAGAAGACACAAATTCGAAATTCTGTGCTCTTCATTCTCACAATGGCAAAAATTCTTTACAAAGAGTCACAAAATGACTTATATACTTGTGCCCTGAAAATGGTCCTTTCACACAAGAGACTGGCACTTTATTGACTAAAAGAGTAATTCCCTACTAATTTACAAAGGTAATGATACAAATATCTATGGGTATGCATCTAGAGGACTCCTCTAGTGCATTTACATCGGAAAATATATTACAAAGTGACTATGTTACAAAAATAAAGTGTCCGCATCGGAAAAATTTTGGGGCCCTTCTTTTTCTCTGGATCTCTGCTCTTCTTTACTCTGCAATAAACAACTAGAATGAATATGGAAGAGGTGCTCATCATCTTTACCTTGCTTGGATGCCATGTTCATGATCAATAGAAAATCTTCTTGGTCTTCTATATAGTTGTTGTAGTCTCTTCTAACTCTGAAACCTCCTTGATAGTTGTTGTTGTTGTTGTAGCCTTGGTTTTAGTTGTGATGTTTATTTCTTCCTCCATTATTGAATCTACCTCTCGATTGTCCATAGCCTCCTCTGTGAAAGCCTCTTTGTTGGAGGAGATGGTGGATAGATTCCAAAGATGAAGTGGTGCTGCAAAACCTTGCTTTACACCAGCCAAGAAAAAGTTGTGGAGAGTGTAGTAGGCCCCATCAGCTTCCCATTGATCACAAATAATCACCTATGTGCTTTGGAGCATGATCCTCTAATCAATGGATCAAAATAGATCAGTAGAAATTTATACCAAGAGCTTAGACTTGCTATTTTGGTCTTTGCACATGTTCAGTAAAATGAACAGTGCACTCAACCTGCTAGCAATTATCCAAATTCCTTTTAGTAGTATCTAACGAAATTAGATAGCTACCAAGCATAAGTTATTTCAATAAAAAGGTCAACTGTACTTTGAGAATGATGCTTCGCAAGTTAGGGGTCTATCTCGACATTTACGAGATGCCACAATATGCAAACCAGTGAGTAGAAATATGAGGATATCTTGAAATTGCAAAAATCAATGCTAATGAAATTTTGTAGCTATGAAACAGATAGTATGCTTAATCTATAGCACTTTAAATCACATCAAATGATTAACCATGCATTGAGAATAAGCTTTGAGAAGTTCATTGTTCTAAGATGGTGATAGCAGAGAGGTGAAGTAGAGATATGATCAATGTGTATGTATCAAATCACATAGAAATACAATGACATCGGAAATGTATAATTGCACAATGTGAGGGTAGTGAAGTGGCTATAGAATGAGCTCACTAATCACACAAATCCCTCTCAATTGATCTCTCTAATCGGGCTCATGTCACATGAGTATTTGACTCACTTTTATAGTTGAAGTTGGAGCCAAGCTTTGAATTCAAATTCAAATTCTCACCGTAAAGTGAGTCCTAATCTTTAGGCTTTACTTTCTTATCTATCAACTACCATGGATTTGAAATTTGATTCCTCCTAACTTCACGTGGGGTTAGTGAACTTATCATATTCACTTTTACAAGGATAAAGGGTAATTAACTTTTATAAGGGAATAGTCATATGTGACTATATGAGATACATGATAATTATCCAATTATGTAGGCTTGGACCCTTTTGCACCAAACACTCCCCTTCAAGCCTAACATTATTGGTCTTCATTCCTCCTTGATTTCTTGCAAGCCAATCATCATCTTGAACCTCTTCATCTTAGTTCCATCCAAAGACTTTGTAAGCATATCTGCACATTGCATATTTGTAGACACATAGGACAATTGGATGTCCTTGCTGAGTAGCTTCCCTCTTACATAATGATAGTGAATTTTAATGTTCTTAGTCATTGCATGATATAGAATATTAGCAGCCAAATGAGGTGAACTAGTGTTATCTCCAAACATCATTGGAGTATAAGAATGTAACCCCAAATCTATGTAGAGTAGTTTGAGCCACATAGCCTCTTGTTTTGCATTCGCTAAGCCTCTATATTCTGCTTCTGTTGATGACAATGCGAGAGTTGGTTGTTTCTTTGATGTTTATTTGAACCTACAAAAGATAAGTACCCATAAGTGCTCCTCCTATCATCCTTGGAGCTAGCCCAATCTGCATTAGAATACATCTTGATATCCAAATCAGAAGTTTGGATAAAATAACCCTTCATTTATGGTACCCTTTAAGTACTTCAAGATCCTTTTGGTAGCTTCCATGTGAGGTTTTCTTGGTGTATGAATAAATTGGCTTAATGTACTTACTCCATAACATATGTCCACTCTTTTTAGGGTTGCATAATTGAGACTCCCAACAAGCTTCTGGTAACCTATAAAATCTTCAAGAAGTTCTCCCTCATGAGAACTAAGTTTGTGATTGAGTTCCATCCTACAATTTCGGTGTTCCCCATCTTGAATTTTACCATCATATCACGAATGTACTTCCTCTTAGTAATAAATACACCAGAATCTATATACACAAGTTCTAATCCAAGAAAGTATGTTAACAAACCAAGGTCATTGATCTTAAGTTCTTCCATCATCTGAGATTTGATTTGGTTGATGCGGCATCATTCCCTATGATGATAATGTCATCCACATAGACACATAAGTAAGTAACTTCTCAGTTAGTCTTGTTTATGAACAAAGAAGAATCTGCTTTGCTAGCAACAAATCCTTTATCTAGCAAATATGTGACAAGCCTATGGTTCCAAGCTCTAGGAGCTTGCTTTAAAACATAGGGTGCTTTCATTAGCTTGCATACATAATCTAGTTTGTCCTTGTCTTCATACCTTGGTGGTTGAGCCATGTAAACTTCTTCTGAGATCCATCCATTTAGGAATGCATTATTAACATCTAGCCGATATAGGTTCCAATTCTTTGAAGCAACAACACTTACCAAGATGTTGATTGTTGGCATCTTAGCCACCGGTGAAAAGGTCTCCTCATAATCCACCCCATGGGTTTGAGCAAACCCCTTTGCTACTAGCCTTGCTTTGTACCTATTTATAGAACCATCTCAATTCTTCTTGATTTTATATATCCATCTAGATCCTATTACCTTCATGCTTGGTTTCTTAGGAACCAAGTCCTAAGTGTTGTTCTCCTGAAGTGCTTCGGTTTCTTCCTGCATGGCTTCTCTCCATTCTTTCTTTTCATTGGCTTCTTCAAATGAAGAAGGTTCTTTTGACATAGAATCTTTAGTCATGTACACAGAATGCTTGGTGACTAATGATGTGTCATAGACATAACTTATGGGATTTTAACTCTCCCTTTGAGATCTTCTGAGTGCTTGATTGGAAGACTCAGGAATGTCTTCCAATTGCTTGAACTTGATCTTGCCTTTTGACTTCCAAGCCTTGAATTCAATCTGCTCTTCATCCTCTAAGTTGACATCTTCTAGTAGTTGATCTTCTTGAGTTAGAGTCGGAAAATCACTTTCCAAGTCATAAGGTAACTTGATCTTCCTACAATCATCTTCAAACCATGAATGATTTTCATCAAACACCACATCCCTACTAATTGTATACCCTTTGTTAGTGGGATTGTAGAACCTATATCCCTTCTAGTTTTGGTCATAGCCAATGAATATACACTTTTCAGCTTTTGGATCAAGCTTCCCTCTAATATGTGAAGGTATATGTGCATAAGCAATGCACCCAAAGATTTTACAATGGTCCAATGGGGTCTCCTGCCATTCAATGCCTCATAAGGCATTATTCCATCCAAGGATTTGGATGGGAGCCTATTAATCAAGTATGTGGCTGTGGAAATAGCCTCTACCCATAGGTAATTTGGTAGTTTCTTTTCATTCAGCATTAATCTTGCAGCCTCTACTATCAATCTATTCCTCCTCTCTACCACTCCATTTTGTTCAAGAGTGTATCTTGTTGTGACCTCTCTCTTTCTACCTATGTCCTGTAATAATGAGTCAAATTCATGTGAGAAATACTCACCAACTCCATCAGATCTGATCCTTTTCAAGCTTTTACCTATTTGGTTTTCAACCAATGCGAGATACTTTTTGAAACAAGTAAAGACTTCATCTTTATGCTTCATAAAGTAAGAGTTGTCCATCTACTATAATAATCTATGAATGAAACATAATACCTTGACCCTGAGATTGATGGCTCTTTGTTAGGACCCCACACATCTGTGTGCACAAGCTCCAAGTAGTCTTGATACATATATCCTTTTCTGTTGAATGGTTACTTGTGAGCTTTGCCAAATTGGCATGCTCCACATTTGTAAATCATGTGTTGCTTGGACACATTTGGAATTCCAAGCACACTCAGATCCCTGCATATTTGCTTCAGTGTTTTTTCACCCATATGACGTAGCCTTTTATGCCATATCTCTAGTTCAGATAGGGTTTGATCCTTGTAATTGAAGAGTGCAATGTTTCTGGTATCTTCAACTTCAAATGTAAAGAGTCTACCAGATTTCTCACCTTTTGCAATCCTCTTGAAGCCTTGTTGAGGATCTTCCACATATGCTCCATGCCTTATGAATCTGACCTGTAAGCCTTTCTCAACAATCTGCCCAACATTGATTAGATTTTTTATTATGGTTGGCACATGTAAAAACTTACTTAAAAGGTCAATATTACCATCAAAAGCCTTGACATTTCCAATCTTCTTAAGAGAATGTCTAGTGTCATCACCTGTCTGCACTTCATGCTTCCCTTTAGTTTCTTCAAGATCAGATAGCAATGCTACATTTCTAGCCACATGATTGGAACAAACAAAATCAATATAGAAGAGATGCAATAATTTCCCTATCCAATTTGTCAATGAATGATGGAAATCCATCTTGCTTGTGTTTCTCTGATACCACTGTTGGAGGAGATGGTGGATAGATTCTAGAGATGAAGTAGTGCTGCAAAACCCTGCATTACACCAGCCAAGAACAAGTTGTGGAGAGTATCGTAGGCCCATTAAGCTTCCTATTGATCACAAATAATCACCTATGTGATTTGGAGCATGATCCTCTAATCAATGGATTAAAACAAATGAGTAGAAATTTCAACCAAGAGCTTAGACTTGTTATTTTGGTCTCAAAATCACATAGAAATACAAAGACATTGGGAATGTATAATTGCACAATGTGAGAGTAGTGAAGTGGCTATAGAATGAGCTCACTAATCACACAAATCCTTCTCAATTCATCTCTCTCATTGGGTTCATGTCATGCGAGTATTTGACTCACATTTATAGTTGAAGTTGGAGCCAAACTTTGAATTCAAATTCAAATTCTCACCATAAAGTGAGTCCTAATCTTTAGGCTTTACTTTCTCATCTATCAACTACCATGGATTCGAAATTTGATTCCTCCTAACTTCATGTGGGATTAGTGAATTTATCATACTCACTTTTACAAGGATAAAGGGTAATTAAACTTTTACAAGGGAATAGTCATATGTGACTATATGAGATACATGCTAATTATCCAAGTATGTAGGCTTGGACCCTTTTGCACCAACACTCTTCCTCTCTAATTCTTTGTGTTCTTGAAGCACTCATTTATGGTGTGATTGGTTAGGCCACATATTTTGCAAGGTGAAGAGTTGTATGATCTCCCCCTGCCTTGCTTTCCTCCTCTGCCCCTTCCTCTAGTACCTCTTGCTCTACTTGTGAAGTTCACTTGAGAGGTACTTGCCTCTTCTTCATTCCTTTTACTTTTTCCTTTATCCTTACTCTTATTTCTATCTGTATAAAGAGTAGAATATTGATTACCTCTAGATTTGTCTCCATTCTTCTTGAGCTTTGTCTCATGTGTGAAGAGTTGCCCCATCAATGTGTTGAGATCAGGTATTTGCATGTCCATGTATAGGTCCATTGTTGTGGTGAAAGATTCCCACTTATCACCAGCTTTGATGCCATTTATGATCTACCTTAATATCTGGTCCTCTTCTATTTCTTCCCCAATCCTCCCAAGTTGGTCAGCTACATCCTTCATCTTGGTCACATAGTCAGCTACACTTTGCTTTGGTTGTTTCTTCAATGTTGTGAACTCCATCCAAAGTTGGTTCTTACTAGCCCTTGTCCTTGATGAGAAGTATGAAGAAAGTACTGCCCAAGTCTCTTTGGAGGTCTTGCAATTTCTAATGTGAGGTAATAAGAAAAAAATATTGATTTAAGTATATAAGACCTAGCTAGAGCATGCTTTGCACACCATGTAGTTAGCCTTTCTTGCTCTTCTCTTGTAGGTTGATGTTTGCTTCTGAATATTGGCATTTTCTCATCTCCAGAGATGTATCCATATAAGCTTCTTCCTTGGAGATAAGCTTGCATCCTTAGGGACCATGTTGGATAGTTGCTTGTGTCCAATTTTTCAATGAATGATGGAAATCCATCTCCCATTTTGCTTGATGTTGCTCTGATACCACTGTTGAAGGAGATGGTGGATAGATTCCAAAGTGAAATGGTGCTATAAAATCCTGCTTCACACTAGCCAAGAAAAAGTTTTGGAGAGTATATTAGAACCCTTGAGCTTCCCAACAATAACAAATAATCACATATGTGCTTTGGAGCATGATCCTCTAATCAATGGATCAAAATAGATGAGTAGAAAGTTCAACTATGAGCTAAGACTTGGTATTTTGGTCTCTACACATGTTCAGTAAAATGAACAGTGCTCTAAACTTGCTAGTAATTAATTAGATTCCTTTTAGGAGTATCTAATTAACTTAGATAGCTACCAATAATGAGTTATTTCAATAAAATTAATCAAGCATGCACTAAGAATGATGCTTAGCAAGTTGGAAGACTAGACTGATATTTTCAGGCTGCTATAGTATGCACACCAGTGAGCAGAGATGTGAAGATTTCTCAAGATTGAGAAAAGCAATGAGAATGAAACTTTGTACCTATAAAATAGAGAGTATTTTGAATCTATAAAACTTTGAATCACATTCATTGATCAAGTATACATTGAGAACAAGCTCTGAGAATTTCACTATTTTGAGATGATTATAATAGAGAAGAGAAGTAGAGATGTGATCAATGTATATGTATTAAATCACATAGAAATACAATGAAATTTGGTGATCTATAATTGCACAATGTGAGGTGGTGAAGTGTCTATGGAATGAGCTCACTAATCACACAAATCCCTCTCAAAATAATCTCAGAATCAGGGTTGCATACATGCAAGATTTTGACTCACTTTTATAGCTTCGACTTGGAGCCATTATTTGAATTCGAATTCAAGTTCTCACCATAAAGTGAATGCTAAAATATAGGACATACTTTCGCATCAATCAACTACCAAGTAATTCAAGATTTGATTCCTCCTAACTCCACATGAGAGTAGTGCAATTAACATATGCACTTTTACAAGGATAAAAGTAAATTGACTTTTACAAGGGAATAGTCATATGCGACTAGCTGAGATAAATGCTAATTCTCCAAGTATGTAGGCTTGGCCAATGTGCATCAACACATACATGTAACTAGCCATTCTTTTTGGGCACCACTACGATGGGGGACACCCATTCCATGTGCTCAATTTTGTAGATAAATCTAGCTTCTATCAATCAATCTATTTGCTCTTTGATCTTGGCCACATAATTATCATTCTAAGTGTTTTGTTTCTACTTTGTTGGCTTGGCTTCTATGGTCATGGAAATTCTATGCAAGCATATGTCACGGTCTACTCCTTTTAATTCTTTGTAACTCCATGCAAACACATCTCTATGTTCTCTTAATAATGCAATAAGTTCCTTTTCCTCTTCTTTGGTGAGATCGTGTCTGATATACATTCATTGTTCTTCACCTTCTTCTACATGTACCACAATCTTCTTAGTTTTCTCTTTGTTTTCATAGGCCACTCCTGTGAGTGCTTCTCATTTAGGCATTCTAATCATGACTTTCCTATCCTCTACCTCAAATTCTTAAAATTTCTAGGGACCTTAAATAAAGATTCTTCATCTTATGGTGGGAGTTCTCTCTACTTTCTTTTATTGCCTTCACTCTTAATGGTTACCTATGTGGTTGACCTCACACCATTCATAAGATCTTATCATCCTTGAGGGTGAGCTTCTACTACCTACAAGTATTCCTCTTCTAACACACAAAAGGATCCATAATATTTGATTCTAAATCCAATTCACTTGCTTGTTCAAGTTTTTCCATACTAGGCTTGCACTCTTTGATAATCGAATCACACATGATTGGTTCTATGGTGAAGACTAAAATGTCATAGCCATCTTCATCATAGTGGGGTGTCCATTATTCTTCATTGATATCTATGTCCATTGTCTCTAGGATTTGTGCCCAACTAGGAGGTTCAAAATCTTCATATGGAAATACTATAGGTCCATAGACTTGGTCTCTAATTTATCTATAAGTTTCCTTTGCACCTACCTCTCTAGCATTTTTTCTTTTCTCTTCTTCTAGTGCAACCTTATGACCATTCCCAAAATCATCTCATAGGCCTCATTTTTGCTAAAGGCACATATGGAAAAAGTATGATCAAACTCTACACCAGAAGTAGTGAGAGTTATCCCTTCCAGCAGTCCTAAGGGTCTCTTTATGTGACCATCGGTCATTTGTAATTTCATTCTTGTTGGCTTGAGTGCTAGTTTGCCCCAATGCTTCCATAAGGAGGTGGTAGCAATTGCAACTCCTGCACCTAAGTCCAAAATAGCCTTCTTTGTGTATCCTTGATAAGTGATAGGAAGATAAGTATTTCCTTCCTCTCCTTCACTCATATCTCCTACCTTATCCAAGGTTTTTCTAGTACTATTTGATGTAATCCTACATGGGAATGGGTTTTAGTTACTTGCAACACTTGATTTGCTATGTGTTTACACAGTTCTAGTTTGATTTTGAGTAGCTCCTCCAAAGTGAGATGACACTATACTTTAGTATTCTTCATTACTTTGGTACTAGGCAAGATTGAGTCTCCATTCCTAACCATGATAGTGGGTGCTCTCATACAGGTGGAATTTGCTTCCCATGGATGTCTGATGAGGTAATTCTTGTAGGGAGTTAGACTCAAAGTCTAATCGCTCATTAGACTGCTCATTTTCCTATTCCCCATGGATAGAGGGAATATCTTGTGGAAATTGATCATGAAGATCATCTACTAGTTCAATTGGAGGTGGATTCTCACTCTCATTGGACCATTTTTCTTCTTGAATCTCTCTTAGAAATTCTTGTGAGTATTGATGTGCAGAAGCAAGAATTCTTGACTCGGTGGAGTTGGGAATGTAAGCATCCTTGGGAGTAAGGCTTATCCTTTGAGTTCTAATGTTACTCACTTGTGATGTAGCTTGCTTCCCCAACTTAGCTATCATCTTTTCTAATTTTTCTAATAATCCGTCAAAGTGTAACTATGTTTTGGCTGAGGTTGTGCAGTTGAGTAGATGACTGGCCTCAAACATGGTTTGTGCAAGTTCTACCATTTTTTGCACATAGCTTGGTCCTCTCGATATTTAGGTTAGCTCTAGGGTAGCATTTTCCATGTTCTATCACATTTGGCCCTTCTTGGATTCTAACCTGATAGCCTTTAATCATCATGTCTGAGTCCTTGGGAGTGGGATCTGCTGAGTCTGATCCTACTCTAGGTGGTGGTGAATTAATGGGAAGGTTTGGGATGGATCTGGATGGTGGATTTTGTGAGTGCATTTGAGATGCAATTTCAATTAACTTGGCTTTCATTTTTCTTAAGCTTTCCTCAAGTTCACTCATCTTCCTCAAACATTTCCTTTTCATTCTCTCACAATTGTCCTTCCAAGCTCTTGTTCTTTTCTTAGCTAGACTCTCTGTCTCACTAAGCTTAGAACTCTTTTCCTCCCCTAAGCCTCGTCTTTTTTGCAATGCCTGATCTGTAGTGACTACTTGCACTAGGGCAGTTGAAGTCACACTTCCAATAGAATCTAATAATAACCCAATGAATTTAATAGGAGTGATTTTTTGCACATTATTTGGGTTCTTAGGACAGTCCTGTAAAAGGTGCTCTTTCCCACAATCTAGACAAAAAGCCTGAATTGTCATTGATTGGGTTGCATAGGTGCAGGTATAGGGAAATCACAAATGGAATGATCTCTCTGGCATCTAGAGCATGGTCCTCTGAGTGCTAGGGGTCTCATCTATCTCGATTGGGGCCTAGAGTTAGGATTTACGTACATGAAATTAGAGTATTCTAGCTCCCAACTAGGTTCACTAGGGTTTTCATAAGAGTAAGTCTCATTATGCTCTAGTGACTTCATATAGTAAGCTGGTGGACTATCTATGTGGGTCAAATCAAAATTGTGATTATTATGGTCATTATATGTAATCAATGGTGATTTTGGCACTAAGGCCCTATTCAAATTTTCTTCAACAACTACATACTTCACTAGGGTCACATTGGTTGGAGGTGGAGGTTGTTGACCTGACGTTGGTTGAGGCTTTTGTTGATCTTGATAGGCTGGCTCATAGGGTTGCTAAGGCCTAAAGTATTGTTGTGGTGGATGCTCATTTTGGTATCTCCCCTAATGTTGATATGGCTAAGGGTAGTATTGCCTAACCACTTGCTTGTTATATGGGGAATCTTGTAAAGTGTGGTTAGTTCATCTCCTTTCTATTGTGCAGTATTGGCCACTAGGGGTCCTTGAGGCTGTGCCATAATAGAGCAAACATTGGCCATGTGGTCTCTTCCATAGGCATAGCATCATTTCACTGAGACAAATCTAGGTGCATGCTTGATAGAGTCACCTAACTTCTAAGATACCTTCTCTGCCACTTCCTCAATGGATGTAGATGGTTTGGAGGTGGGCCTAGAAGATCTATCCAAATCTTTATAAAATTTTGAAAGCTCTAATTCATCACCCAGATAATCCTCAATATCTTTGCACATGTGTACACACTCTTCTATGGATCTAGGTTCCTTAAAATACACATAAGGTCTCAATTTGGTACTTCAAAAACCATCTAGGAATAAAGACACTTGTTTGGATGGTGTGGGTAACTCTGGAATAGAGCATCTCTCTAAGTACTATTTAAAGCATCTTCCTGCAAGTTGAATTGTTTCTTGAGGTGTTTGTTTGAAGTTATGTATTAAAGATGAGGTGTTGTGCCTCATTCCATTCTTAGAAAATTCAGTGATGAAGGCTTCCAATAGTTGATCAATATTTCTGAATTTCCTTTGGTGAAGTGGTTGAAACCAAAGCAAGGTAGTGTTCTTGAGATTTAGGCCAAAACATTGTATTGCATGAACAAGTCTTCAACTTGTTCAGCTATCAAAACTTGCCTAAACTCTACTACGTGGTCGTACAGGTCTCCTTTGCCATTGAAGTAGTTCTTTATGGACTTAACCAACTATGTAGGCCTCAAGATCCTAGGATATTCTCTAGGCCTTGAGAGGGGAAACTCATCCATGCCTCTTTGAAATCTTGGGCCTCTATCCCTCTCCTTATCCATCCTAGCCATTTTTGCTCCAGTTCTTTTTGTTTTGAGTGCAAAACTTACCTTACTTCTGTCTCTACTCTTGTCCCTCTGAGTTCCATGAGCTTGGGATGTTCTAGCTCCTTGGTGGCCAAAAGAGACATTTCATCTTGGTTGGGGAAAGACAAATTCACCTTTCCAAGTGTAGGCATGCTTACCATGCTTGAATACCACAAATACTCTCTCTAAACTGTTGTCTAAGTAGACCACATTTCCTGGTGTATCAAGATCTTTAAATTCATATATAGTGACTGCCCTAACTTCATTAGGCTGGTTGGGTTCATATCTCTAGAATGCTTCATTTGTTTCTATGTTCAAGGATAACCATATGCTCTTATTATCTTGGGGGATCCACTCTAGGGTAATCACTCTAGTTAAGATTGATTTGCCTCTAGGGGACCTATGCTCTCCTCCTAGGGTTCCTTTTTCTAGGTCCTCATTTCCATATTAAGAATGAGAATTCCAAAATAATTTGTCCTATGGGGTAAGCTCATGACCACATACATGGTTCCCTCTTTATCAATTTATGAGCCTTCTTCAAAGTTGACCACTGGGTGTGCAAGTCCAACTGGCTGATCTAGGTTTCTAAGTTGGACAACACACCTCAGACCATCATCATAGATGCGAGCACCTAATTGGTTGTTCCTAATGTATTCCAATTGAGTCTTATATGGCCCTTCTAGCTTTTCTAGGTATGCAATACCATAACTACATGTTGGCCTCTCCATACTATATGACATCTTTGAGTCACTGGTCTTTGGACTCAGAACGTAGGGATAAATGTTGGGTTGTTGAGCCCACGACCTAGCTGTATGGTTGACCCTAGCCGCATAATATCTATTTCTCTATCTATCCAGGCCTAGATATCTACTTGATCTAAGGTTCATAAGCTTTATTGATTAATCTCAATTTTTTGAGTACAACCGAGTTGGGATTTCCTTTTGTATCAATCACTTGTTCTTTATTTTACTTTTGCACTCTAACACAACAGTAAGTACCAATGTGAGGAGATCCACCTCATAAATTTCAATCTATGGAGATGTGAGGGCTGATACGATGACCATGAGCAAGTGAAGGCACAAGTGCATGAGTGAGGAGCACACTAACATGCACACACATACACACACACATGTGCACACAAGGCAAGAACAAAGAGAGGAACAATGGAGTGCTTTCAATTACTCAAGAAATCTCTTACAAAAGCTCAAATCTCTAATAAACCAACCTCAAAAATGAGCTCTCTAGCTCTTTTTATAGTTTTTTGACTAGTCTTGGCCCTCTCCAAACCTAGTGTCTAGCCTAGTTAAACTTAGATTCTAGGGCTTATTTGAGGGCTCAAACGGAATCAAAAAATTATGAAAATTTATACGTAGGTACTTATAATACTCCTCAAGCTTAAGGACTCCTTAGCTTGAAAAAAATGGAGTCTAATCTACCAAAAAGTATTTAAAATGTTGGTGTAATGCTGAAAATCACTTTTGGTTGAAAATAATTTATAAAAAAATGATTAGCCCTTATTGCTAGATTGTGCTTGACTTCTCTATCTCCTCATTGCTTGCAAGCCAACAATCCTTCCTCTCTAGCATCTATCACCCGTGTTAGACCTTTGTTCTATAGGGTGGTCAATGTACTATTGGATGACATCAGTGGCCAATTTATGTTTGTAGATTTGTAATCCCTTTGCCAGGTCAAATTGCAATGCATACCAATTGATGGCACTAAGGATATTTGACTGTGGCATCATGTAATGCTCTGAATACATGGTCTACTCACATGCAAATAAGTGAAGTAGGTGATTCGGTTTAGGCATGAATACCTTAGAGTGATACTCCAAAAACCCTGTCATGAACATATCTTTCGAATGTTTGTTTGTAATAGGTTGGGAGATATTTAATGGGGGCATGCCAAGCATAGGCCACTCTAATACTTGGGGTCATGCTCATGTCATACATCATATCATAGTTTCTTTTCATAAAGCTCGAGAGAGAGAGAGAGATGTGGTGCCTGTGTATTGCAAAAAGTTTTTAAAACAATCTACATATATCAATCATTTTCAACATCATCTGCACCACTACATCTGGCATTAGCTTCAATTGAGGGAACTGGTGGTGTATAGTGACCATCACATAAGCAATGGAAGGTAGTCCCTATGGTGGCATGATGTATTGATAGTTGAGCCATTCCTTGCACTGTGCATTATTCTGTACTTCAATGGCAAATGCTTTCCATGACTTGCACAGGTTTTCTGCCAGGTCAGTTGAAAAATAGCACCTTTGCACACTATTGGTGGTAAGCCCTCTAGCTGGAATTCTGTAGAAAATATGGGTATGTTCCCTATTACTCTCTGAATTTTTGCATTATAATTAGCCAAAATTACAAAATATGGCCTACACTAGAGTTCAGAGGTGCCAAGTGATGAAAGTAGTTGGATCTGCACCATTGTGCAATCTTCATGGGTGCACCCAATGTCTTCCACTGCTTTAACCATGGGGGGCGGGGACCTTCGAAGGTGTCTTATCCTTTTGTGGTTATCCATCCACCAAGAATGAGCTATGGTTTGTAGTCATTTTCAAATGTTTTTTGCACTATGTTGACCTAAGTACCAACCTAGGGACTTGTGGAGAAAGAGACTATACCTCAATCCCCCTCAAGTGCATATAGTGGGGATTCACACTTTAATTATCAATCCGATGAGTATACAAACCTAGCCGAGTGTATGAGGACATGCATTCAAGAGATGATCAATGCAAATGAACTACTTAAAGAGTGCAAACAAGGTAAAGACTAATCCAAACAAGCTTCAACTGACAGTCATGGTGTCACGATACTTGGTGCAGCAGCCAACAATAAATTGAGCTTTTCTTTCAGCTTCGAACTCCAAATATAGCGAATAGCATACGCGTTTCGAAGCTCTCGAAAAGACGCATCCAATGGCGATAATTTCACTCAATTCTGACACTCCTACCTCAAGTTATGAGCAAAATACTGAGTCCCAGGAAAAACCTTCCTACACTTCGCACACACCTCAACAACAGCAAACAAACACTTTCATGGATAGACCACACTTCCTAACACTCTTTCCAAGCAATACACATGCACACAAGCTCACAAAGAAGAAGATACAGAGGGAAGAAGACACAAATTCGAATTTCTGTGCTCTTGATTCTCACAATGGCAAAAAGTCTTTACAAAGAGTCACAAATTGACTTATATACTTGTGCCCTAAAAATGGTCCTTTCACACAAGAGACCGGCACTTTATTCACTAAAAGACTAATTTCCTGCTATTTTACATGGGTAAGTTTCTAACCTTCTGCGGGGATGCATCTAGAGGACTCCTCAAGTGCATTTACAACGGAAAATATATTACAAGAATGGTTATAATACAAAAATTGGGTGTCTAAATCGGAAAAATTTTGGGGCCCGTCTTTTTCTCTGCCTTGTGCTCTCTTTGCTCTGCAACACTCTCCCCCTCTTCGTCTCTGTCGTCCCTTGACAGGCTTTACTTCTTGTCTTTAGTTTTTTGTCTGCACGCAACCCTTGCTCAGTTTTGCCTGTTTGTTAAACAGGTGTTCAATTTTGACGGACTCTTCTTAATTCTTGTTTTACATCCTCTGGGCCTGATACATTTGTCTTGCTTGATAAGTCAGGTTGCCACGCACGCCACCAGTGGAAGGTATGAGGATGTGGTGCTTCAGTCTTCGATCTGGACCTGCCAAAGATCAAGAGGTTGAAGCACCCTTTTGGGCTGCGTCCTTTCCTTGGTGTGTGTGCCCCTGCGGGGCTCTATGCAGAGATGGGTGTTGCGCCCCTACGGGGCTTCTTGCAGAGATATATCTTCAGATGTTCCTTTTTAGTGAAGCTTCTTTCGTTGTCTTCTTCTTTTCTTCTTTTTGCTTGATTCTCCCTCAACACTGCCCCCCTCCTGAACTCTGTCGTCCCCGACAGGCTTTGACGAGCGACGGGCATATGTTCTATATATTTTTTGCTCTGTTTCATTAAGCAAATTGGCTTCACGTATCATTAATTGTTTCCATTGTTCTGCCTTTACACCATCATTGGGTGGTTGTCTGTGATCTGCGAAGAAGCTAAGTTCGTATGCCACTAATCTGGCATTCAAATTAGAGAACATCTTCAAAAAGACTTCTGAATCAATTTCAAAAAATCCAGTAAAGAACGCTTCTTCAAAAGTTTGCATATATACACTTGGCAAGAACATCAATCTGGAATAATAAGCCATTATTGTCGGTCGGCTAGGCATAACAGATAGGTCAAAAATGAGAATCTTTGTGCCTTGATTAATACCAATGAAATTCAAAAATGTGTAGGCCGCATGCTTGAAGACCTTCAAAACTGTAAGTATCATACTGAGTATTTTATTTGTCATTTTGACAGTGACTGTCGCATAATTCTGCAGCCAAAATTCGATGGTTTTGACCATATAATCTTCCATGGGCAAGTAATTATGTGGCGGGCTTGGAAGCATAGGATAATTCAGCCACTGTTTATTTATAGTACCATTTCTTTGCAGGGCCAAAAATTCTCTAGTATCCCTTCGGCGTGGTATAGGACAAAATGAAGGGTTTACCTGTAAGAAATAAGGTGCTGCTTGCCAATGCACCCGTAGTGTGGGATGTTTCTCCAAAAGCTTTCTTCTCCAGACAGGTTGTGCAACTTCGAATTCTTCTTGACTGTATGCGAATGTGTCATGTTTAAAATTTAGCTGCTCATCTGGACTTTTCTTTGTAATCTTCTTTATATATTGTCTGGTTTTCTCTTTCAATAATCCGTACGGAATGTTGAAAGGCTTCATGATCTTTTCCAAGTCTTTACCCTTGATCTTGGCTTCCTTCATTACTTTGATTACTTCATTTTCAAAATTTTCCGTCAATCGGGACACCACTAGTGCCCGTTCCTTCTGACTTATTTCTGCAGTGTATGGCATGGGATGATCATCATGTATACCCACCATCTGCTCATGTATTGGAGAATTATAGATCGGGGGAGATAGAGGACGTACCTCTACCTCGTCAGTAGGATTTTCCTTAGCTGGCACTACTGGTGTCCTGATCGTTGCGTTCTGGTTGATTTGGATTTCTAGTTGCTCTATTCGTTCAGTTTTGGCTTTATTTTCTTGTATGGCTGCTCTGAGTGCTTCTTTTGCTGCTAGCAATTCATTTCCAATTTCAGCGACATGGTCCATATTTCCACTGTAGCTTGCTACAAGTTTCCCATGTGCTGTATTCAACTGCTTTTTTAGTTCATTGGTTTCCTCACTGTACTTCCGTTGCCGTTCTTCTTTCAATTCTCGCTCTTGTTTCAGTAGATCTGCGTATTGTGCCACCTGATCTCTTAAATCTTTTTCTTTAGTTTCGGATATCTCTTGTTGTTCAATAGGTTGATCATATAACAATGATTTCATCAATTCTTTATTCCTGCTTCGTAAAGAGTCATTCTCTTCCATGTACAACTTTAGCTGTGTCTTAAGTAAAGTGCTTCTAGCTTTCATTCTTTCTTTGTCAGCCTCACTTGCATCATGTAATCTTTGTAAATCCGCGAGCTGTGCTTGGAGTTGGTGATGCTGAGTGATTAATGTATCATATTGCGTTTTGACTTTGAGCAACTCCGTGTTTTTGACTGCTATCTCTTTTTGTGCCTGGATTACTTGTGATGATAATTGTTCGCTCATTATTTGGAATTGACTTTTTTCTCTCATGGCCTTATCATAATCTGCATCTATGTCCATCATCTGTTGTTGTGTATCCATAGCTGTCTGAATCATTTGCTTGACTACAGGTTTCAGTTGAGTGACATCCACATTAAGCCATGTTGTTGGTATACTAGGTTCTTTGCCTGTGGTGACATCTTTGCCCTGTGCCACATGTAGCGTAGTGTCATGGGGCTGCCTAATCTGAAGCTGGATCCTTGGCTCAGCCACCATGTGTTCATTGTTTCCTTGACATGCTCAGGTTTATGGGGATCTTCTATGTTCTTTTCCTTTTCTTCGTGGTTGTCTAGCGTCACTTCGACTTGATTTATCTCGGTCCATTCTTCCTCATGAGTTTCTGTCCTTATCTCAATGTCCAGGGTGTCTTTTTCATGACTGGATTCTGCCTCGGAACTCAAATCATCTATGCCCAGTTCTTTGTATCTTCCAGGTTGTTTTGGGGTCTTTTCTTTACTCCGTTATTGTTTCTCTTGACTTGCCTATCTATAATGATGACCTTGGACATTCAGATTTACTTGCCCTTGCATGTACTGATGTGTCTCTTCTAGGGCGACAGAGAGATCTCTCTTGGTAATAGGCATTTGGGTCATCGTAATCTTTGGAAGAATGTGTGTCCACTTTGATTGGGGTGTAGCTTGGGCTTCTTCCTCTCGTAGACGCTTTGTACCCCTCATGGGTTTCTGTGAACTGGTTCTTGCTTCTTCAACAACAACAGCTGCTTTCTTTTTCTTGGGGACCGTAGCGGATTTGGCATATTTGGCTAGCCCCTCTGAGGTTGGCATCTCACGTAAGCAGTTTTTCATTTCAAAAGCTTCATATATAAGTAGTGTCAAAGCCGAACTCCCATTGAGAAACTTCTTCTGGCCCCACTTCTTCTGGGCTTCAAATAATCTCTCTTGGACATAGCCAGTCATATTTACTTTATTCCCCACTTGTCTCATTGCATGCGAGAGTAGTTGTACGACAATCTTTTGTGGTGCAGTATATCTGTGCATACTTGGGAAACAAAAATGTTGGTGCACCAGGCGGACAGCATCTTCAATATCAGCCCTGTTGATATCCAAAAAGGACCTCTTTTTAGGATCATGACATTCCTCTTTGACATTAGTGATCCCTTCTTGATTCCATCCGAAGGCTTTGTTGATTATTTCATGTGTGAATTGAATGGTTTTCCATGTACCTACTTTATCCAATACTCGTGCTTCGGGAACTGATATCTTTGTTGCTGCAGTGTATTCATCACTTGCGTACATCTTTGAAAATATGGTAGATAAATAGGCAATTTGAGAAATGTCTCTATGCCTGCCTGTGTCCATACATCCTCTATATGCGGTAATCCTTGTATTATAGTTTTGAAATCTTGCGACATAATAGGGAAATAATGATCCCTTTCCATGATCTTGACAGTGGCCATGAAAATGAGGTCTGACACTGGTTGGTCATCCAGAAACCAATGGCCTCTTGCTTTTGTTATGGATTCGAGTGGAAGAAGCTGGACCTCTTCCTCTTGCATAGCTTCAGAATTAGTAGATGCCATCTGCACTCAATATAGAACATGAATTAGTGGCCATGTACTATCAAAAATCCTCCTTTATTTGTTTGTCCAAAGCTTGACATTGTTCCGAGTGAATGGTGTCGTCCCTTTCCCGTGGGTGTGAGAAAGGTAATACCTGGATTATTCCAAAATTTTATAGATTTTTTTTTTTTATGTTTTCATCTGAAAGGAAAACAGAAAAGCTAGATCATAGCCGAAGCGGTTATTATTTTTTGAGTGATTTTCTTACTGCATGTACAATTACTCTCCTATTTCCCAATAGGAAAATGTGCTCGACTATCCTGGATTAGAAGAAAGATGTACCTAATGCTTGGCCTTGTGATGTGGCCCTATCATGCATACTTTGGGTCGTGATAACTCCAAATGTGTGCAACTTGAAGTAGTTGGATGATGCATGCAGTTTGTTTTGTCTTTCGGCATCCAAATCTTTTTCATTCTGTTGGGACGTATTGTATCTATTCCTGATGAATTTGATGCTTCTCATGTTGTATGTTTGCTCTATCTGCTTTTTGAATCTTGGGCTGGCTATTGTTGCAACTGCAGACTGCTGTTCTTTCCTGTAGTTATTCTTCTTTGGCTGTTTTGCCCTTAGACCATATTGGTTCTCCTTATGCAGTGGTTCGTTGTTTCGGTTTAGCTTCTTTGGAGCACATGATCTAGGAATCCATATTTGCACTCGATCCGTTTGGGCGACTACTACTTTCTTTGGAATCCATATCCTTGCAATTCGTCGTTGACTTTGGTGCTCAAAATGATTTGCCTTCTTGTTTGATTGGTTGTTCTGATGTCGACGATGTTTCTGTTGTAGAAGATATGCATCCATTTGATCCTTTCTTATCCAAGCTTGTTTAGTGTACGGAATAGGGTATAATCTAATAGGTACAGACTTTGAATTACTCAAAGGACTGGTCTCTCTTGTGCATGGTGCTTCATTGATGTTGGTGCCAGATTGAATGACACTCTTGTGACTTGCTAGATCAGAAGATGGTATGCACGTAGGATTCAATGTGTCCTCACATGAAGTACTTGATGAAGGGGTTTCTATAGTGCTAGTGAACATACATTCATGACTGTGTTCATTAGAGTGAAATTTTGGCTCTATGTTTGCGGCTTTGATTGGTCGTTCGTCTAGCAAACTGAATACTTCACGATGTCCTATCTTGGCTGAGATGTATCCTAAAGCCAATTGAATGGTCACCTCAAATTCATATATCCAGTCTTGACCTAACACTACATCTTCGAGTAAATCTTGATCATGACACACTAATAGCTTATGTTCCATAGTGTTGTTGCCAAGATGCAGAGGTAAGGTGATTTCACCTATACATTGAGTAATTGTTCCTCCTATTCCTATCAATTGTGCCATCGATGGACGTAATTCCTCCTTGAGTTTCTGAGTCAAAGAAAGTTTGATACAACTCATGGCAGCTCCTGTGTCAATTAGAGCATCCACTAAGTGGTACTCCGTTTTACCCGCTCCCAAATTCAAATATGGTTGCGTTCTCTGTGGACCTAGGTTTTTAGTGGCTCTAAAATTAGCCATTGGGATGAGTTCTTCTCCTAGTCGATATCTCTCATCTCTCTCTCTCATCCACTCTTTCCGTTTCTTAATTTGTTCTAGTGCTTCTTGTCTCGCTTCTTCTCGTATCCTTTCCTCCTCAAGACGTCTATTCTTGCCCTTGATTAATCGAGACATTGTTTCTTCGGTCAACGGTTCTAGATATTTTTTCACTCGACATCCATTGATATAGTTTGGTAATACATCCCCATCTAGGGTTGCTAAGCTGATGGGTCCACTTGTCGATATACGATTGATGATTAATGGTCCATATCCTCTCTTCTGCAACTTCTTAGCGTGTTGTTTCAAGGTATATACCAATACTAAATCTCCTTCCTTCAAATGTTTGTCCTTAATGTGAGCATCAAAGTAGGCTTTTTGTCGCCGTTTGGCAACATAAATGCCTGCTACTACTTGTAACCTAGTTTCGTGAAGCTTTTCTATTTGATCCAATTGAGCTGATAGTTCATGTCCCGTCCACTCGTAAGTTGTTGCTACTCTGAGAGTGGGAATTAAGAAATCAATTGGCAAAATAGCATTTTGTCCATATACTAAGTTAAAAGGAGTAGTGCCTATGGCGGTTTTGTATGCTACTTGAAATGCCCATAAAGCATGATGTAATTGCTTATCCCAATCAGATCTACCATTGTTAACAGTTTTTGTGAGAACTGTACACAAGTTTTTATTCGAACTTTCGGCTTGTCCATTGGCTTGTGGGTGATAAGGAGCTGATTTCTTATGAATTACTAAGAATTCATTCAGTAAAGCTTCTATAACTTCATTCACAAAGTGCGTACCTCTATCACTCACAATTTCTATTGGTAGTCCAAATCTAGTGAAGACGTTCTCAAAGAGAAACTTGGTCGTGGTTCTTGCGTCATTTTTCTTGGTTGCTTTGGCTTCTACCCATTTGGTCAGATAGTCTGTGGCTACAATTACATATTCGGCATGGGATCCTTTCGTTGGGGGGCTAATAGGTCCTATGAAGTCTATTCCCCATTTAGTGAAAGCTCTGGCACTCATCATGGGTCTTAGTGGCATCTCATCTCTTCTAATTGGATATTTTGCTCGTTGACAAGTATCACATCGTTGCACATACGTTAAGGCATCTTGATGCAGAGTTGGCCACCACATTCCAGCAAAGAGGATCATTTTTGCTGTTTTATCTGCAGAGAAATGCCCTCCTGCAGCTCCTGTATATGCCATCTCTAAAACAGCAAGATATTCGTCTTCATGAATGCACAACCGTAATTGATTATCTCTCCCTCGCTTGAAAAGTTGTTTTCCTATAATGGCATAATCCTTGCTCTGTTCTACAAGTGCATGTTTCCTTGCTGAAGTGGCTCCTTCTGGGTATTCTTGGGTCTTTAAGAACTTTACCAGAGACATGCTCCATCTTGGTGCTACTGTGGAGTAGCATATAGTAGAGTTCTCTTCTGGATTTTGTTCTTGATAGGTTTGGCAGGCTGATACATAGTTATGCGCATCCCTCTGCATGGTTGGCCAATATATGCCTAATCTCCTCAGGGTTTGCCATGTTCTGTTTGCATTCAAATGAGTTTTCCATTGATTCACATGTGCTTTCTGAAGCCACAGTTCCTGTTCCTCCTCTTCAACGCATCTCATTAGCAATCCACTTGAATCTTGGTGATACAAACTTCCTGCAATGATATGAAGGTTTTTAGTCTTCCAAAGGTCTTGGGTTTGGTTTGGTGTGATCCCATCTTTAGGTCCATGCATGAGTATAGGGATCAATTTTTCTGCCCATTGGGGACATACTTCCAAGTTAAAAAGGTATGTATCTGGCAAATCATCGGGTACTCCTATGGGTGGTTCTCCATGGGTCATTCTTGATAAGTGATCTGCTCTTATATGAGTATTTCCTTTCTTGACTACTACCTCAAAATCAAATTCCATTAGCAATAAAAACCATCGTACTAACCTTCCTGTATTGCAAGGTTTATTGACTAAGTACAGTAGGGCTTGATGATCAATGAAGAATTTGAATTTGTTTGCCAACAGGTAATGTCTGAACTTTTTCACTGCGTACACCATCCCTAGACCTTCTCTCTCGATGGTGGTATAATTGCGTTCTGCTTGATTTAATTGTCTACTGGCATAGGCTATAGGGTGGTCTAGCTTTCCTGTATCTACCGGTTGAGCTAAGATGCAACCAATGGCAAACTTGGAAGCATCCACATGAATGTGAAATGGCTTATTCCAGTCAGGTACTCGAAGGATTGGTGCTGAACTCAATCGATTCTTTAACTCATTGAAGGCTTTCTCACATTCCTCGGTCCAATTAAATTGAGTCAAGAGTGCATAGAGAGGTCTAGCAATTATGGCATACATATGTATAAATCTTCGGTAGTATCCACAGTGTCCCATAAATGCTTGCACTTCTTTAGCAGTCTTGGGTCTTGGTAAATCCAGAATTACTTTGATTTTGTCTTCATCAGTTGAGATTCCATTCTTAGAGACAATATGTCCTAATATTTTTCCTTGTCGAACCATGAAGACGCATTTTTCTGGGTTGAGGCATACTCGATATTGTCGACATTTGGCAAAGATCTTTTCTAGTTCAGGGATGTGCTCTGATTGTATAGCTGAATAAGTACATAGATCGTCCACATATACCTCCATACTTTTTCTCAGGAACTCTTTGAATACATGGCACATCAATCTTTGGAAGGTGGCTGGGGCATTCGTTAGACCAAAAGGCATGACTCTAAAGGCGTATACTCCCCATTCCGTTGCGAAAGCGGTTTTATGTTGGTCCTCAGGAGCAATCGCTACCTGATTATACCCTAAAAAGCCGTCCAAAAAACTATAAACTTCCTTCCCTGCCACTCTTTCCAACATATGATCTGTAATGGGTAATGGGTAACTATCCCTTATGGTCGCGGCATTTACTTTCTTCAGATTGATGCACACTCTTAACTTTCCATTCTTTTTCGGTACAACCACCAAAGGTGACACCCATTCCGTGTGCTCAATCTCATATATGAATCCAGCATCTAACAACTTATATATCTCTTCCTTTATCTTTGCTGAATACACATCATTGTATGTATACGGTCTTTGTTTAGAAGGTTTGGCTTCGGATGTCATGGGGATTCTATGGGCACATATAGATGGATCTACTCCTTTCAAGTCCTTATAGGTCCAGGCAAAGACATCCCGATATTCCCTTATGAGGCGTATTAACTCTTGTTCTTCCTCCATCGAGACATCCTGTCCTATGAAAGTACATCGTTCTTCTCCTTCTTCTACAGTTACTAGTATCTTCTTGGTTTGTTCTTTATTGTCATATGCTGTTCCTGGCTGTGCTTCTCTTTTAGGCATTTGAATAGCAATTTTTCTCTCTTCTACTTCATATTTTTTGAAGTGTGCGGGCACTTCAAATTGGTCTTGTGGCTTGTTTTCTTCACCTTCGGGCTCTTTTTCTAACTCCAGCTCTTCTTCCTGTGTAGGTTCCTGGTTGTTTTTGTTAGCTGTGACACCTATTTTTTTATTTTCATCCTCTGGTTCCATTGGTTCTTGTTCCATCTCAATGCTCTCATAGTCCTCCTTCCATTCTTTCTCTATCACTTCTCCTTCTTTGGCCTCCTGAAGGACTACTACATATAGACTAATGTCATATCCTTCCTCATCAATACATTCATTCATAGTTATCACTTCTTCGTTCACACATACATCGAGGGTCGCTAAAATCTCCATCCAACCATGAGGTTCAAACTCTTCATCCAAAAAGACTTGAGGCATGTAAGCTAGATCTTGTACAAACCTAGCCACACCTTGCCTTTGCTGCCATCCCTTTCTCTTATCCTCTTCCTTTTTTGCAGTTTGGCATATCCATAGATGAGTGTCTTCGTTCATCCAAGATTGGTCACTAGAACCTATGCTGTGAATGGACTGATCGTCTTCCTCCTTATGAATTTGATTCCATTGTAAGGGGGGAACATCTTGATATGTATATGTGTGGAGATTTATTCTCGTGGTGGTTCCTTCATGCTATAGGTAGACTGCATCTTTTCCCCAATCTTGCACAACCTTTAGCTGTCTCATGAAAGGTCTCCCAAGTATCATTTCATAATTGGGTCGGCCTTTCAAATTGACATATTGCTAAGGTGTGTTCAAATTCAACTCCGCATGTGGTGAAAACTACTCATTCCAATAATCCCAAGGGTCTTTTTGTGTGTCCGTCTTCCATTTGTATCTTCATACGTGTTGGTCTTAAAGCTGGTTTTCCCCATTTCTCCCATATTTCTCTAGTCGCAATGCCTACACCAGCTCCGGAATCTAAGATGGCTTTGGTGGTATAACCCTTATAAGTAATTGGAAGGCAGGTGTTTCCTTCATCTCCCTCACTAAAATCTCCTACCTTATCCACATGGATCTTTACTATGTTTACTTCATCAGATATCCCTTTTGCTTCCGTCTTAATCTCCAATTGACTGGTTAATTTCTCCTTCAAATGTGGTTTAACCTTCAACAGTTCTTCTAACGTTAGGGTACAAGGGATTTTTACCTTTCTAAGGTGTTGTATGATATCCGATGTTTGGACTGATGGGTTCGGTTCTTTTTTCCTAATTGAGGGAATGCAATACAATTCTGAATTATGTTCGTACTCTCTTGTGTAATTTGGCAAATCCTTTACTCCGTCATCTCCCTTGTCACTTGGATCCATTGGTAAAATTTCTTCTGAATTTAATTCAGGTATTGAACCCTCGATTCCATCTTCTGCTTTTAGTTCTTCAAAGGGTGGTTCAATTCCTTCAACTTTCTTCCATTGTCTTCTTGGACTCTAGCCCACAAATCTTTAGGCCATTCCCCTTCTACTTCAAGAACAATGGATCCTTCCCTTTTATCCTCACAATAATTATCATTCTATGTCTTACTTACTTCGGGTTTTTCGTGGTCATTAGTGATGACGCACTCTTGGAATTCTTTTTCGGAAATTCGCGTATTGGGTAATGGCAATGCTGGTTTTTCTAAGGTCTGTTGAGCAACTTCTACTAATTTTTTGCAGATCTCCAACCTCTCTTTCTCTAGGTCTCCTCTAGGATATTCTCTTTCATGTTGTTCTATGGTAGGTCCTGCTCTTATTCGTGCCTTGTATGCCTGAATCCACATGGCTAATTCTTCAGGCATGGGATCTGCTAAGACTGATCCAACCTCTTCTTTTTTGTACTTTTCATTTTTGTTTTCTTCTTCAACTTTCTGTTCCTCTTTTGGGTTCTGTTTGTTCCTCTCATTTTCCTTTTTCTGCAGTAACTTCTTTTCTTTTATCCTATCTCTACGGTTCTTCCATCTTTGTGTTCTTTTACTCACAACACTTTTCTCAGGCTCTTCCGAGTCTTCAACTCTCTGAAGCGTGGGTGTATTCATCTCTAGGTCACTTTGATTGTGTTTTTCAAGTTTTTCTGGGGCCTCTCTAACTTTGGCTCTTGTTATCGCTTTCAACGGTACAGTGTATTCCTTATCGTTCCTTGATGATTCGATTACTTCTATCACATTGATTTGCACATTGGATGTAACCTTGTTGGGGTTCTTGGGGCAATCTCTGAAAAGGTGTTCCTTACCACAATCACTACAGTAGCCTTCCCAGACTCGTTGTGGTGGTGGTAGGTTTGGCAATGTGCATTCTCTGATATAGTGATCACCTCCACATCTGTAGCATGGTCCTCTGGGCACCGGCGGTCTGTTCATGGGTCGGGGCGGTATGGTTACTCTAGGGGCGGTGTACATTAGTGACACATAGTCCTGCTCATATCCGTAGGAACTATCTGGTACTTCCATGCCATAGGCATATGGTTCGTATAGTTGTCCATATTCTATCATAGAACCTTCATAATTGGGATATGTTTCTTGACTATGATCGTAAGATGAGTCATATGGTTCGTTACTAGTCAATGGTGTGGCTGGGACTATCGCTCTCTCTAGGTTTTCTTCAGGTTGAGCTATCTTGACTGGGACAACGTTCTGAGGATGGGGCGGTTGTTGTCCTAGTACTGGTTGTGGTTGGGTGTATCCTTGATAAGCATATGGTCGTGGCACTGGTGCCTGCTGCGGATGAGTAGGGTACCTCCATGCTTCACCTCCTTGCTCTCTCTGAGGGTATCCATAAGGTCTCATATATGTCTGTGCTGGTCTCGATTGCCTATTGTAAGGGCAATTCTCTGTACTGTGATTTGTATATTTTTGTTCTATACTGCAATATTGTAGAGGTCCGGGGACGGTGGGTCTATTATAAGCGTAAGCAGGTGGTGGGACTCTCCCCTGGTGCACAAGTGAGAGGGATGATCACCTCCGCACTGCATACATCTTCAGAGCATGGCCACTCTTAGAGGGTTACTGGGGTAGTTCCTCTGTCCTTGAACGTTCAGCTTCTTTGCTACCAAATCGGCTATTTCTTCTACATTGTTTTTAGGGCTTGATGTGCTGCTGGCCGAATCTTCACTTTTCAAGCTACCTTGAGGTATTTTCAAATCTTCTGCTAGGTTTTCTTCTAGGTCTATACATTCCTTCATGCATTCTTGGAAAGTTTGAACTCTCTTTACATATACCAGAGATCTTAATGATCCGTTCAATAATCCTTCCAAAAATAATGACACCATTTTATTTTGGGTAGGTCTCTCTTCCACTGGGCATCTGTCCACATACTGCTTGAATCTTCTTGCTGCCAATCTTACTGATTCTGTAGGGGCTTGCTTAAAGCTATGGATCAATGATGAAGAGTTGTTTTTAATTCCTGACTTAGTGAATTCCTCAATCATTTCTTGATAGACTTGTTCCATGTTTTGAAAATTATTAGGGTCCAATGGCTGGAACCATGCTAACGCAGTGTCTGACAAAGTAAGACCAAAGGACTCATATTGGATTAAGAAATCTTCTACTTGTTCGGCTCTGATTACTTGTTTAAATTCGGCTATATGATTGTAAGGTTCACTAGAGCCATCGTAGTGGTTTCTCATGCATTTGGCAACTTGAATTGGCCTTAATATTCTTCCTGCTTCGGGCGATCTCGACATTACTGGGAAAATTGGTCTTCCTATGTGTATGCCTGGTCCTCTTGGTACAGGTGATCTGACTGGGGCAGGAGTTCCATGTCTTGGGTCAACAGGTGGTTGAGGTCGGTAATTAGGGTTATTTGTAGGCATTGCAAACTGCACGTGTGGTCTGACCGGAATTTGCATTTGTTGTGTATGTTGTGTTTGTCTTGACTGCTGATATGAATCATTCTGAGATGTTCCAAGTGGGTTTCGTGAAGTAGTGGCTTGTTCTCTAGGGGGGAACACCGGAATATTTTGATATTTCAATTCGGCTCTTTCTGATTCCGTTAACGGCCAATATCTTCTCTGATTCTTATCCAAATATGTGATGATGGAGGGGAAATCAGGATCTAGTAACTCATAGATTGTGACAGGATTAGGGGCAGCTTCCCATATTGAAGAATGTGCTCTAAGGAGAGGCTCCATTCCATTGATCAAGTACACATCCATTAGGGAGTCATCTTGGGGAATCAAGTCTCCTCTCCAGACCCTAGCAACAGTAGATCTCCCTCTAGGAGTAGTTACTTGCTCTTCATTTCCTTCTCCATTTAGGTTTGAAGCATTGTTTTCTTCCCCAAGTTCATTAATGTTTTCCGGGTGTTCAGTAACAACATACTGGATGTCTCTTTTGTCCATGTAAAATCCTCCTGCATACTTGACTGCTGGCCTAGGCACTATGTAAGCCTCTGAAGCCTTCTTTAGTCTGGCCACTGATCTGTTTAGACCATCCAAATATATGGGTATCTCATGTTGGTTGGTGGTCACATATTCTAAGGAGGTCCGGTACTCTCCCTCAATAATTGACATCATGCCAATCATTGGGGCTGTATTCTGCATATCCTCTGAAGCCATAGGAATTTCTCCCTCTGACTCACTGGAGGTCTCCGAGTAATGTGAACGACTATTTGGCTCGGCTACACTACCTACAGACGAGATTACACTTCTTCGGCTTCCTAGGGTTCTTCCAGATCTCAGGTTCATCCACTTAACAGCTCTGATCAGCCCTTACTAACCTTTATCTTCTAGATTTCTTTACTATGGGTCAGAATTCTAAAGGAATTTGGCTGAAAAAATGACTGAAGAAGAAATTTCAAGTCATAATACTTGACTCCAAAATTTCACGATACACGACCTTTGGCCAAAAACGATACATGATACTAAAAAAAAACGATACATGATACTTGATCTGGCACCACGATACTCGATACTTAACAGGACACGATACACGATACTTGGATAAACACGATACTTGGACAACCACGATACACGATCTGTGACAAGTATCGCGATCGGTGAAGACACGATACACAATACTTGGTTGAAAACGATACTCGATACTTGACTCTCACGATACTCGATACCTGAGGGAAAACGATACTTGATACACGATACTCAATGAGTATCGCGATCTGTGAAACACGATACACGATACACGATCTTTGGCAAGTATCGCGATCGGAGAACGACGATACATGATACTTGGACCAGCACGATACACGATACACGATACACGATACACGATACACGATCTTTGATGTGTATCGCGATCTGTGAAACACGATACACGATACACGATTTGATATGTATCGCGATCTGTGAAACACGATACTCGATCTCTGGGAAATATCGCGATACTCAACCACAGGAGATCACGATACCTGTCAGGTATCGCGATACTCGACCGTGGGAGAAACACGATACTTGACCCTTTTTTCAAGAAAATTGTTTTCTCTGCTTTGCTACCCTTTCCTCCCTCTCTGAATCACTCAAAGCTCACTTTTTACCCCCTGTAAGGCCAACACGACCGTGGGAGAAACACGATTCAAGACAATTGTTTTCTCTGCTTTGCTACCCTTTCCTCCCTCTCTGAATCACTCAAAGCTCACTTTTTACCCCCTGTAAGGCCAACACGATACCTAACGCAGATCGTTTTTCTCTGGAAACTTGATTTATAGGTAAGAGATCACAACAAAACAGTAATGTGCTCACCTTGGAGATTGTTCCAACTCTTTTATCACTCCCCCTTGCACTGTGCAGCCCCCGATCGCCTCGTTGCTCAAACGCGATACTCGACAGGAACTCCTTACGATACTTGTTCAGAAACACAAGTAACTTACAAAATGACACTTTTTGAGCTTTTATACTTGGAATTTTCTTACTTCACAAAAAAGAAACTCTACAAAACAAAGACTAAATACTACTCTAATGACTTGATCTACTCCCTCGCTACTCCTACTCTACTCATTCCACTCACTTCCCTAGGCTAACAACTCACTACACACATTCCAAGAATGAGAAGTAGTAAGTGCGGCTGAAAATGACTCACCAAAGAAGAGAAAATCACCACTCCTCCTCTCACTTCAATGCAAAAAGCCACTTACCATCACACGAATGCCTAGTTTGTTACTTGGAAAAGTCATGACTCTACTTGAGAGAATATCTCTTAGATTAGAGGATCACTTTTTGTGAGAGCCAATGAAGGATTCAAATTCAAATTCAAATAACTCATCTATAAACGATGGTTTGAAAAACTCGCGATAAAGATCACTTCATTTTCGAGTCCTTGCTGATTACATTGTAAGAGAGTGAGGCTCACTTCATAGCCTACACTACTCATTATCATTAGGCATTGATATCATCCCAATGATCTTGTACAACTCTGTCTTCTAATACAATAGATCAATACTTTTTATCTATGGTCTCTCAGTCATAGTTACTCAAAACAGTAATTTTGTACTGCTCATATCTCAGTCATTTCTTCACCATTTTCAATTTTCTATAGCTTTTACAATCAGCTCCAAGTCCCCTCAATGTCATTGGAAAGCTAAGAGGGCCTACAACTCAACTTTGAAGCAAAAAGGGGCTAGTACAAAGCAAGGATTGGCAGTACCTACTCATTTCTTGGGGTGTCCATCCATCTTTCCCAATAGTGGTATCAGAGCAAAGCTAAGGTAAAATGGGAGATGGTTTTCCTTCTTTCATTGATAAATTGGATAGGAACAACTATCACGCATGGTCCTTGAGGATGAAGACATACTTGCAAGGAAGGAGCCTTGATGGATACATCTCAAGAGATGAGGAGATGCCCATTTTCAGAAGAAAAGTACAACCTACAAGAGAGGAGCATGAAAGACTCAATACATGGTGTGCCAAGGATGCATTAGCAAGGTCTTACTTACTTAAATCAATTTCGGATTTTCTTCTTCCACACATTAGGAACTGTAAGACATCCCAAGAGACTTGGGAAACGTTGTCTTCCTATTTCTCTTCCAACACAAGGGCTAGGAAGAACCAATTGTGGATTGAGTTTACCACTCAAAGAAAGCAACCCATGCAAGGCATCTCAGAGTATGTGACCAAGGTCAAAGATGTAGCAAATCAATTGGCAAGCATACGAGAAGAAATTGAAGAGGAGCTGATTGTAAGACAAGTAATCAATGGCATTAAAGCAGATGACAAATGGGAGAGCTTCACAACTGCCATGGACTTGTACATGGACATGCAGATTCCAAACCTTACCACACTCATGGGGCAACTCTTCACCCATGAAGCCAAGCTCAACAAGAATGGAGATTCGTCAAGAGGTAATAGCTCTTCTGCCCTATACACTGATAAAAGTAAGTCCAAAGAGAAAGGGAAGAACAAGAAGATTGAGGATGAAAGAGCTACCTCCCAAGCCAACTATGCAGGGAGAGGTAGAACCTCAAGAGGAAGGGTTAGAGGAGGTAAGCAAGGTAGGGGGAGACCTTATAACTCCTCACCATGTAATATTTGTGGATTGGCAAATCATACTACATATGAGTGTTACATGAACTTCAAGAATCAGAGAGGTAGAGGATTTCAAAGAGGTAGATATACACAATCAAGAGGAAGATTCAATCACCATCAAGGCTACAATAACAATTACAACAACAACTACAATAGCAACTACCAAGGAGGCTACAAATCAAGGAAAGACTACAACAACTATACAGAGGAGCAAGAGGATTCTCTTTTGATTATGAATATGACTTCAAAACCAGGTATAAATGATGACCATCTCTTCTACATTGACTCAGATGCTCAAACCATGTTGCAGGCAATGTAACTCTTCTCTCTGACCTTGAGTAACCAAAGGGTAAGCATCAGGTACAAACAAGTGATGACACCAAGCACTCAGTTATCAAGGTAGGGAATGTTAAGACCTCTGATGGAAATAGAAATCTATTGATCAGGGTTCTATATGTACCTTCCATACAGATGTATGGGGACCAAGTAAGGATCCCTCAATTTCTGGATCAAGGTATTATGTATCTTTCATTGATGATTTCAGTAGGTGGACTATCTTATATTTTATGAAACATAAAGATGAAGTATTCAGTTGCTTTAAAAAGTATATTGCACTTGTTGAGAACCAAACAAGAAGAAGTCTAAAGAGACTAAGGTCACATGGAGGAGGTGAGTACTTCTCAAATGAGTTTGATGATTCTTGCAGGATAGAGGAATCAAGAGAGAAATTACAACAAGTATACCCCTGAGCAAAATGGGGTGGCAGAGAGGAGAAATAGACTAATTGTTGAAACAGCTAGGTCAATGTTAAATGAGAAAAAATTACGTAATTACTTGTGGGCAGAGAGTGTATCTATTGCTACTTATCTTGTAAACAGGTTGCCATCCAAATCTCTTGATGGGATGACCCCATATGAAGCATGGCATGGTAGAAGACCTTCACTTGATCATTGCAGGATCTTTGGATGTGTTGCTTATGTGCATATCCCTTCCCAAATACGAGGTAAGCTAGATCCTAAGGGGGAGAAGTGCATCTTCATAGGTTATGACTTGAATTAGAAAGGATACAGGTTCTACAATCCTTCCAACAAAGGATTCATGGTCAGTAGAGATGTTGTCTTTGATGAGAATGACTCTTGGTTTGAAAGTGAATGCAAGAAAGTAAAGCTACCTTATGACTTGGAAGAGGACTTTCCAAGCCTCACTAAGGAGGAACCTAATCAGAGTGAAGACATTAATTTAGATGATGAGGACATCATCAAATTAGAAGAATTAAAGGCATGGAAATCCAAAGGCAAAGTCAAGATGAAGAAGTTAGAAGATATACCTGAATCATCCAACCACGCAATCAGAAGATCACAAAGGGAGAGCAAGAAGCCAATCAGATATGGGTATGACACTTCCTAAGTTACTAAGCGTTCAGTTTATCTCGCAAAAGACTTGTCATTTGAAGAGCCATCATCATATGAAGAGGCAAAAACCAAAGTAGAATGGAAGGAAGCTATGGATGAGGAAATTGAAGCACTCAAGGAGAATGATACTTGGGAGCTGGTACCAAAGAAGGAGTTTATGAAGGTAATTGGTTCTAGATGGATCTATAAGATCAAGAGGAATTATGATGGATCAATAAGCAGGTACAAGGCTAGACTTGTGGCCAAGGGTTTTGCACAAACCCAAGGAGTTGATTATGAAGAAACCTTCTCACCTGTGGCAAAAATGCCAACCATTAGGGTATTGGTAAGTGTGTCTGCCTCAAAGAATTGGAACATGTATCAATTGGATGTAAAAAATGCATTTCTAAATGGCTCGATTTTAGAGGAGGTGTACATGTCTCAACCTCTTGGCTATGAGGATCCAAGCAAGGTAACATATGTGTGTAAATTGAACAAATCTCTTTATGGATTGAAGCAGGCACCTAGGGCATGGAACCATAGGTTGACTACAAACCTTCAAGATCAAGGATTCATCATGAGCAAAGCAGATACTTCTCTGTTTGTTAAGAGGAGTAATTCAGAGGTAATATACCTATATGCATATGTTCATGATATCATACTCACAGGTAATGATACTAATGGTATCAAGCAAATTAAGAATCCAATGATGCAGGAGTTCACAATCAGTGATCTAGGATCACTAAAATATTTTATTGGACTTGAGTTAGTCTACACTAACTCTGGAATTTATATTACTCAAAGAAAGTATATACAGGACATGTTAAAGAAGTTTCATTTACAAGATGCCAAGGTAGCAAGTACTGCAATGGAGGTAAACCAAAAGTTAAGTGCTCATGAAGGTGATGTGCTTGAGAATATTGCAGGTTACCAAAGCATAGTGGGAAGCTTGAACTATGCTACATTGACAAGGATTGATATTGCTTATGGAGTAAGTGTCTTAAGTCAATTGATGCACAAACCTAGGGCACCTCATTTGGAAGCTGCCAAGAGGATTTCGAAGTACCTTAAGGGCACTCAAAATCAAGGGTTATACTTTCCTTATACCTCAGATTTGGACATCAAGATATATTATATTGAGATGCAGATTGGGAAGGTTGCAAAGATGATAGAAGGAGTACCTCAGGTTACCTATCTTTTGCAGGTGACAAACCTATATCATGGTCTTCAAAGAAACAACCTACTATTGCTTTGTCTTCTACAGAGGTAGAGTATAGAGGATTAGCCAATGCTACTCAAGAGGCTATATGGACCAGATTATTATATACAGATTTAGGTTTGCATACTACATCTCCAATGATTTTTGGAGATAATACAAGCTCATTACATCTTGCAGCAAATCCTATTTATCATGCTAGGACCAAGCATATAGAGGTCCACTATCATTGTGTGAGAGAGAATCTATTGAGCAAGGAGGTTCAATTGGCATATGTATCAACTAATATGCAATGTGCTGACTTATTGACTAAAGCATTAGATGGTACAAAACTTTGCATGTTTAAATCTTTGATTGGATTGTAGGACATTCAAGAAGATTAACGAAGAAGACCAAGCCAAGATGTTTGGCTTGAGGGGGAGCTGTTGGTGAAAATATCAAGCCTACACATTTGGCTAGAGTTTATGTACAATTGAAGTTACATGGGAATCATTGCTATGAAAGCCTTTACCTTTTACCACTTGTAAAAGTCTATTTGACTTGGAAGAATAATTGTAACCACCACTAAACTCGTGGAGTTTGTTAGTTGGAAAAGTAACGACTCTACTTGAGAGAATATCTCCTAGATTACAGGATCACTTTTAGTGAGATCCAATGAAAGATTCAAATTCAAATTCAAATAACTCATCTATAAAAGATGGATTGAAAAACTTGCGATAGAGATCACTTTATTTTCGAGTCCTTGCTGATTACATTGTAAGAGAGTGAGGCTCACTGCATAGCCTACACTACTCATTATCATTAGGCATTGATTATCATGCCAATGATCTTGTACAACATTCTCTTCTAATACAATAGATCAATACTTTTTATCTATGGTCTCTCTGTCATAGTTACTCAGAACAATGACTTTGTACTGCTCATATCTCAGTCATTTCTTCACCGTTTTCAATGTTCTATAACTTCTTAGAATCGTCTACAAGTTCTCTACATGCTCACAAATTTTGAAGATAATCCATTTAGCAAATTTGGAGAAAGCGCATCCAAGTACCTATTGGTCAAACTCTACAGAGGTCTTAAAAAATCGAGGGTAATGATTTGATTGATAAATTGATTGCTATGTGTATAGTGCATCATTTTAAGTAATTCCACTTGGAATCATTAGATCATTAAACTAATTTGATATCTCCAAAAAGAATTTTTATAATTCCTATTGTAATGGAAGCATTAAGCTTAATAAGCAGTAGGTGTGTGAACAAAAATAGAAGGTTTTCATTGATCCTTCAACTTGGAAGTAGTCTATTTTGGTCCAATCATTTCTCACATCATTTCCAAAGTACAAAGGTACTTGCTCAGTGTCATTGGAAAGCTAAGAGGGCCTACAACTCAATTCTGAAGCAAAACGGGGCTAGTACAAAGCAGGGATTGGCAGTACCTACTCATTTCTTGGAGTGTCCATCCATCTTTCCCAACAATACCCATAGTGCTTAGTGAGTTAGTGAGTGAGACCTTTCTGCATTTGTGAGTGTTGGTTAGGAGGTCAATGATTTTTCTAGATGCATACCATGGGTGTGCACTATACTCATAATGCATCTACTCTGGTGTGAATGATTTTACAAGGTTGGGTCAAGGGGTTTATTACGAGGTTTAATTCTCAAAACTTTCATTAAGGGATTGTGGCTTATGGTCGTGATAACTTGTGAAGGTTTTTGGACCAGAACTTCTTGGATTTGGGACTTTTTAGGTACCCATTTCCAAATAATCCTAGGTGTGGTTTGAGGTGTTAAGGTATTGATTGCAGATGTTTGCCTTGAAGTGTGTGATGTGAGTGTCTACGGGTGGTGATTCAAGCTTGTGAGCTTATGTCAAGCTATTTGAGCTTGTAAGCAGGTCTTGGGCACCCAAATTTGTCCAGCATTGGGGTCAACCTTCATCGATCCCTTTGGGACCCAAATAGAAATGCTCTATCTCAGTCGATTTCTAGGATACTTCTTTATTGTAGTCCTTGACTAAGTAGTTTGTTTACTGCATCTTTGGGGTCCTCTATCTAGAGCAGAGGGTTGTTCACCCTTGTGTATCCAGATCTGCTTCATTCCATAAGGTACTTTATTTTGCACCCGTTGTTGAGCATGCATCTTGATTTTCTGATTCATCTACTTCTTGTGATGCCTTGCTTGTTTTTCTTGGACCATCTTTGGAAAAGAAGGGAGTTCCACATTGGCTTCTATGCCTCCTTCATGAGTGACATTCTTTCGCACCATAGAACTTTGGAAAATAATAGCATCGTTATCATCATGTGTGTCCCTAGACCTTAAGAAGTCCCCTTCTTAGGTTCAGGTTGACTACATGGTCATAAATCCAGTCTTGCCCCAAGACAAGAGGTTCAATGAGATCCTCGTCTTGACACACTAAAACTTTTATTGTCATTAGAACATCTTGAATGTAGATGGGAAGCTCCACCTCACCCATGCAAGGGGTTTCCACACCTCCAAATCCTATGTGATGTGCTTCTACAGGGTTCATACTTAATTTCAATTCTTGATAGTAAGAAAGTCTAACTGCACTAGTGGATGCACCTGAGTCAATTAAAGCTCTTACAGGCCTTGCAATCTTTCCTTGTCCTACCTCTAGGATCACAAAAGGATGTCGATCAATAATTTGAGGGGAACTTACACCCGATGCTTGGCACATGGCCATGTCATATCTTGGTGCATCATGAGTATTTGACCTAGGTTGATCTCTACTTTGTCTCTTCAATTTCATTTTTTGAATGCATTCTAAGGCTTTTCCCTGTGCTTCTTCTCGAAATCATTTTTCCTCTTCCTTAAATTTCTTTGTAGTGTTGAGTTGATTTAGCATTTCCTCAATGAGAGGTTCTTAATATAATTTGACTTTGCATCCACTGATGTAACTAGGTAGAATATCACCTTCTAGAGAGGCTAATTGGATAGCTTCACTTGTTGATATTCTATTAATAATCATGGGTGTATAGCGAGACTAAGTCTCCTGCCTTGAGACCTTTATCCTTCACATGAGAATCAAAGTAAGATTTTTGTCTCTTCTTGGCTGCATAAATCCCTATTTCTCCTCTCAATCGTATGTCTCCTAGTCGCTCTAAATCAAAAGTTCTAGATGAAAGATCATGACCGGTCCATTGGTGTTCTTGTGCTACTTTCAATGTCAGTATCAAGAAGTCTAGTGGCAACACAACATTCTATCCAAAGACCATTTGAAAGGGGGTGGATTGGAGCACCATTTTATATGCCGCTTGATATGCACAAATAGCATGATGTAGTTGTTTTTCGCAATCAGAATGCTTATTATTCACAAATTTAGTTAGAACATTACAAAGTATCTTGTTCGTGCTTTTATCCTTGCCATTTTCTTATAGGTGATATGGAGCTGACTTCTTGTGAACCACCATGAATTCTTGTAACAAGTGTTAATTGACCTCATTCAAGAAGTGGGTGCTAGGATCACTCACCAATTTTATTGGCAAACCATATATTGTGAACACATTCTCAAATAAGAACATAGGCATCATTTGAGCATCATTGTTTGTCATAGCTTTCACTTCCACCCATTTGGTTAGATAGTTCGTGGCAACAATAATGTATTCAGCATGTGAACTCTTCGCTCGGGGATTGATAGGACCTACAAAGTCTATTCCTGACTTAGAGAATGCCCGACCTCCCGTTATGGGTTTCAATGGCATCTCGTCCTTACATATGTGTTTGCTGACAAATATCACACTGCTTCACATGGGTATGTGCATCCATGTGAAGGGTTGGCCACTAAAGACTTGCAAATAAAATTTCTTCAATCACCCGGTCTGGTCCAAAGTGTCCTCTTGCTACACTTTGGTGAGCAGTTTCTAAGATCTTAAGATATTCACTCTCGTGGATGCATAGTCTTAGGTATTCATCTCTTCCACACTTGTACAAATTGTCTCCAATGAGAGCATAATCTAGTGCTTCTTGTTCTAAGCTCTTTCTTCTAGCCAATATCATCTCTTGAGGGAATGTTTTTGTCCTCAAAAAGTATACCAAAGGCTTGCTCCAATATGGCATTGAAGAGACTTGCTACAATGTAGCATGTTCCACTAGTGGTCTAATGGCATAGATTTAGCATTCCTCGCACATCCTATGGACATCTTCTTCCATTGTTGGCCAATATAAACCTAATCTTTGCAGAGTCTGTAGGGTTCAATGTTTGGGGTGATGTTGTTGTACTGCACCTACACGTGCTATTTGCAACCATTTTGCATGGTCATCTTCATCTACACAACAAGTGAATATGCCTTGATTTGTGTGCTTGTACACATTTCCTACAAGTATGTGATATTTTTGAGATCTCACTACTTCTTTATCTTTAGCTCTCATTTCACGATCTTTAGGTCCCAAGGTGAGAATAGGCACTATAGTTTTATTCTAGTCAGGCACTACTTCTAGATTGAACAATTAAGCATGAGGAAGCCCATCTGACACTTCTTGAGGGGACTCTCCTAAAGTTAGTCTAGAAAGGTGATCTACCCTAAGGTGAGTCCTACCTTTTGTAGCCACAACTTCAAAGTCATATTCCTTTGATAAGAGGAACCATCTTACTAATCTACCAATATTGCAAGGTTTGTTCACTAGATATAATAGTGCTTGATTGTCTATAAAACATTTAAACTTATTTTGCAAGAAAATAATTGCTAAACTTTTTAACCACATATACCATGCCAAATCCCTCTCTTTTGATAGTGGTATAGTTTCGATAAGCCGCATTCAATTGTCTATTGGCATAGGCAATGGGAAGATCCATATTATCTCCACCCGTAGGTTGTGCTAGTATACACCCAGTAGCATAATTGGATGCATCCACATGAATATGGAATGGCTTGCTTCAATCTGGCATAGTCAACATTAGTGTTGAACACAATCATCGTTTAAGCTCATTAAAGGAGTTTTCACATTCTTCTATCCACTCAAAGTTAGTCAAAAGGGAGTAGAGAGGCTTTGCAATGATTGCATACATGTGAATGAAATGTCGATATTAACTACAATGCCCCATGAGAGCTTGTACTTCCTTGAAATTCTTTGGCCTAGATAGCTCTACAATAGCTCTAACCTTATCCTCATCCGTGGAGATTCCATTCTTTGACACTATGTGTCCTAGAATATTGCCTTGCTTGATCATAAAAACACACTTTTTTGGGTTCACGCAGACCTCATATTATCTACACTTGTCAAAGACTTGTCTTAGCTCAGGTATATGTGTTTGTCTAATGTTGGAATGAGCAGATAGATCATCAACATAGACTTCCAAGTTTTTATGCAAGAATTCTTTAAACACATGACACATCAGCCGTTGGAAAGTAGTTGGTGCATTAGTGAGCCCAAAGGGCATTACTTGAAATGCAAATATGCCCCACTCTATGGCAAAAGCCATTTTATGTTGGTTTCCTGGGGCAATGGCCACTTTATTGTAGCTAGAGAACCCATCAAGGAAAATGTATACTTCCTTGCTTGCTACTCTTCCTGATAGATGCTTAGTGATAGGAAGCGGATAACTATCTCTAATAGTGGGTGCATTAACCTTCTTCAAGTTAATGCATACATGTAAGTTAGCATTCTTTTGGGCACCACTACAATGGGGGAAACCCATTGAGTGTGTTCAATTTCATAGATAATCCAGCTTCTACCAATCGATCTATCTCCTCCTTGATCTTGGCAGCATAGTTGTCATTATAGATGTATGGCTTCTGCTTGGAGGGTTTGGCTTTTGAGTTCATGGGAATTGTATGCAAGAAGATGTTAGGATCTACTCCTTTTAAGTCCTTGTAACTCCATGCAAACACATCCATATATTCTCTCAATAGATCAATCAACTCCTTTTCCTCTTCTTTAGTCAAGTCGTGTCCTATGTATGTGCATCGTTATTCATTCACCTTCTTCTATGTTCACAAGAATTCTTTTAGTCATCTCTTTGTTATTATAGTCCATTCTTGTGAGTGCTTCTCGTTTAGGCATCTGATCATGAATTTTCAATCCTCTATCTCATACTTCTTAAATTTTTTAAGAACCTCAAACAAAGATTCTTCCTCTCTTCTTTCTTTTCTTGCCTTGACTCTTGATGGTTATCTGTGTGGTTAACCTCACAACATTCCTAAGCTCTTCTCATCCTTGAGAGTGAGCTTCAACTACGTACAGATATTCCTCTTTAGACGCACAAAAAAGGATCCATAATAATTGATTCTAGATCTGAGTCACTTGATTGATCAAGTTCCTCCATACTAGGCTTGCATTCTTCAATAAGTGAATCACACATGATTGGTCCTATATTGAAGACTAAAATTTCATAGCCATCTTCATCGTAGTGTGGTGTCCATTGTTCTTCATTGATAGCTACATCCATTGTGGTTAAGATTTTTGCCCAACCATGAGGTTCAAACTCTTTGTTTGGAAATACTATAGGTGTGTAGGCTAGGTCTCTATTGGATCTATGAGTTTCCTTCACACCTAATTCTTTTTTATTTTCTCTTTTCTCTTCTTCTACTACAACTTCACACATCCATAAGTGAGTGTCTTTGTGCATCCATGAGGATCATGATCCTATGGAATGCACTGACTCCATATCACCTTTGGCTCTATGGATGGGATTTCACTGTTTAGGGGGCACATATCTATGAGAGTAGTCCTTGAGATTGACTTTAGCTATAACACCCAAATGTTGCAAATAAAAGGAATTGGTTCCCCAATCCTACAGTACTTGCAACTATCTCATGAATGGTCTTCCCAAAATCATCTCATAGGCTTGATTTTTGGTAAAGTCACATATGGAAAAGATATGCTCAAACTCTACACCACAAGCGGTGAGAGTTTTCTCTTCTAGCAATCCTAAAGGTCTCTCTTTGTGACCATCGACCATCTGTGATTTCATTCTAGTTGGCCTAAGTGTTGATTTGCCCCAAGGCTTCCATAGGGAAGTGGTAGCAAGTGCAACTCCTACCCTCGAGTCCAAAATAGCCTTGGTTGTGTAACCCTGATGAGTGATAGAGGAAGATAGGTGTGCATGTCTTCTCCTTCGGTCATGTCTCCCATCTTATCCAAGGGTATTTCTGGCATTGTTCTATATGATTCCACCTGGGAATGAGTTTTTGCTACTTTAGGCACTTGATTTTCTATGTGTTTCCACAATTCTAGCTTAACCTTGATCAGATCCTCTAAGGTGAGGTTGCACTACACTTTAGTGTTCTTTACTACCTCAGTATTTCTAGGAAATACTAAGCCTTCATTTCTTACCATGATGATGGGTTCTCACATATAGGTAGACTTTGCTTCTCATGGACCTCTGAAATGAGGCAGTTCTTGTAGGGAATTAGACTCGAAGTCTAATTGTTCACTAGACTAGGCATCCTCTTGTTCTCCATAAATAGAAGGAATATCTTGTGCGAATTGATCATGTAAGTCATCCAAAATTTCAATGGGAGGAGGATTCTCACTTTCTTTTGCCCATTTCTCTTCTTGAATTTCTCTTAGAAATTCTGGTAAGTATTGATTTACAGAACCTCTAATTCTTGACTCAGTGGAGTTGGAAACAAAAGCATCCTTGGGAGGAAGGCTTATTCGTTCACTTATGATGTTACTAACATGTGATGTAGCTTGCTTTCTTGATTTAGTTATCATCTTTTCCAATCTTTTTAATAACCCGTCAAAGTGTAACTGTGTTTTGCTTGAGGTTGTATAGTTGAAGAGACGACTGTTCTCAAACATGGTTTGAGCCAATTCTACCATTTCTGCACAAAGATTTGTTCTTTCAATCTCTAAGTCAGCTCTGGGGTGACACTTTTCATGATCTCTCACATTTGGCCCTTCTTGGATTCTGGCTTGATATGCTTTAAGCATCATGTCTAGGTCTTCAAGAGTGGGATCTATTAAGACTAGTCCTACTCTCGGTGGTGGTGAATGAATGGGAGGTTTTGGGATGGATGTGGATGGTGTTGTGGATATGGTTGTGGGTAATTTTGTCTAACCACTTGCTTATTATATGGGCAATCTTGTGTGGTGTGGTTAGTATACCTCCTTTCTATGGTGTAGTATTGGCTATTAGAGCACTTGGGGTTGAGCCATGATTGGGCACACATTAGCCATATGGTCTCCTCCAGAGGTATATCATTGTTTTACTGGGGAAAAACTAGGTATCTGCTTGCTAGAGACTCTGAACTTTTGAGCTACCTTCTCTATCAGTTCCTCAATAGATGTAGGTGGTTTGGAAGTGACGCTTGTAGAGCTATCTGAATCTTTATAGATTTTTGAGAGCTCTAATTTGTCACCTAGATTATCCTCAATGTCTATGAATATGTGTACACACTCTTCTATGGATCTAAGGTCCTTCAAGCACACATAAGATCTCAATTTGGTACTTAAAAAACCATCTAGGAACAATGCCACTTGTTTGGCTAGTGTGGGTAACTCTGACACATGGCATCTCTCTAGGTATTGCCTAAATCTTCTTCTTGTGAATCCCACTATCTCTTGAGGTGTTTGTTTAAAGTTATGGATCAATGATGAATTGTTGTGTCTGATGCCACTTTTGGAGAATTCAGTGATCAATGCTTCTAGCGGCTGGTCTATTATTACTGAACTGACATTGGTGTAGTGGTTGAAACCATGTTAAGGCAATGTTCTTGAGAGTTAGACCAAAGGCATTGTACTGAGTGAATAGGTCCTCGACTTGTTCAACTCTCAAAACTTGTCTAAACTCTGCTACATGATCATATGGATCTCTAGTGCCATCGAAGTAATTCTTCATGGACTTAACCAGTTGGGTAGGTCTCAAGTCTTGGGTTAAGCAAGGGAAACTCATCCATGCCTCTTTGATGTCTCAAATTTCTGTGCCTCTCTTGATCTATTCTTTCTATATCTAATCCTGACTGCTCTCTTCCTAAGGGGCTTGCAAAGCTCACTTTAGGTTTCTCTCTAGCATCTTTCCCTCTGGGTTTCATGAGTTTTGGACGATCCTGCTCCTTAGTGGCCATGGGAAACATTAGATCTTGGAGGAGGGAAAATCAATTTTCCCTTCCAATTGTATGCATGCCTACCATGTTCCGCTACCAAGAGCATTCTCTCTAATGTGTTATCTAGATAGACAACTTTGCCTGGTATCTCTCGATCTTTGAACTCGTAGATGGTGATTCCTTGTATTGCGCTAAGTTGATCTGTCTTGAGTCTCCAAAAAGATTCCTCCATTTCTCTATTCAAGAATAGTTCTATGCTTTTTTTGTCTTGGGGAACCCACTCTGGAGTAATCACTTTGGTCAGGACAGACTTGCCTTGAGGAGTCTTGGATTCTCATCCTAGGTCTCCTTGCTCTAGGTCTCCTATCTCATTCTCAGGAATGATATTTCCAAACTCATCTATCCTGTCTGGTAAGCTTGTAACCACATACATGGTTTCTTGCTTATCAATATATGAACCCTCTTCGAATTTAACCTCTAAGTGTTCAAGTCCGAAGGGTTGATTGGGATTTTTGAGTTAGACAACTGATCACCTCAGACCATCCTCGTAGATGTGTGCATCTAATCATTTGGTCCTAATATACTCCAATTTTGTCTTATAGGGGCCTTTTGGGGTCTATAAATAGGTTGCACTTGCACTACCTACCGATCGTTCCATGTTAAAGGACATCTCTGAATCACTCATTTTCAAACTAAGTAGGTAGGGATAATCACTAAGCTGTTAGGCCCACAACCTAGTTATATGGTTGACACTATCCTCAGATGATCTAATACTTTCTCAGTCTCTCCCTAGGTGTCTTCCTAATCTAAGGTTCATATGCCCTACTAATTAGCCCAATGACCCTTGTACAACCATGTTGTTGATTCCTTGATATCAATTACTTGTTCCTTTTAATTTCTTTTGTATGTGTTTCCTTGTTTCAAAACATGCATCATAAGGAACACTTAAATTTGTTGTACTTGATGTGCTTCGTCCAATTGGATTAGATCCTTTGCCCTTAAGTTGTCCCTTGATTGCAATTAACCTATTCTTAAACTTGAGAAATTAAAGGTTTTTAGAACTTGTGTGTTCCTATTGTGCCCCTAATCAATCAAGACCACTAATCACACCTAACTATGCTAGAAATTGATTGAGGGGGTTAAGAGATTCATCCAACCTCAATTCACTTCTCCTTGTTGCAATTGTATGCCCAAAATGTGTGTTCCCAAGCTTGCACCCACTAGCACCTTGCTTTGGTCTCTCCAAGAGCTCTTAATGATCTTGTAAATGTTCCAAGTTTAGCTCAATTTCTAACTTTGATTAATAGATACTTTGATTTAGAAAGACCCTTTCTCCCTCTTTGTATTGATAAAGAATTCTCTAGAGCCCCTTTGGTTTCCTAATCCCATTGAGGGTCAACTTCAAATTACCCTATTTGAAAATCAATGCACTCTAGAGCTCAAAAAATGGATTTTGTATGAAAAAACTATTACCATTAGTGTCCATGTGAAAGGCCAAATGGCCACCAAACACTTCTTTGTATATGCTCTTTAATAAAGCATATAGTATTCTAGTTAGCCACAGACTGTAAGTTCAATCGCACTTGTAACACCTAAGAAGTTTGTGTTCGTGCTCCCTATGTATTGTGTTTTCTATGTATTCTGTAGCGTTTGTGCAGAGTACTGTGTGTGGCTTCTGGAGCTCCATTTTTTACTCCGAGTATATCATCATGGAGTTCTCGAGAAGGAGATTCAGTATGGTGAATTGCTAACAAAATACTTCACTAGTATCAAAGCATTTCTATGCAAAAGCTTTGTTCCTTTTGTGCGAGCCAAGCACGCACACACCTACCCACCCAAGGCTTACGACTAAGGTGACAACCAAGGCATAGACCTTGGCATACCTTGTCATCTGAGTCATCGAAGTCACAGTTGGCGTTGTTGGCTGCACATGAGGGAGGACCTCAACGATCAAGGAAGATAAAGGTTCCTGGTACTTCCTAGGAGGTCACCCATCCCAATATTGTTCGCCCTCGAAGCTCGCTTAACCCTGTCAATCTCTTGCCACTAAGCTACACTCTTGTGGTGTCTGAAGAAGGGGAAAGACTAAGTATAACATTACGTTGAACATGTTTTGGTCCCTCAAAGCTTCATTCTTTGCTTTCAAAGCCTATTTTTGAAGCATTTTTGGGGTGATATTTGGACCCATTCTAGAGTACTTTCGTGCATAGGTCTCTTCACATAGGTTCAAGAACACCAAGAAGAGTGTTCTTTGTACTTCTCCAAAAATACGTATTCACCTTTGGGGCCGTGTTTTCAGCCACACTCATAAAAATATAAGTTTATCGGAAGATTTTTAGTTGTGATGGGAGAAGCCACAACAAATTTATGCAAGTTTTTTGAACCTAAACAACAGAGTTGACAGACACTTGCAAGTGTTGTTGGCTAATTTTAGGGCTCTGCATTCAGCCTTTCAGTGTCATTTTATTGCATATATTGAGCACATATACACTATGTACACTTTTGTGGATATTGCCTATGTACGTCCATGTGGTCATTGATATAGCGGTTATGTTTTTCACATAAAGCCTTTTACATTTGATAAAGAGGGTCGTGGTGAGGTTTTCTTAACTAGGAGACACCTAGATGTCAGGGTCTCTTCGGTGATGCAGGTGGAAGACTTACCCAGCCTAACCATAGGAGATGTATGATAGTTGTTCATAGGGCTCAATAAGCCTAGTTGGCTTCTTTTGGATAACTGATTATATGCAATGGAGTCAGTGATTCACTATGCAGGTAAACATGTTAGTACTTGTAGTTTTATGAGATTTCGACACTAGTCATATGCTCATTTTGCACAGGATACTCTGGCAAAATTTTTCCAGATTTTTTGGTTTTATCAACTATACAAAGGTCAATTTACTCCTTGATACACTTATTGGTGTGAGCACATTTATTTTCACATAATCCTTCTGGTTGGTCATTATTGTTCATTAATTTATTTTTTTGGGAAGAGTGTTGAATTCTCTCCTAGAATCTGACACTTGGTCATCCTTCTTCGAGCTTTAGTAGTGTTTGGACTCTTCTAGCTCCATTATCATTCTATTCAGTTGTCTACCATCATGGCATCAGAGATCTTAGGCACGTCTAGTGGATTAGGGTCTAGTGCTAGTGTTCTGAGGAGGAGCTATAACTTGCAGGGCAAAGACAATTTTGAGATCCCAAAATTTGTTGGCACAAACTTTTCTTTATGGAAGAATTATATTAAAGATGTGCTGATTCAAAGGGGGAAATGGAAGCCAGTAAATCGAATCTCAAAGAAGCCTGCTGACATGGATGAAGATGATTGGGATGAGTTGGATGACATGGCTAGGTCTACCATTCAATTGCACTCATTAGATAATGTTTACTTTATAGTATTATACTCTCAAAGTGCACAAGAGCTTTGGAAGAAGTTATGTGATACATATGAAAAAGAGACGACATCAAATAAAGTGTATATGATGAGAAAGTTATATGATCTTCGCATGAAGGACACAGATAATGTTGTTGCTCATCTAAATGAGTCAAATGCTATATTCTCCTAGTTAGAGGCTCATAAAATGGATATGGATAATGAAATGAAAGCAGACTTGTTGTTGTGCACCTTGCCATCATCATGGGATACATTTTCATAGCTATTAGCAATAGCGCACCTAGTGGTAAACTAGTCTACGGTGACATATGTGGAGCACTCTAGAGTGAGGAGATTTTTAGAAAATCTATGGTTGGCACTCAAAGTGGAGATGCATATAATGCTCGTGATTCTTACCAAGGAAAGAATCAGCAACATCGCAGGAGCAAGAACAAGGAAAAGAATGGTCAACAAAATAAGAGTAGAAGTAAATCAAGGAAGAGGGGTATTGAATGCCATTATTTTCATAAGAAAGGACACATTAAGAAAGATTGTTATGCATTAAATAATGTTAAAGGTAAAGGAAATAATGTTGATGGGCACGTTAAACAGTTAGCTACACCATCTACTTTGACTATGAAGATTGAAGAAATTAATGCTATTTTAGATGATGGTGATGTGTTGACACTTGATAATACTATGCCAACTAAGGCTCTTATGGCTGATTCTCTTTCCCACACATGGCTGTTAGATTGTGGTGCTTCTTTCCATGTGATACCACACAGAGAATGGTTCTCTAATTATACAGCAAAGTCTCTTCGTACCGTGAGACTTGGTGACTCTTACTAGTGCGAAATTGTGGGGATTGGAGATATGGTTGTGCAGTTCATTGATGGTTCAAAGTTTACTATGCATAATGTATGCCATGTACCTCAGTTATCATGCAGTTTGATGTTAGTTGGTCAACTTGATGACCTTGGTTACAAGGTGGTCTTCTATGCTCAGTCCTTTCGCATATCAAAGGTCAATATGGTTATTGCAAAAGGAAGCAAAGTTGCTTACTTTATCCTTTATTTGTATCAAAGAAAGAACACTTGTTAGTTGTTACTGAATAGCCTATAGCTTGTATATGGCATGGTTGTTTGGGCCATATATCACATAGTGGAATGGAAAATCTTTCTCATTCTGGCTACTTACATGTGTTATCTTTCTCTGATTTTTCATTTTGTGAGCATTGTCAATATGGAAAGCCAACCAAAAATGTGCATAGAACTCACATAGACTCTTCAATTCAGTGTTTAGATCTCGTTCATACAGATGTGTGTGGTCCTATGCCCACAAGGTCATTAGGTAGTTCTCTTTACTTTGTCACTTTCATAGATGATGGTACTAGAAAAGTTTGGGTATATCCTATCAAATCGAACGATGAGGTATTCCCTAATTTCAAAAAATGGCTTGCTTCAGTTGAGACTGAAAAAGGAACTAAGCTCAAAGCTTTATGTTCAAATAATGGGGGTGAGTATACCTCACATGAATTCATCCTTTTCTTCCAGTCTAGAGGAATTCGTAGAGATTTTGGAGCTCCTTATACCCCAGTACAGAATGGTGTAGCTGAAAGGATGAATAAAACTATTCAGGATAGAGTAGTCTCTATGCTGCATCATGCAAACCTTTCACAAGGCTTTTGGGCAGAAGCAATATTGATTGCAATTCATGTGATTAACCTTTCACCTAGTACTACCAAAGGTCTAAAAGTGGCACAAAGTTATGGACAGGGAAGCCACCATATTATGATCATCTTTGAGTTTTTGGGTGTGAAGCATCTGTTCATATACCCAAGAATCTTAGACAAAAGCTGGACCATAAGTCAAAGAAATGTATTTCTCTTCGATATGGTTGAGAAGGAAAATTTGGATATTGCTTATGGGATCCTGAAACATGATCAATGATCAAAAGTAGTGATGTCATTTTCAATGGGTCTAAGATGCATAAACATCCCATTAAGGAGATTGACGTGAGAAGAGTGGTGTTTGAGGATATTAATCCTCTAGCTAGCATGCATAAAAATGTTGCACATAGGGACATTCAAGAGAATGTCCAATCAGATTAGTCTACAAATGTTCCTATTTGTGCAACCATTGAGATGCTCTACATGGTTCTCACATCCTTATGATAGATATGTTCCAAGTTTAGATTTTGTTATGCTAACAGATGCTAGTGAGCGTTCTTGCTACAAAGGGTCTATGCAGATAGAGGATCATGTCAAGTGGGAGCGTGCCATGAAGAGTGAGTTGGATTCTATTCACAAGAATGGTACTTGGGATTTAGTACCTTTGCCAAAGGGCAAGAAGGCTTTACCATGTAAATGGGTATATAAGCTAAAATTCACATCAGATAGTGCTTCTCCAAAGTATAAAGCATGACTTGATAAAAAGGTTTTTAAGCAACAACATGGTGTTCATTTCGAGGAAATCTTCTCTCTAATGGTCAAGATGACTACCCTGCGCATGTTGCTTGGATTCGTTGCAATGGAGGACTTAGAGCTAGTCCAAATGGATTTGCAAACTACTTTCTTGCATGGAGATCTTATAGATGAGATCTATATGGAACAACTAGAGGGTTATGTAATTCCTAGCAAGGAAAGTCTAGTTTGTAAGCTCAAGAAGAGATTGTATGGGCTTAAACAGTCCCCTAGACAATGGTACAAAAAGTTTGATGCTTTATGAAGTCTGAAGGCTATTCTCGAAGCAATGAGGATCATTGTCTTTACACAAAGAGATGCTCAGATGGTAGCTTGATATGCTTGATACTTTATGTTGATGATATGTTGATTGTTGGGAAGTCCTCTTATGACTTGTCAATTCTCAAAAATAAGTTGAGTCAGACATTTGATATGAAGGATTTGGGGGATGCCAAACATATTCTTAGCATGTGCATTACTCGTGATATGAGTAAAAGATGCATATACTTGTCTTAAAGTGAGTACATATCCAAAGTACTTCACAGGTTCAATATGCAAGGTGGAAAGGCATTGAGTATACCTTTACCCACATATCTGAAATTGAGCAAGGATGATTGCCCCAAATCAGATGAGGAAAAGGAAATTCATGACCAAAAATCCATATCAGTATGTTGTTGGTAGTTTCATGTATGCTATGGTAGCTACGAGACCAGACATTGCATTTGCAGTGGGAGTTGTGAGCAAAGATATGTCTAATCCTAGGAAGAAACATTGGGAAGTGGTCAAGATGATTTTGAGATATCTGAGTGGCACTAAGGACAAGTGTCTATGCTTAGGTAGAGGAAAAGCATCCATTATTGGTTACACAGATTTTGACTATGTTGGTTGTGTGGACAATTGTAAGTCTACATCAGGGTGCATTTTTCATTTTGCTGGGGGTGCTATCTCTTGGAGATCTCATCTTCAAGAATGTACAACTATTTCCACCACAGAAGCAGAGTATATTGCAGCAAGTGACACATGTAAGCAAGCATTGTCGCTTTCTCATCTTGCTTGTGATATGGGTTTACCTCAGAATGTACCTCATTTGCTCAGTGATGGCTAGAGTACCATTGCTTTAGCTAAGAATCTGTTCTATCATGCAAAGACCAAGCACATTGAGCTGAGGTATCACTTCATTAGAGATTGCTTAGCCACTGACCACGTTATTCTTGAGAAGGTTCACACTCGCGATAATGCTATAGATGCTTTGACTAAAGGTCTACCACAAGATAGCTTTTGACACTATTGTCACTTGATGGGGGTTACTTGATTCATAATCTTACACAGTCACTTGTATATTGTGTAACATGCCCATCAGGTGGGAGGTATAGTTTTTATAGTTACTTTGGCCATATTGGCCTTTAGTGGGAGATTGTTACTGTTCGTTTCCATGTGAAAGGCCAAATGGCCATTGGACACTTCTTTGTTTATGTTCATTAATAAAGCATATAGTGGTCTGGTCAGCCATAGACTATAAGTTCGATCGCATTTGTAACACCTAAGAAGTCTGTGTTCATGCTCCTTGTGTACTGTGTTTTCTACGTATTCTGCAGCATTTGTGTAGAGTACCATGTGCAGTGTCTGGAGCTCAATTTTCTACTACGAGGATATTGTCGTGGAGCTCTCAAGAAAGAGAGTCACTGTGGTACATTGCCAACAAAATACTTCAAAAGCTATGTTATTTCAAGGTCTGGGGGTTCAAAAAGGCAAATAGGATCTCTTAGGATATCTGTGTATTTGTCTAAGGCCTTCCTAATGGTGTAAGAAAAAGAGCTTAGAAATGCCAATTTTTAGCCCTAATTTCAAAAAACGAACCCCTTAATTTTTGCCAAAATTTTTTGTCTATCGTGATAGACGGGTGCATGTTGCGATAAATGGTCTCTATCATTCATGGCTATCATGATAGATGGTTGTCTATCATGATAGACGACTGTCTATTGTGATAGATGCTATCATCTATGTTGGCCTTTATCTATCATGATAGATGGGTGTCTATCATGATAGATGGGTCTTTATCATGATAGATGGGTATCTATCATGATAGATAGGTGTCTGTCATGATAGACGGGTGTTTATCATATGTTCTTTGTTCTATATCGTGGATTTTGATCTATCGCAATAGATAGGTGTTTGTCATTGGGTCCATTCTATCATGATAGATAGGTGTCTGTTGCGATAGAGAGTGTCTATCATCTATCATCTATCGTGGATTTTAGTCTATCATGATAGATTGTGTTTGGCATGATAGACGGGTGTCTATCACGATAGGTGGGTGTCTATCGCAATAGATAGGCATTTGTCATGATAGACAGGCATCTGTCATGATAGACAGGCTTATGTCATGATAGACAGGCATCTGTCATGATAGACAGACGTTTATGAGGATAGACAGGTGTCTGTCACGATAGATGGGTGTCTATCATGGTTTTGGTCTATTCCAATAGATGGTGTCTATCGTCTATTGTGGTTTTGGTATATCACAATAGAACAAAAAAAAGGGAAAGTTTTTATGATGTTTCTAGTGATTCAGGATGCTCTAGTGGCGCAATTTATCATGCCATGCATGAAAACAAGAAATACCAACTTTCTCTATCTATCACGATAGATAGAGGTCGTTGTCTCGGGACTTGTGTAGAGGTCTGTCGTACCTATGCTACTGGAGATAATGATTCAGCTAAAACCTACAGCAAAATCTCACAAACAACAAGAAAACAGAATGCACACAATCTCTCTCGCTCTCTCTCGCATAAATGAAATGAGTGTAATGAGGTGGGGAAGGGGATATGACCAAAAAGTTAAAAATTCAATGAAGATGGAGATGGAGGTAGGATATATTGAGGATGATGACGGTGATGATGATGGTGATGAAAGTAAGAAAAAATAATGAAAAGTAAGGATATTACCTATGACTCCAATGTCACAACTCTACATCTTACCATCACATGCTCATCCTCGAAGCTCTCTCTCTAGCAATGGCGCAAAATTTGTTGTTACTCTAGCACAATGGTGAGTACTAATGTGAGGAGATCCGCTTTATAAATGTCAAGCCATGGAGACGTAAGGACTGGTATAACAACCATGAGCAAGTGAAGGTGCAAGTGCGTGAGTGAGAAGCACACTAGCACGTCCCCACACATACACACACACGCACACAAAGCAAGAACAAAGAGAGGAACAATGGAGTACTTTTGATTACTCAAGAAATCTCTTGCAAAGGCTCAAATCTCTAACAAGCCAACCTAAAAAATGAGCTCTCTAGCTCTTTTTATAGAGTTTTTACTACTTTTGGCCTTATCCATATCTAGTGTCCAATCTAGTTAATAATTAGGTTCCAGGGCTTATTTGAGGGCTCAAATGGAATCAAAAAATTATGAAAATTGATACATAGGTACTTCTAATACTCCTCAAGTTTGAGAACTCCTTGAGTTGAACAAAATGGAGTCTAATCTACCAAAAACAGTATTTACAATGTTGGTGTTGTGATGAAAATCACTTTTGGCTGGAAATAATTTATGAAAAAAATTATTAGGCCTTATTGTCGGATTGTGATTGACTCCTCTATCTCCTCATTGCTTGCAGGCTAACATACTTGGATTGTCACTTCTTGCCCACTAATTTACATCATGGGGAATACTTGAGTTTTTATCACACTTGAAGTTTTTGTCGACCAATTTATATTCTTTTCCCTTATAGATTTTTTTCTTGCAACAATATTCTAGCTATGCGCACTTAATTTATGTCGTGCTTATCGTCACCCTAATTAGTTAATACCACTAGTCGTGCATAGCATAGGCTAAGAATCGACTGAGGGGGTTAAGAATGCTTCCAACCTCAAGTTGCTTCTCCCTTAATCACACTTGAATGCCTAGGACACACATTCCCAAGCTTGCAACACACTTGTAACCTTGCTTTGGACATCCTTGATTGGCTCTTAATGGACCTATAAAATTCTCAATTTTAGGTTAAGCTTTATCTTTAATTTATTTGATAGACAATATTTATTGAGCCATTTTCTAAAGACCCATTTTCCCCCTTGTATTGCTACAAAGTCATTTGGATCGCCCTTGGCTTCCTAATCCCACTTGAAGGTAAACTTCAAATTACCTTATCTAAAAATCAACGCATGATTTTTAAGAGTTCTAGAGCTCAAAAATTAGATTTTGGATGAGAAGTTATGTCAGTTTAGGCTCCTAGGGGTCAAGCAGACAAATAGAACCTCTCAGGATATTTATGCACTTGTTTAAGGGATCCACAATTGTGTAGGTAAAAGAGCCTAAAAAATGCCAAAATTTAGCTCCGATTTTCAAAAATCAACATCCCTAATTTTTTAACTAAATGTTTCAATATATTGCAATAGACAATGTCTATGGAGATAGACCTATCTCTTGCGATAGATGGGCCTCTATCGCGATAGACGATCTCTATCATGGGTGGTTGTCTATCATGATAGATGGGTGTCTATCGTGAATTTTGCTTTATTCTGATAGATGCTATTTGTCATCTCTTGTGGCCTTCTATCTATCATGATAGATGGGTGTCTATCATGATAGATGGGGCCTAATCATGGGTCCCATCTGTGGTGATAGACAGGTGTCTATCACGATAGATGATGTCCATCTTCTTGTTGATATACTTAGGTAGTGATGTGTGTGAACACACTAGGACTGTCGGGGCCCTTTTTTCCCTCTTTAGGAGGTTTTTTTCCCTTGGCTTGTATCTATGCCTATTGCCCTAATGGGCTACTTATCTTTGTACATTCTCTAGTAATACATTGAGTATTGTGTGTTGTGCTTCAAGCATCTTCTCCATCCTTGTGTTGTTTGTGTGCTTTTGCAGATGTCTATCTCCAACAATTGGTATCAGAGTAGGTCGTCGCTTCATCTAGGGCACCGTCGACACTACTACAATTGCAGTCTCAGAATCGCACGAATTTTGGTGGGCATACACTATCACAATGCTTCTGTAGGCTATTTTGTCTTTTTGTGCCAAAGGTATATACCAGTTTTTGTTCGCCATTATAAGCGTCTCAAAGTTTACTGCAGGTCTAGCGGAATTCATCTGGGTAGTTATGTTCAACTTTTTGAGATACAGTCAATTTTTTGCATCAAGGTATTTTAGTCACCAACCATGGCTGAAAGTAGTGATGTATTCCATATGTTGGTTGTTGAGGATAAGTTGGATGGTACCAACTACCCGTTATGGGCTTATATGATGCAACATGTATTGGTTGCAAAAGGACTATGGAACATTGTGCAGGGTGTTGAAAAATGTCCTATCACACACCTGCAACTGTTACAACTGCAGGTATAGAGGCTGAGGCAGAAGGTGTCAAAGATGATGATATTCTACGGTGCTACAGTTTATGCTTCACCTACTGTAGAGCAAATTCGTTGGGATGGCAGAGATGCCCAAGCACATGCATTGATATCTTTGTCTGTCAAACGTGTCATTATTCCTCATATTCGCTCTTGCAGAACAACTAAGGATGCTTGGGATACACTTACCACATTGTACCAAGCTAGGAATGAGGCTCGTGTTGCTTACCTCTGAAAATAGTTGGAGAGTGAGCACATGAATGAAGGTGATTCTATGGACAGTTTTCTAACAAAGATCAAAGACTTGAAGGAAGATTTGATTTTTGCTGATGAGGTTATACTACATAGCTCACTTGTGCATACCGTTCTGAATGGTCTTCTTGATTCATATAAGAGTTTTGCTTCTACTCTTCGGTTAATGATGAAAGGCAATCCAAATACCTTGTCATTTAAGGACTAGTCTCTGTTTTGTTGCAGGAAGATCATGCCAGGCAGAACAGGTCCATTATGCATGTTGCAGATCAAGCTTTCCTAGCTAGTTAGAAGGGAAAAGGAAAATGGAGCTCTTCAACTAGTAAGCAGAAATCTGCAAATGCTGCACATTCAAAGAAGGAAGATAAAGATGAGAAGAAATCAGAAAAGCAAAAATTGTTTTGCAAGTATTATAAAGGGAATGATCATACTGCTAAAGAGGCAAAGAAGAAAGAGGTTGGAATGGTTGTTGTAGAGGCCTCTACACCAAAAATAGAGTCTGCTAATCTTGTGCAAGAAGAAGAATGGGCGTTTACTACTATCTGTAGTTTTGACCCATCTTCTCATGAGTAGTGCATGTCTGCACTAGACTCAGATGTTTGGTATTTTGACAGTGGGGTGACCAAACATATTACCTCGCAGCACAGTTTCTTCTCTTCACTCGAGCCTACCCCTACAGGGAATACTGTTACATGCGCCAATAACTCCTCTTATCATGTTATGGGAGTTGGTAAGATCATTTTGACTACTATTAATGGTAGTTCTTTCACTTTCTCAGATGCTTTATTTGTGCCAGGGATCAAGAAGAACTTGTTATCAGTTTCTGCATTAGCAAAGATTGGCTTGGTTGTGAAATTTGTTGATGACAGGTGTACAGTTCATGATCTGTCAAATGACGATGTGGTTATTGCTTCTAGCATTTTATGTCGTGGGTTGTATAAGCTCATAGACTATGAAAGATCTTTGAATGATTTGGCATGTGCAGTACATGATTCTCAGGCTATGCTAGATGCAAAGCTTTGGCATGCACGCTTTGGCCATCTGAATTTTGCTAGTTTGCTACGCGTGCAAAAATCTAAAATAGTGTCCTCTTTGCCCAAACTTGAGGCACCTCGAAAACATGTTTGTGAAGGATATATTTTGGGCAAAATGTAGCGTTCCTCATTTCCAAAAGACGGTTTAGTTCAGGCTACTCAGAAATTGCAGCTTGTACATAGTGATGTTTGTGGTGCTATGCAGACACCTTCTTTTGGAAATTATCTTTACTTCATGACTTTCATTGATGATTTTTCTAGGCATGCATGGGTATATCCATTGAAGGCAAAGTCTGAAGTGTTCATGTGCTTCAAACAGTTTTTGGTTTTGGCTGAAAATCTGTCAGCATGTAAAATGGGCACCCTCCGTTCAGATCGAGGGGGGAAATATATGTCTTCTGATTTTAATGCATTTCTGGCTGAACGTGGGATAAAACACCAGTGTACAGTGCCGTATACACCTCAATAGAATGGAGTTGTTGAACGAAAGAACAGGTCACTCATGGAGATGGCGAGGTGTATGGTCAAGAGTCAGGTTTTACCACATAGTTTCTGGCTTGAGGTTGTCATGTGTGCAGCATATGTACTTAACAGGTGTCCCACTAAAGCGCTGCAGTCTATCACTCCATATGAGGCTTGGCATGATTGCAAGCCATCTATTGCTCATTTGTGTGTTTTTTGTTTTTTGGCATATGCATTAGTGTTTGAACAAAAACGTAGAAAATTGGATGATAAAGTAGTAAAATGTATTTTTGTTGGGTACAGTTTTGAAAGTAAAGGCTATTGTCTCTATCATCCACAGACTAAACGCATTCTGGTTAGCCGTGATGTTGTTTTTGTGGAAGATGCTATTCAACCATTGCTTTCATGTACTAAGGAGACATTTGTTAGCTCCAAAGACATGTATGATACTTTGCTGCCTCTTTTTATAGTTGGACAGTCTAGTGCTGATCCCAATGAGGCAACTTCTCAGCCTTTGTAGGTTTCATGTGATGATGTAGATCATTCCATTTCTGATGTAAATTTACATGATGCACTAGTTGATGAGAGAGCTGATATTGAGCAGGCAAAAACTATGCCAAAATGGCTGGTGCATACTTTGCGTGACAGCAAATTAGATGCAACTCTGTCATATCGTACTCATTCAAGCTCTCATAGTGCCTCTTTTGCATTAGATTGCTATGCTATGGCTGCTTCTAGTCTCTATGATGAGAATGAGCCTCTTTCATTTGATGAAGCACGAAATTCAGAAAATTGAATGGCTACTATAAGTGGGTATACAAGCTGAAGCGTAAGCCTGATGGTACAGTTGACAGGTATAAGGCTATACTTGTTGCTATGCGCAAGAAAGAGGCATTGATTTTGATGAGACCTTTGCACCTACTTGTCGAATGACTAAATTCGTAGCATCTATGCACTTGCAGCTCATCATGGTTGGAATGTACATCAGTTGGACATTAAAACAGAATTTCTGAATGGTGACTTGCATGAAGAAGTGTATGTTTTCGTGGCTTTGTGCAAAAAGGGCATGAAAACCAAGTGTGCAGGTTAAAGAAGGCATTATATGGTTTAAAGCAAGCACCACGTGCTTGGTATGAGAAGATACATGCCTATCTGATTGCACATGGTTTTGAGAACAGTCCAACGGAAAGCACCTTATATGTTAAGCGTGCTAATGATGTGCTTCTGATCATTGTTGTCTATGTTGATGACATGCTGCTCACTAGACCTATTAAGAAGCATACTGCTGATTTTAAGGTTGATTTGCATGCCTCATTTGAGATGTGTGATTTGGGGCATTTGCATCACTATTTGGGCATTCAGTTTATGCAAGTTGATGGTGAAATGGTTTTGTGTCAAACGAAATATATTGACACATTATTGCAGTGTTTTGGCCTTGAAGATTGTAAGCCTATTGCCACTCCTATGGAGACAGGTTTACGATTGAGTCTTCATGATGTTGGAGATGCATTTGATGTTGTTCTCTATCATCACGTTGTTGGATGCTTGCTTTACTTATGCATTACTTGGCCAGATATTTAGTTTGCTGTCTCACAGATGAGTAGGTTTATGCATTGCCCAGGAGACAAGCATTGGCAGGCGATTAAGCTCATTTTTCGCTACTTGAGTGGTACTCGGCTACTTGGGTTGTTTTATCCCAAGGGGGGATCACTATTGCTAGATTTGCATGCTTTTTCTGACTCTGATTGGGCTAGTTGCTATGAAACTCGTGTGTCCACTAGTGGCTTTTGCTTCATGCTTGGTAGCTCATGTACATCTTGGTTGAGCAAGAAGCAGCCTACTGTGGCCACTTCCAGTTGTGAGGCTGAGTATAGGGTAGCTTTCACAGCGACTGTTGAATGGGTGTGGCTAAGACGCCTTATGGCTGATTTGGGTGTTGGTTAGTCTTCTGCCACCACCATCTTCACTGATAGTCAGAGTGCATTGGCAATTGTGAGGAACCCTGTGTCCCATGCTCGCACTAAGCACATTGAGGTGCATTATCACTATGTCAGGGAGAGGGTTCTCTACTGGGGAGATCAGCTTGGCATATGTGCCCACGCAGGAGAACATTGCAGACCTTTTCACGAAGGCTCTGCCTAGGGAGAAGTTTGAAGCTTTCTGCAAAGCTTTGGGATTACTTCCTTTTGTGGAGTGATTTCCACATAGCTTGGTACTTCCTTATATATGAGTGCCAGCTCTTTGTTCACCACATCATTCCAAGGGGGTATTTGTTGATATATTTAGGTAGTGATGTGTGTGAACACACTAGGACCGACGGGGCACTTTTTTCCCTCTTTAGGACGTCCCCCCCCCCTTGTATATATGCCTATTGCCCTAATGCGCTACTTATCTTTGTACATTCTCTAGTAATACATTCAATATTGTGTGTTGTGCTCCAAGTGTCTTCTCCTTCCTTGTGCTATTCGCGTGCTTCCGTAGACGTCTCTCTCCGACACTTCTATCATTTGTCATGGATTTTGATCTATCACGATAGACTGTGTCTATCACGATAGATGGTCTATGTCGCAAGGGGTCGTTTGTCACGATAGATGGGTGTTTGTCATGATAGATGGCATCTATTGTCTATCATGGATTTGATTTGTTGCAATAGAGGGGTCTCTATCATGATAGATGCATTTGCCACGATAGATGGTGTCTATCGTGATAGAGGGTTGTCTGTCATCTGTCATCTATCATCTATCATGGATTTGATCTAATGTGATAGACCATAAAAACACAAATTTTTAGGATATTTGTAGTGATTTCGGATGCTCTATTGGCGCGGTCTATTGTGCCATGCATGAAAACATAAAATACCAAGTTTTGTTGAGATATCAAGCTCCAGTTGTGATGATCGAGGATGACACGTATCACTTTTTCATTTCTTTGACATGTATAGTGGTCACACGAGTATATGTTAGGGATACTTTAGTGAGCTTTACTATATTCATCTACCAAGAATGATGGCACACTTGTTTCTTGCCGGCTCATTCATTCACAGACATTAGGTTTTTCCATATGTAATGTTCTTTATATATTGCACTAGTTGTATTATTGTATTAGGCCATTCTTGTATATTCCTTTTATGTAATTGAAAAATAATAAGATCATTCTTCCTTGGATCAATTTGTGTGTGTGCTCCTCTTTGAGTGTGAGAGTGTGTGCATGAGATCTCTTCCTTATCCCCTTCCTTGTGACTTGGTATCAGAGCGAGTGCAGCTGTAGAGAGCCCATGGAAAACACCCACAATGATGACTATGGAAGAAGGCGTGGAGAAAGCATGACTTGCAAATGACCTCAAATTGCTACAAAAAATTATATCCATCTCGACCTCCATTTCGAGCCCGCAAGGTGAGGCTCATAGAAAAATCAAGTTAGTCTGCAAAAATGTAATTTGTTTTCTATTTGCCAACACTCACATATTTGAGATCCAAAATTTGAAGCAATTCTCTGAATTGTTGATACGCAAAAACTATGTTTTTTCTGAGATCAAACTGTCACATAACAATGTGGCCAAATTCAAGCGGAGGTACCTCTTCTAGTGTTTTTGTGGTATTGCGAATTGTTGAAGAAATGGAAAGTGCAGATGGAATGAGTCAAATTATGAGTGATACGCTAGACAAGAACAACTTCCATGCTTGGAGATTCAAAATGAAAAATTTCATGATGGGAAAAGGCTACTAGAAGTACATCAAAGGAGAGAATAAAAATGCTCCACAATCACCAGAGAGGAATCAGACTCTAGAAAGGTTAAGAGCATACAAAGAATGGAATCAAGGAGCACGAAAGGTAATGTATTGGCTATCTACTATGGATAACATGATTGGGCACATACAAGATGCCAAGACTCCGAAAGAGACTTGGAATAGTTTGGCCACATTGTATGAGACCAATACAAAGGCACAAATGTTGCAACTCAAGAGTGAGCTACATACACTAAAGAAAAAGGGCATTTTACTAAGTGACTACACCCTGAAAATCAAAAGCATATGTGAGTCACTTGCATCTATTGGCATGAATGTAAATGATGATGATCATGATGATGATGATGATGATGATAAGGTGGAAGTGTGCCTTTGTGGTTTAGGAGTTGCATATAAGCAGTTCAAAACTTCTATACAAACCACAGAAAATATTTTGAATTTTTTTGATTTGGTGTCCATGTTGATTAATGAAGAAAAGAATCTTGGTGAGGACTCAAACTCCCAAGGAAAACCTATTTTTGAGCTAGTATTCTACTTTGGTAGAGAAAGAGGCAGAGATAGAGGTCTTGGAAGTGGAAGAGGAAACAATAACCAAGACCAAGGTTAACATCAGAATCATACAGGAGGTAGAGGATACTTTTGAGGTAGGGTGAGCCAAATAGAACGTAGAAATTTGCAAAGAAATGATTCAGGTAATGACAGTAAAGGATGTTGGAATTGTGTTAAACCTAGACACTTTGAACGTGATTGCAAGTTGAAGAATCAAAATAACAGAAGGCAGCAAAACAACTATGCATCCACGTGCAGATGATTCTAAGAAGTTGTTCATGGTCCAACATCACATGATGAATATGATGCCCGGTAAAGTTTCAAAATCAAATGTTAATGTTTGGTATGTTGATTCAGGTGCTTCAAATCACATGACCGGTCATGCAGAATGTTCTATTAGCTTACAAAAATTGCCAATTCTTGGATATGTTGAAACATGTGATGACACATCACATCCTATCAAGCATACAAGAAACATAGCACTATCTATGGAGGACGGGAAGGTAAAACATCTTGTTGATGTGCTCCATGTTCCAAATATAACAAAGAATATGGTTTCTATTGGACAAATGGCTAACCATGCATTACAAGTCAGGTTCAATGATGATGGATTATATGTAGAAGAGTACAAACAGGATGGAAGATTGATTGCCAAAGGAAACAAAGTGGGTAGGATGTTCACCTTAAATGTGAAAATTCCTAAAACGAATGCAACCATGTTTGCAAACGGTGCAAGAGTTATTGTTGATATAGGGATCTGGCACAAACGAATTGGACATGCAAATTTGTAGATGGTAAAATTGATGCAGTCAAAGGAGATTGTTAATGGACTACTGAATTTCATGGTTGCTGAAATGCAAGCGGTATGTGCAACATGTCAATTAAGTAAACAATCAAGAGCACCATTTTCTCATGACAAGCATGTTAGTGAGAATGTGCTAAAATAGTATATACACATATTTGGGGTCTTGCAAAGACCACATCTATGGGTGATTGCAGGTTTTATGTTACTTTCATTAATGACCATACACGAAAATTATGGGTATATTTCATGAAAGAGAAGAGTGACATGTTCACTCACTTCTATAATTAAAAGTTTATGGTGGAAAAGCAGACAAGAAGGTATATTCCGACATTAAGATCTAATGGAGGAGGTGAATATATGTCCAACGAGTTCAGTAGCTTTCTAAAAAGTCAAGGAATTTGACAACAATTTTCATGCAGGTACACACCACAAAAAAATTGTGTTGGTGAATGCAAAAATAGACATATTGTAGAAATAGCAAGAGCCTTGATGGTTGAGAAGAATATTCTTCATTGTTATTGGGAAGAAGTTGTGCACACTGGTGTATACATCATGAACAAAACTTCGACTGCTATTGTACATCAAGTTACACATGAAGAGAAGTTTAGATGTAAAAAGCAACTTATCACATATGAAAGTATTTGGTTGTATTGCATATGTACATGTTCTAGATGATTTGAGGACAAAGCTTGTTCCAAAGGCAAAAAAATGTATCTTCATTGGGTACTCCCTTGAGTAAATATAAATGGTATAACCCACTCACACGACAGGTGAAGGTAAGTAGAGATGTGATGTTTGATGAAATGTCAAGCTTCTATGCAGATGCCACTCAATCTTGAATGAAGTGACAAAGGAAATGCTGATAACTCAAGTGCAGAATCTCAAGTTCTGAGTGGACTTGATGCATCACCAAGAAATAGTTCAAACTTAAATACATGGAGTGGAGGATTACGTGGAAATTTGAGTCCAATAAATTCATCAACTACATCGAAGAAAGGTAAAGAAAAGCTTTCTACTATTAGTAAATCATCTATAATTTTTGAAGACATTGATGGAGATTCATGCAGTTAAGAAAAGAGCTTGATGAGGAACTTGGATTGCCCTATGTTGATAAAAGGGGAACAACAGACCCTAACCGCCTCACATGGAAGTGAGAGGCTCTTCCAAGAGGAGTTGCAAGAAGTGTAAGCAATGCACACACACCCACATCCATGAACAATGGCACCATGGCCAACGTCAAAAGGAACAAGGGAGGGCAATGCTCACACACAAGACAACCCCAAGTGCCAAACCCACACACATGGATCAACGCCTAGCACACAAGGAGAAATGTGGAAGCCAAATGAACCTTCTTTCCATTAGCATGGAGGCCAAGGGACCCCTTTTACAAATGAGGCTCTTCTTTATATAGAGAAGAAGAGAGGCATATGTGAATAAAACATGTGGTCAAAAGACCACATGTGCTAAATCAAAAAGAGGATCTTCATGTGATTTTGGGAGTTCAAAAAATAACCACCTAGAGAGAGAGAGCGTGTGGGGAGTTTCTACGTGGGTTTTTTGTACATGTTCCAAAAAGCTAATTTATTGATAAGGCTTCAGTACCATAGACTAGAGGAAATATCAAAAAGGGGTTTAGGAGAGTGTTCATATGGACATCTCCTAATTACAAAAAGAAGGTATTTTTATGAGGGCTAAAGGATGCCATAGCATGAGAAAAATTATGGGCAACCCTTATAACAACACTCCTCCCCCTCCTAGACTTTGTCGTCCACGACAAAGCAAAGAAGAGCATACATAGCTGAACCGACCCAAGGTAGAGTCTTTCGAGTCTAAAAATCTTCAAGTCTTCAATATCTGCAAAGTTTCAAGGTGATCTTCAAATCTGCAATGCTGCCAATCTTCAAGCCATCAGTCTTTCCTTCATTCTAGCAATGTTGAGCGACACAATCCCCTTGGGGGGCAGTCAGCCCAGCCTCCCTCCAATGTGCCTTCTCTCAAAGCTCCCATACCTGAAATTTAAACATACATAACAAGTAGACTGAAATGGAAAAGAAAAACAGCCACAAGATATAATTCCATTTTTAGTTTCCACTTCAAGAAGCATCGAATGAATCATGATATTCTCATGAAGAGCTGGCCTTTTCCTGCAATTTCACAAAATAAATCTCAAAGCTTTAAGAGTCCATGAGCAACAAGAGCTTGTAGATTTTCATGTTTTATATGCTTGCCATGCCACAATCCCTAAATGTGTTATCACCCAAGTGCATGTGTGACACGAAACATTGGAACTCTCGAGATAAACAATGCTCTGATACAACCTCTGGTGAGTGTGGATAAGAGTTCAAGAAGTGAAATGAACGATCCAAAAATCTGATGCAAAGGACAATTGGAATCGTCAATCAGTGGACCCAAGTGTTGTGTCTTCTTAACAAGCAAGTAGGCAAAATGTTATGTAAGCATAACGAATGTAAATGAACTTATCATTCTTCAATCATTTATGAAATGCAAACAGTATTATCCAAAGTTATTCCTGCAAATCATTTTATATGAGTCATGAAAGAATCAATGCTGGAATTTCGTGTAAGTTTAAATTGCATTATGAGATCATTGTAAAACCAGAGAATTTCTTCCCTGGCAAAAAACAAGTGCTCATTCCTTGACCTCCAAACATTCTTGTGATTCTTTATCATGCTAACAATCCTAACTGTGTTAGCTCAGAAATAACAAAAACATGAGATAAGCATTGTTCTTGTAATGCATCTGATGATTGACCTGCATGTGTTCATGTGATCATGAGAATACAAGAGTAACCAAAACCAATGAGTCATCAGCATAAGACAGAAATATAATTATTTGATCAAAGCCTGAGCATACAAACAACTAATATGTGGCCCAATTTATGTGTGATCCTCAACTCACAGCACCACCCTCAAGCTTTTCTAGTTGTGAATACTTGAAATGGGAGTAATGTGTACAAAATATGTCTAAATCCCTGCGACTCCCAATCACTCAAGGCTAAGCAAGATGAATATGATAGCATCAAAAGATTTAGTCAGTCAATATCATTAGTCTGAGAGCCCAAATGATTGAACACTTGCACTTTGGAAAATCATGTACAGCCAAGTGAGTCAACATATTGTAGTAAAAAAAAAAAAAAAAAACATAGTACCAAAACATAATGGCTGTATTGAAGTGAAAACAGAACATTTATCATATGGGCAATTACAGAAATAGAGTTCCTTTGGTCAACAGTTATGGTAGTGGTCCTTTGAGAAGACAATTTCTGAACCTGGGAGCCTCCATCAGCCTTCCTGCATGCTTATCACACTAATCATGTTGGATACCATCCGCAAGGAGAACAGTGGCAATCATTTGAGGTACGACATACACCGTTATCAATCGTCATTGTCACAACAAAGTGCCGAATATTAAACAATTTTAACCTGGTTAACCGTTTGAACCAAATACTTCATGTGGGAAATTCATAGCAGGTTTAGAAAATCCATTTGTGAACTCGACTGACTCATGGATGCGTTTCCAAAGGCTAAACTATGACTGACAGCACAAGCCCTTCAAGACTTCCACACCTATATCTGAGGCTAGACAAACAATGCATGAGTCCCAATAAAGAAGACAACACTAATGATAGCCAAAACCATTCACGTATTATTGAGAGGAGATATCCAACATGAAGTAGTCCCATACAATCTCCCCATCTGATATCTTTACATGACCAATATATGAACGGTTATGGTTAGCCACCTCGACAGTGCATAAGAATATGAGTTTTCAAAAAAATAAACTTCAAGTCATGAGGTTTGGAATGTGCTCATGTAGATAAAACGTTGTAATACACACGTATCACCTATACTGAAAATACAAGATATGAGGAGCTGCATTTTTTTTTTTTTTTTTTTTTTTTTTTGCCTTATGGGTACTTAGTCACAATATGGAAGTAGGAGTTTTAAATCACACTCAAACTTTGCGTGCAAAAATCAATGCGAGCTTTTCCCATACATGACCCATATATGCACTTGTTGACATTACGAAGAGGCCGCCTTCTACCAAACCCATCAGTAAGAGACTTTAGAGATACATTCATCACATATACAGACAATTGCTTTCAAAAAATTTGGCCTTTACATTAAAAATGATAGATGATGGTCACAAGTCTAGAAGATTTCAATTTATAATGACATGCAGCACACCAGCAATTTGTTAATTGATCATCGTTGTTCTTACAAGTAACCATACAGTCAATTAAAGGATGACTTACACAATTCACAGGAATTCTCCATGGAAGTGACAAGATCAGTGATGAACGCCATTGACACCCAAGTCCTCCATCGAACAATTTCACTTCGACACCTGGGGCATCAAAAGTTGAACAAAATTCTGATCGAAGAAATTCCTATCTATGAAGATGCATGCTTGGTCCTTGTCTGTATCACCAAATTTGCACCAAAACATATGCAATCATGACTTCGTACAATCCTACAAGATAAATATTGAAGGTGCCTGCAACGATTTGGTTCACATAGAGATAAGTAGCAACAAAGGGGTAATAGCGATGCCCTGGGATACAAAAGACCCCAACATTTGTTGTATTTGTTGTTGCCAAGAAAAAGATGACCAAGTATGAATTGAGACAGCTGCACAAGTCCGCACATTGTGGCCAGAAATCTAGCATGATCGATCTTGAAAATCTTCGTCTAAAAGTAGTACAACAGAATTCGAGAGCCTCAGCGAGAGAGGGGGTGTAAAATCCCTCATTCCACCTCCACAGACATCAGTCGTGAGCGACCTTAATTGACAGAAGTGGGATCCCCTAAAAAATGCATTTTGCCACCACAGAAGTCCGCCCCATGGGTAAGAAAGACATGGAAATGCAAAATGCAGAGTTACTGGGGCAACAAGGATGCGTATGCAAGGATAACCATGCCGCAACATTCCGTAGAAGCGGATCTCAGCACTACAGCAGTGGCCACTGAGAGGAACAAAAGATGAAGCGCAAACCCCAACTCGACCCCGGCGTAGAGTAAAAACCTGAAATGTTCGGCCCCAGCAAATCTACTACAACAGAGGAGAGACCGAAAGCTTCAATCCCTCCATGGATCAAAGGGGAAGGTGGTACATGACCCAGATCCGGGGACTCCAGAGAGGAAAAAGGCCAATACAAGCCCAGGATGAAGTGACAAGATACTCTTGGGGGAGATGATCACAACTAAAACAGACACAACCACATAATCTTGCCAGATGCGGAACAACAAGGTAGCTCAAGGCGGAGCACCACTCTGACAAAGAGAGGAGAAGGGGAAGAACCAAAAACGCTATACAAAGGAGAGAATAGGCATTTCATGCATCCAAGAGCATTTCCCAGGCCATGCGTATTGGAAAATAGAGAGAGGATTATGACGATTAGATGATGCAATTATACAAAACATGCGTGCACACATATACATTAATCCGACATCTTCTTTGTGCACCGCAGGAGGCAGAGATCACGAGGACCAATGAGAGCTCCCATAGAAGAGGAAGCAACCCAGATCGTAAAGTCTTGAGAAGGAAAGCACGGAGCAGAACAATAGCGGAAAGGAGAGAAGCCTGAAGCATGCCATGGTCGGAACATCCGCACCCCGCGACTGAACAACAGTCTTCTAGGTCCAGCCTTATTACAAAATACAGAAATGATCGCCAAATGCGCGCTAGAGATGGAAGATAAAAAAAGAACCCCTAAGGCTCGACCCCAACATTGGCTTGCACGCAGAGCGGCAGGAGAACCAAGCTCCATAGCCACCACTTGCTCAGGGGAGCTCACGGATGAGCTCAACCCAAAATGGGGGCGCGATGGACTGGACCCTCGTGGTGCCAGAAGTAGAGAGAAGGGAAGATTACTACCTTACCTAACACGTACAGTGCACCAAGACTTGATGGCGGACCGGAGGGAAAGGAAGACCATATCTCTCCCACGACTCCTGCCCTCGAAATTTGAATCAATGATTAGTGCCTCACCAACCATAAATTAAAAACTCTTTTGCCCAATGGCCAACTTTTATAGATGAGTATCTCAAAAGGGCGCTTAAATTTTTGTGTGAGTTCCCAAAGTCTGGGCGTGGATTCCCTAAACATGAGTTTCGAGTTTCTTTGATTATTTTGGGTTTTCAGAAAATGGAGAGAGGGTAAGGAAAAGAGAGACATTTACCCACCCTTTCTCCAAGGCATTCAATATGACAGAGGTGACAGAGGTGGATAGTGATGCCAGTTAGTGAATGTGTGGAAGTGTGTATGTGTGAAGTAAAGAAAGAGAGAAGGGGGTTAGGGGGTGTTTTTTTTGTGCCACAAACAAAAATAAATATCTAAACTACTCAAAAATTAAAAGAAGAGAGGTACCCTAGGCCAACCGAAGGCCACACGGATCCACAACTCAATCCAAGTGTGAGGTGCATCCACAAAGTGTAGGCACGGCAAGCTTGAAAAAACCCAACGGCTAAAGGCCGACGTCCCCGGCAATGGCGCCAGAATGTTGAGAAAAGGGGAACAACGGACCCTAACCGCCTCACATGGAAGTGAGAGGCTCTTCCAAGAGGAGTTGCAAGAAGTGTAAGCAACGCACACACACCCACATCCATGAACAATGGCACCATGGCCAACGTCAAAAGGAACAAGGGAGAGCAATGCTCACACACAAGACAACCCCAAGTGTCAAACCCACACACATGGATCAACGCCTAGCACACAAGGAGAAATGTGGAAACCAAATGAACCTTCTTTCCATTAGCATGGAGGCCAAGGGACCCCTTTTACAAATGAGGCTCTTCTTTATATAGAGAAGAAGAGAGGCATATGTGAATAAAACATGTGGTCAAAAGACCACATGTGCTAAATCAAAAAGAGGATCTTCATGTGATTTTGGGAATTCAAAAAATAACTACCTAGAGAGAGAGAGCGCGTGGGGAGTTTCTACGTGGGTTTTTTGTACATGTGCCAAAAAGCTACTTTATTGATAAGGCTTCAGTACCATAGACTAGAGGAAATATCAAAAAGGGGTTTAGGAGAGTGTTCATATGGACATCTCCTAATTACAAAAAGAAGGTATTTTTATGAGGGCTAAAGGATGCCATAGCATGAGAAAAATTATGGGCAACCCTTATAACAACACCCTATGTGAAGACTCCATGAGTAAGAAAGCCACATGTAGATGATACAAGGAGAAGTGACCTAGGACCAAGAAGATCTGGGAGGATTCAGAATTTAATGCAATGATTGACATATGACAGTTACATGGCTTGTCATTATGCCTACATGATCAAGGTAATACAAGACATTGAACCTTCTTATTTTCAAGATGCAATTGGAAATGTGAATCGGGAGAAAGCCATGGATGAGGAGATGGATGCACTTTATGGAAATGAAACATGGAAGCTCGTTCCAATCTTGCAAGGAAAGAAACCCATAGGCTGCAAGTGGGTTTACAAGGCAAAAGCACAATGTTGATGGTAGCATAAACACGTATAAATCACAATTGGTAGCAAAAGGATATGCATAGATATATGGCATTGATTATGAGAAAACATTCAGCCTTGTGGATAAAATTTCTACTATTGGAGCATTTGTTGCATTAGCTACAACAAAAGGATGGACTTTGCATCAGATGGATGTGAAGAATGCTTTCTTACATGGTGAGTTGCAGGAAGAAGTAAACATGGACCAACCACAAGGATATGAGGATTCAAAGCATCGAGAATATGTTTGTAGGCTGCAAAAGGCTTTGTATGTGCTTAAAAAAGCCCCTCATGCCTGGCATACAAGGATTATTGATTACTTAACCACCATTGAAGCCATATTCAAGAAAAGTGAGAATTATTCATGATTTTGAGGCAATTCTTTGTTTCCAAAATTTATTCTTTTTGAGTCATTTCACACACTATAACATGTTATTATCTCTTGATTGGATTATTAAATTGAGACTTTAACATTAAGCCTAATTGTATTATAAATGGAGTATTAAGGCTTTGCTAAAAACTATGAAGTTATCAAATGTAACTATTATCAATGGGAAATGAATAATTCCCAAAATTCTTGAATCAGTCTTATTGGGTTTTCTATGTGTGATGCAGATCATTCACTATATGCAAGAAAAGGTGATGATGGCATCACAATTGTGGCTATTTATGTTGATGACTTGATTGTAGGTGGTGATAATGAAGAAAGCATCAACGAGGTAAAGAAACTTCTTTTTCAAGATTTTGATACAAAAGATCTTGGTGTGATGTGTTATTTCTTGGGCGTTGAGTTTATACATACAAAAATAGGTATATGGATGTCATAAAGGCAATATACCTTGAGTATGCTGCAAAAGTATGGTATGGCTGATTGCACGCCAATTTCTATGCCATTAGATCAGAATTTGAACTTGGATACTACATCAAGTGAAGCATTGGAAAATGTTACTATGTACAAGAAAATTGTGGGAAGTTTGATATATCTGACAATTACAAGGCCTCATCTAAGCTACATTGTTCGACTTGAAAGTCAATTTATGCAGGCTCCTCGGAAACCACACTGAGATGCTTTGAGACACACTCTATGATATGTAAGTGCTACTTTGGCTTATGCATTGTTTTATGAAGCTGGTGTAGAATTGCAGGTACATGGATACACCAATGGAGATTGGGTTGGTAGTATTTCATATAGAAGATCTGCTAGTGGCTTTCTATTCTCACTTGGAAATGCAGCTATTACAGGGAGCAGTAAGAAGCAACCCACTATTGCTTTGTCGAGTACAAAGGCTGAGTATAGAGGTGCTGCATGGAAGCATGTGAAGCATCATGGTTAGAGATGTTACTTGCAAATTTAGGTGTGGAAGTGCAAAAGCGGATTGCCATCTATTGTGATAATCTAAGTAGCATTTAGTTAGCATGAAATCCTATTTGTCATGCTAGAACAAAGCATATCGAGGTACATTATCACTTCATCAGAGAGAAGGTATTAGCAGGTGATATTGATCTTGTTTATGTGAGGATACTTGAGCAAGTTGTTGATATTTTCACTAAAGTGCTTGGAGCAAAGAAGCTAAAGAAGTTTCAAAAGATGCTTGGATTAGTGGACATGACATTGAGGTTGAGGGGAGTGTTGAGATATCAAGCTCAACATGTGATGATCGAGGATGACATATTTCGCTTTTTCATTTCTCTGACATGTATAGTGGTCACGTTGGTATATGTCAGGGATACTTAAGTGATCTTTACTAGATTCATCTATTGAGAGTGATGGCACACTTGTTTCTTGCCAGCGCACTCTTTCATGAACATTAGGTTTTTCCTTATCTTGTTCTTTATATATTGCACTAGTATTGTTGTATTAGGTCATTCTTGTATATTCCTTTTATGTAATAGAAGAAGAAGAAGATCCTTCTTCCTTGCCTCAATCTATGTGTGTGCTCCTCTTTGAGTGTGAGAGTGTGAGTGAGATCTCTTCCTTATCTCCTTCCTTGTGAAACTTTTTCTATCTATCACAAGGTCGTCATCTCAAAAACCGTGTAGAGCTCTGTTGTACGTGCAAAAACGCCCAAAGATGGTGATAGAGCTAAAAGCTACACAAATGCTGATAAACAACAAGAAAACTGAATGCACTAAAGCTCTCTCTCTCTCTCACACACACACACAAATGGAATGAGGGGAATGAGATTGGGAAGGGAATATGTCCAAAAATTGAAAATTTCAACTAAGGAGGAGATGGAGGTGGGAGATGGTGAGGAGGATGATGATGATGGTGATGAAGGAGGTAAGAAAAAATGAAAAGTAAAGAAATACCTATGACTTCAACATCACAACTCTATGTCTTACCATCACACGCTCGTCCTTGAAGCTCTCCTCCCGACAACGATGCCTAATTTGGTGTCACTCTAGCACAATGGCAAGCACCAATGTGAGGAGATCCACCTCGTAATTATTAATCCATGGAGATGTGAGGGTGGTATGACAACCATGAGCAAGTGGAGTGCACAAGTGAGTGAGTCAGAAGGACACAAGCATGCACACACATGCATACACCAAGTAAGACAAAGAGAGGAACAATGGGATGCTTTCAATTACAAAAGATCTCTATTACAAAAGCTTCAATCTCTACCAAGCCAACCTCAAAAATAAGATCTCTAGCTCTTTTTATAGTTTTTCACTAGCTTTGGCCCTATCGAGAAGTAATGTCTGGCCTAGTTAAAAATTAGGTTTCAAGGGTTATTTGAGGGCTCAAACAGATTCTAAGAATTATGAAAATGGCTATGTAGACACTTCTAATACTCATCAAGCTCAAGGACTCCTTGGATTGAACAAAATGGAGTCTAATCTACCAAAAAAAGTACTTACATTGTGAGCATAGTGATGATGATCACTGTTTGATGTAAAGTACATTTGAAAAATTGGTTGGGCCTTATTGCTAGATCATCTTTGACTGCTTTTCCCTTTGCTCTTCTCTTATGAGACTCTCTTGTCTATTGAATCCGGATTGATGGCCAACACTATATGTGCTAGTTGGAAAGATTGAGTATTTCATGTCATTATCACTATAAGTTTTATACCTTTCCTCTTCTAGGGTCATCTTTAGCTTGCCCAAATTTCTAGAGGCTTGATCTTGTGCCTTCACTTTTTCAAATGATTCCTTCAAGACTGTGGCTTATCTTTCCAACATCCTTGAAGAACATTCTTCTTCTACTATGTTCTTACAAAGCACTAAAGGGCTTTGATGTGCAGAACAAGAGGAGCAAGATGGAGATGGAGGCAGAGAGAAGAGAAGAGAGATGTGCATACATTTGTGGAAGCCTCAAAACCCACATAATGATTTTCGTGAGGCAATGCTCTTTAAATGATGTATATATATGAACATAGGGGTAAGGTCACATGAACCTTACATCCCCAATAATCTCGTTTGAAACCTTCATGTCTTGAGCCCTTCTTCTCAACCTCAATATCTTGAACCTCATTCTCATCCATGCTAGGTATCTTGAAACCTTAATCTGGTGCTTCCATTGGAATGTTGATTCCGAGATATTTCCAATGGTACCTTATACATTTGAATCCAACCTACAAATTGGGAGATACACTAATGTTTATTGGAATAAATTCTCAAAGGGGCGTACACTATGTTTTTATACCATTTTAAAACACCCAACATCCTTTTCTAGAGGCCATTGGGTGCCATGAGACTTTTAAAATCTACCCACCTTGCCCAAGCCTAGTTCCTAGGCTCTATTGATAACTATTGTAACTAAGGGGAATCGAACTCATGACCTACAAGCTAGGAGTGTGATAGGCTAAACCATTGCCCTAAAATCCATGGTTGAGTATTACTTCCTAATCCTCCCTCTTAGGGTGTGGTTCAACAATCTCTTGCATATCATATCTCTAGTCTAACATTATCTCTTTCACCTTATCCTCATCAATTAAATGCTATTCTTGGATATTATATGTCCTAGAATTTTCCCATACTTAACCATGAACATGAATTAAGCACACTCTTTTAGCTCTACCATTTTCAAATATCAAATCAATTTCAAGGATTTGGATGTGTCTTCTTTCTAAGAATGAGCATCGATTTTCAACATGTACCTCTACAATTTTCTTAAGAAACTCTTTGAACATGTGACACATGAGTCTTTGGATTTGTAGGGGGCCCACTATGCTAAAAGGAAGATTGGGATTATACTCCAATTTTGGACAACATTTAGTTGTCTCGTGAGTGGTCTCCCTAGAACCATCTCATAGTTGCTAGCCTCATTGAAACTATAGATTGGTAGTGTGCTTGGATTTTACACCACATGTCATCACCTTAATGTCTTAGTCATGTGGATTGCATAATCAGTTTTCATCATTTTTTCCATATTTTTTTGTAGTTGTGGCTAGTCCAACTCCACTACTAGTATTTCCTTGGGTGTATGCCCATGCAAAGACAAGTGCTTCCTTCATCTACCTCTCTATTTGCTCCTACTTTCATGATGGGCTTCTATTGTACCTCCCTTCTTTTTTTTACTCGCTCCATCTACATGTCCATCTTGGGATGACTATACACCTTTATGTCACAAGGAAGGAGGAAGAGAGCTCACACACACACACTCACTCTCAAAAAGAGGAACACACACACAGATTTAGGCAAGGAAGAAGAATGATCTTCTTCTTCTTCTTCTTCTATTACATAAAAGGAATGTACAAGAATGACCTAAAAATAACAATACAACAAGTGCAATATATAAAGAACAATACATAAGGGAAAATCCTAATGTCTGAGAATGAGTGAGCTATCAAGAAAACAAATGTGCCATCACTCTCAGTAGATAAATCTAGTAAAGCTCAATGAAGTATCCCTGACATATATTGATGTGACCACTATACATGTCAGAGAAAAGAAAAAGTGATATGTGTCATCCTGGATTATCTCTTGTTGAGCTTGATATCTCAACACTCCCCCTCAAGCTCAACGTCATGTCTTGTAATCTACGAATCTTCCAAAACTTCTTCAGCTTGTCTACTCCAAGTGCTTTAGTGAAAATATCAGCAACCTACTCATCCATTCTCACATAAACAAGATCAATATCACCTGGCAATGCCTTCTCTCTGATGAAGTGATAATGTACCTCGATATGCTTTGTTCTAGCATGAAAAATAGGATTTCATTTTAACTGTATGCTGTTAAGATTATCACAATGGATGGTGATATGCTTTTGCACTTCCACACCTAAATCTACAAGTAGCATCTCTAGCCATGATGCCTCACATGCTGCCATTACAACACCTATATACTCAGCCTCTGTACTCGACAACGCAACAGGGGGTTGCTTCTTACTGCTCCATGTAATATCTACACTCCCAAGTGAGAATACAAAGCCACTAGTAGATCTTCTATTTGGAATGCTACCAGCCCAATCTGCATTAGTGTATCCATGAACCTACAATTCTACACCAGCTTCATAAAACAATGCATAATCCAAAGTAGCACTCACATAATGTAGAGTGCACCTCAGAGCATCTAAATGTGGCTTCCTGGGAACCTACATGAATTGACTTTCAAGTCCAATAGTGTAGCTTAGATCATGCCTTGTGATTGTGAGATATATCAAACTTCCCACAATTTTCATGTAAATAGTAGCATTTTCCAATGCTACTATGTACATGAATTCTTAATTTCATAGTATTTCATTTCCTAATTTTTATAGTATTTCACAGTATTTCATTTACTAATTTCCTTTTCCATTTAATTCTTATTTTTATAATTCTTCTATTTTTCTTTTATTTCATTTTTTGACTTATTTTATCTAAATATTTTACTTTATTTTGGGTTTTTCTATTTTCTATTTTCTTTTACAAAATTTTAATCACAAGTTCCTTTTTCTATTCTAAAAACTATTTCTTTTCTTTTTAATGTATATTTCTATTTTTAATTTCTTTGTCTTTTTAATTTAAATAATTATTAATTATTAATCAAAAAATTAACTTTAATAAAGAAATAACTTCAAAAAAAAAAATGAAAAAAGTAATTTCAAAAATTTATAAAAAACAGTCAAAATTCTATCTCTCTATGTCTCTCTCTTTATCTATCTATCTATCTCTAGCTCTCTCTCTCTCTCCCTCAATCACACTTGATCTTAGTCAGTAGTGCATGTCTCTAATTATCTCTCTCTCTCTCTCTCATCCCATAGAAGCATCTTCCTCTCTCTTCTCCAACGATAGATCGTTCTAAAATCAACTTCCTCTCTCTTCTCTAACAACACATCTTCCTTACAAGCATGAATAGATATGCACAATGTGATCTCTCTCTCTCTCTATCTCTCTCTCTCTCTCTCTCGCATTCTACACTTATAGAAGAAAACACATAAAATGATTAACACACAAATATACACGCATATATATACACACAAATGCACATGCATACACTTTCACTTAACTTCACGTAATATACACACTCAATTACACACATTACATGCAACCACACACACACACACAACTTAACATAACTCACCCGTATTCTTTTTTGTTTTTGTTTTATAATTTTATTTTGTATTTTGTTTTTATTTATTTTAATATTATTTTAATTTTAATTTTTCCTTTACACACACACACACACACACACACATATATATATATATATATATGTGTGTGTGTGTGTGTGTGTGTGTGTATGTATGTATATATATATAGGCATACACACATAGGGATATACATACATAATCATGAACACACATCCACACACTCACTTATATGCACATACACACACGTATTCATAAACACTTTTACATTCACATAGTCACATTTTGTTACACTTTTGTAATCACGCATTCACACACAACTACCACATAGACAACACATATAAACACACATATAGATAGATTTAGACACATATGTATAAATAGACACATAGGGTTTTTCATATCCATAAATACACACATAAAACATTGAACACATAGATACACACATGTAGATTCATTCATAATTCACATGTACCACATACATGCATACAACTACATGTTCATCCATACACACAAAAGCACATATATGCACATACATGTGACAACACTTGGACACTTAAATTTAAATGCATTTCAAGATATAGAAACCTAATCGCATAGCACATTACCATACATAATCACATACAACACATAAAAGCATGCTTACTCACATACATAGACACTCATAAACACACATAGGCACAATGCTTTGATTATACATTCACATAGATATATGCACATATTAAGACACATATATGCTTATACTTAGACACACATAAGCACACACACATACACATATAAACATATTACACTTGAGTACACACAAAACAAACAACACACACATGATCATGATCACACACACATAGATGCATATAAACACAAATACACAAAATCACAAAATCACAATCACATTAAACACCTATGCAATAGAACTTCCATTTTATGCAAATTCAGATTCTAGCAAGAAAGTAAACTTCAAGTTACTCAAGTTATAATAAGAATGCATTCGAACAACATATTACTTATAAGTTAGAAATCACTTATAAACCCCATTTATACGTTCCAAGAACAATCTTTTCTATGTACTCCTTTCAAAGCTAGACATTATTTTATATAAAAGTTCTAATGCTTTGTACTTAGGCACTCATTAGGAAATTCAACTAGCTCCCTTATTGCATGGATCCGCCTCATCTATATTGCATATAAATAGCTAGCATTGGTTTCGTGACCACAACTAACCCATGGATAACGTTTTTGTTCTTTTATCTTTCTTTATTTTTATCTTTATTTTCAGCTTCACAACAACCATTATTGTATTGTGTCTTTCTTCTCTTCTTTATTCTTTACCTATGCTTTTTTTGGGGTGGGAGAAGGCATGAACTTCTTATCTACTAGTTAGGAACCTTTGTAATTTTTTTTGTTAAATGAGAAAAGTCTTACCCTAATCAGAGATGAGGATCTAGAGACATGCACTAGTAGGAACTAGGATTTCACTAGCCAAGTGTTTCAAATACTATGCATAGCCTATCTATATAAAACAATTCCCTTTTTTTCTAATAAGAGCATCAAGTCTAGATTGCCATATCTAGGTATTTATGATGTCTATAAGGTATTTAAACCTATTCTCTCTAGCATACATGAACTTATTGGTGTTCATGATCTTAAATTCTCAAAATTAAAATTTTTTTTTTATGCTAGAAATTTGTGAAATTCATAAAATAAAAAAACAAAACAAAAACAAAAATAAAACAAAAGAGAATTGAAACAGAGTACATTCACCTAATTATTAATCATCTTTCCTGCCATTATCTTTATCTATCAGTAATCCATCATTGATCTCATACTCATTAGTCATCCTACGCTTGAATAATTTTATGTGCTTTCCTGTAATCAAAGTTCTAAGGGGAGTGCCATCAAACTCGCGAAGTGCATACATTTCATTTTTTATAAACTAACACACTCTGTAAGGACTAAACCATCTCTTTGTTCATTTCTTTCTTGCATCATACTGGGAATCAATAGTACAAAAATATCATACACCAATACCCAATCCCAAATCTCAATTGATGAGGCCTAAGTCAATGTGTTTCACCAAAATATAATTTGTTCTTCAGGCACAAATCCTTCAATTTTTGTAAAACTTCATTTGAATTCTCTTTTCCTTGTTCTAACAACTTAATTCTTAACCCTAATAGTTCTTCTCTTGACAAATTTTTATTCTAGGGTAAAGTTATCTAAGTCAGTATTCGAGTATGGATAGAGAATACTTGTTTCTTCTAGTACATTAGCTTCTCAAATATAAACATGTAGTTCTAGTATATGTCATCCTATCTGCCCATAATGCAAATGGAAGATATCTCAACCAGTACTTTATGTCTCCATTGCAGGCTTTTGAGATAGACTTCACAATTGAAATATGATCTCATTAGCTTCAGTGTTATAGGAAATAGTTAGAGACAATCGATTTCCATATCTATCAGAGAATTCTCTTACCTTCCTAGCATCCAATTTTCCCCGATTTGCAACTACTTTCTCTACATATCCAAATCATGAAACCACTTCTCTACATTATAAGTAGTATTATAATGGAGGGATTGACCTTCCACATGATTCTTCAAGTCTTCTCTATCCAAGTCAATATATTGCATCTTATCAGTTCCTTTGGGCATGGTTACAAGATCAACCACCCATTTGTAATGAATACAAGGAGGCTAACTTGGATGTAAAGGGCCCCTATGTTTGATCAAGAAATGTATTTGACAAGTGGCACAAGTGCTCACAAAGTCTCGAACATTCATGTACATCCTAGGCCACCAATAGCTTTCCTTAATCTTTTCGTATGTTGCCAAACATCGCTTGTGACTTGCCCGCAAGGCCTCATGCATATCGATCATGCTTTGACTTGAAAATTTTTCTATCCTTAAACTTGTTGGGGGTTTTTTACCTTTCCTCTAATGTGTTGCCAAATAAATATGTCCTTAAGGAAAAAGTTGTAAGCCTTTTTCTTGATTTTCTTGAATCTATTTATGGAACAACTTGAGGAAGGTCTCAAAATCTCATATATTATCCCATTTCTTTCCATTGTCCATCATATTACTCATTTCAGAATTGTATGTAAACATATACTTTCAAATCATGATGCATCATGTTTATTTCTCATTCTATTGCATCATCTGAATCATCATTTCATTTTGCTCTCGAGAGCATATTAGCAACAACATTTAACTTACGAGTTATATGTACAAAATCTGGATTTATAAATTTGACACATGATATCCTCTAAAGCATCGCAATATCTAAAGTTGATCAATTTTATATCATTCCAATTACTATAAGATAATCAATTTCCACAATCTTGTTAAATCCAATAAAGTACTCTTTATCTAATTTCAGTCCAGTTACCAATCCCCATAGCCCTCTTTTTATTTGAGAGTGATTCCTTTGAGTGTCATGCAAGATCTTTGCACCAAAATAAATTGCATATCATCATCCCTCATTGTCATCTTGACCAATGACCTAGATTATCCCAATAGGACTAGTATCAATGGTTAAGATGATTGGTTTTTTGGCTGAATAATCTACTCATTTTAGAATTGGAGCTCCAATAAGCAGATGTTTTAGTTTTCTCATAGCTTTTGAGTGCTTCCCAATCCACATGAATGTCCTACAATCAAGACTTTATTGATGCCAAAAACTGATTTTTTCAAAGAGAAGGTCAATCCAACCTCTTAAAATCTTTCAAAGATCTTTTTACAATTACATATGTGGTCGATGATAAACTTCCTACATCCAGAAGCATCCTTCATCACATCTTTCACTCTTTCCTCACAACCTTTTATTGGAATATCATCAATATAAGGCATCTTCATATGTGGAATAAATTCATGTAGGAAATTCATTGCATTCATCACATGAGCCATGGAATTTGTGGCTTTTTGTGGCAAAGTAGAACGATCATTTTATACCCACACAAGAGATGGTAGAAGCTCCACAAGTAGTGGAGCTATTTATACATGTCTTCATATTGCATGTATTACTAGTGTTTTAGAGTTCTTGGTAAGCCTCCAAGAAAATTTAGAAATAACAAAAGCCAAGATGCAACAAGCAGCTAATAGGGCAAAAGAATATGCTGATAGGAAAAGATATCCTAGGAAAAGATCTCCTAGAGTATTTCTAGAGGGAGATAGATTTTTTCTTCAAGTATCAACAAGAGAAACTTCACTATCCACAAGGAACTACACTAAGCTTTCACCAAGGTTTTGTGGTCCTTGGAAGATAGATAAGAAGCTTATTGATTTTGCATACCGATTAGAGCTTCCTCTAGATTGCAAAGTCCATCCAATGTTTCATCTCAATAAAATTAAAAAGTATATTTCTAAGGAGGATAATCTAATGGAGGTTATTGTTTCTTTTTAGGAAGGTGACAACACAAATCACTCTCTAGATAGGACACTAGATAGAAGACAAATTAGATTGAGAAACTGTGTCATCCAACTAATAGCCTGGAGAGGACTATTGCTTATAGATTCTACTTGGGAATTAGAAGCTCTTGATTGCAAGTACTTTCCCTCATTGATCATTGAGGACAATGTTCTTTAGGAGGGGGAGAGAGTGTTAGACATTGGTCTATAGAGACCTCTATATGTGTGTGAGACAAGGGCTAAGGTTAGCCAAGGTCCCTAGCTTGGGGGTGTAAGCCGCCAGATTGGCAATTGTAAAGCTTTTTCTTTTCATATTCCGCATGAACCGAAAGGTCGTTGCGAAGAGATGTAACCATTTATAAATCAATGAAAGGACGCTTCGGTAACAACCAGAAGAATCGCCAGACTATCTGTCTGGGCGATTACATTCTGTGGAGTTCCGTTGTGTTATGTTGGAAAATTCTGAGTAGTACTGTGTTATTTCGCTTTTGTTTGATTATCGTCAATTGTGTTTAACGATGTTCCAATAAGTAAGACTTGTGAGTCTGTATTACGGTAATGAATAGCTTCTGTGCTGTGTAATGAGAACGTATTAACCAGAGCATAATCGGTAAAGTTGTGGAAGAACTAGCAATAGTCTGAGTACAGATAGTAATACGGTGAGAGAACGAACTAGAGTTTGGAGATTAATTCGTATTAACAGAGATTTAAACATTAAGTACTATGGTGTGAGTGATTAATCGGGAAAATCAAGTATAAGGCCTCTGATTATTCAGACCCCTTCCACTCCCAAGAACCCGAAAAGAGCTTAATCGCGTCTCTGACGGCAACGCGCATTTAACACTGGCGCCGTCTGTGGGAAGGTGGCAATAGAGTGTTGCAAAGTGATTCTGGGAATGTGGCAATAGAGTGTTACAAATTGATTGTAGGAAGGTGACCATAGATTGTGAATCAACAGTAAGGTGGAGTAGTACGTAAGTGTTGCAAAGGTGATATATGCCGGTTACTCGGTCCGGTGAGTCGTATCTGAAGTATAGGCGAGACCGACACCCTTGGGCGGTACCGAATTTGTTAAGGAAACCCTCAAGAGGCAGAAGCACAGATCGCTTAGGTCCGGTCGTCGAAGAAGCGAAGCACGTTAGTAGTGATTCCTGTAGCATTCCCGGTGGACCATACTATAATTCTGGTAGATTTCGGTGTAATTTTGACACAGTCTGCAGAAGATACAGTAACTTTGGAGTCTACAAGGACGCAGTGTGTAGTTGATCCGACACCGTCTGGTCAGAATTCGAACGCGACTGAGGATAGAGGTGTCTTGCCCAGAGAAGTCATTGAAGGTGAAAGAATACTCTGGGTTGGGGAAAGTTCCACTAATTCCGGTGGCAGCTCGGTCCCAGTTGCAGAAAATTTACAAGTTTCCGATGATAGTGTGATATTTCCTGGTGAATCTCCATTCAGGACACCACTGTTCGGGGTAAGTTTGCCTATATTTGATACCATAGAAGAGGATAGGCTATTCGAATTAGAAATTCGTAAGAGGTTGAGTGCTATTTTCGAACCGGAAGGTGAGCAGTCTGATCATACAGACTCTGAAGGACCGGAAACACATCCTCAGAACTCAGAAAATAGTAACAGTACCGCCACTAGCACCATTAGTGGACAACATCAACAACAACAACAATAACAACAACAACAACAACAGCAGCAGCAACAACCACATCGACCTCGACCGGTTCCAACAGTGGTAACATATACAAAATTCGGTGGATTTCCAGGTGATGATCCTGATGCTCATGTACGCACCTTTGAAATTAGTTATGCAGTGCTAAACCATCCACTCGATCTGGCATACATGGCCATAGTATTCCAGTCAACATTAGTTAATGAAGCAGCGAGGTGGCTTATAGAGTATGATATCAACCATTTCGGCACCTATGAAGCGGTAAGGATGCGTTTTTGCAGAGGTTCCGGCTGAAGAAGAACCCTGCCGAAATTTTCGATTACTTGTAGAACAATAGACAGAAGCTGCACCAGACTGTGCAGGAATATACCACCCTGTTTAGAACTCATTTGAGACAACTACCGCCGGCCCATGCCAACCTGTCGGATGATGTCATCACTCAATGGTTTATTAATGGGTTGACTCCGCAACTCAGACAGATTATGATCATCCGTTGTGTGGGAGCTATGAAACTAGATGCGGTTATTGCAATGGCCTTGCAGCTCGAGCATAAGGTTGGAGGCTTTACCGAAGACCTGGAGTGGTTGAAAGCCAGTAAAAATATTGCAGAGGATCCGGCTAGACAAATGTACTGCACTAAGTGCAAGAATCCAGGGCATACCAGTGCCACATGTGCCCTTAATCAAATGTATTGCGCTATCTACAATACCACCGAACATTCCACCAAAAATTGTGCATATAAAGCCAAAGTGCAGGGACCACCAACTGTAAATGCCATTATACAAGAACCAGGACAGCCGGCCACCCATTATATTCCACCTCAGATGAGAAATAACCAGCAGTAAGGATACAGGAATTATCGAGGACAACGGAATACAAATTACAATACAAATCGTTGGCAAACAGGAACATCACAGGAAGGTACTTCCTTGCCACCACCTCGATGCCATTTTTGTGGTGAGCTTGGGCACATCCAAAGATTATGTAAGGATGCAGCTGAATATGATCAAAGAAAGAAAGAGCGTCAGAACCCAATGACCAACATGGTCTATATCTCACCAGTGGAAACTCAAGCAGCAGTGATTCAAACAAGATCTGGTAAGCAGTTATAACCAGCAGCAGAAGTGTTTGAACCTGGCATCCATGAACAACAGAGAATGTATAACAAAGCTAGTCAATGGACCACCAAAGAGCCTACAGTGTTCCTAGATCCAATTCTAGTGACCCAAGTTCCGCTGCCAAAGGAAGGATCGCAGGAACAAGATTCTACCCCAGTAACAGGCGCATCATCTTCAGAATCAATAAAAGTACAATTCAAGCAGATCAGGCATGGGAAATTTTATCTAAGGCATCCATTACTCTCCCTCTTGGACAGTTACTTGCATTAGTGCCGGGAGTTCGGCAGCAATTTCAGTAACAGCTCAGTCTTGGGTCTTCCTGCATTCCAGCGACGGCAACAGTACAATCAGAAGCTGATTCTACGATGGATCATTCGGTCCCCTTAATTACGGTATGGTACAAAAATCACAAGATTACTCAAGTACTAATTGATGGTGGGTCTGGTGTATGGTACAAAAAGAAGTTGGGATGGACACAAATCGAACCTGTTCAATTTTTCGTCAGAATGGTAGATCAATCTCGAGTCCATCCGGTAGGACTCGTATGGAATGTCCCGATAACTTTGCAGGGTACAACGTTTAAGATGACTTTTGTAGTCTTAGAACTATCGGAGTCTAGTCTTGACTATAATCTTCTTTTCGGACGACCTTGGTTAAAACAGGCTAAAGTCATACAAGATTGGTCCGCACAGGAATTGACTTTTAAGGATAATCACCGTAAATATATTGTCAAACTGGATGCTATTCAGCCCTGTGAACTTCATGCCAGACCATATGTAGCAGAGCCGGTCCACATGTTGGATGGCTTATCTGACGATGCAGAAGAAGCATTTCTGAAGAACAATGAAGATCTAATTTCCTTAGGTACTGTAGATCTGCAATCTGTTGTAGACAACTGGAGTCCGGCAGCCTGTACGGTGGTGCCTGTGACCGAAAAAGTGGAGACAGAAGATACTATAGCTATGGATGAAGCCGCTCTACAACAACTTTTACAGTCAGCTGACAATCCAGGCAAACCTCGTCAATTCTATGTTCCCGAAGATCAGTTAATCACCTATAATTTGGGAAATGAAGTAAATCCACGACTTGTCAAGATAAAGGAAGGATTGTTTGAGGAATTTCAAGAAGATTTGATCAGACTCTTGCATGATTATTCTGATGTTTTTGCATGGGACTATCGTGATATGAAAGGTCTAGATCCTCGAATCTATCAGCATCGGGTCGTGCTCAAACCAGAAGCCAAGTCGATTAAACAACCCAGCTACCGTATGAATCCCAACTATGCAGCACAGGTCAAAGCAAAACTTGATCACCTATTAAAGGTAGGATTCATTGTACCCATTGAGCACGCTGAATGGATCTCCCCGATCGTGATCGTACCCAAGAAAAACAAGCAGCTCCGAATATGTGTCGATTACCAGAAATTGAATGCAGCCACCGTACCTTATCCATTTCCTCTTCCATTTCTTGATACAATGCTGGACAGAGTGGCTGGACATGAGATGTATTCATTTCTTGATGGTTATAGTGGTTATAACCAGGTCCGAATGGCTGAGCAAGATATACCAAAAACAGCGTTTATTACGAATTCGGGTGTTTTTGCTTGTACAGTCATGTGGTTTGGATTAAGAAATGCTCCTAGCACCTTTCAACGGTGTATGCAAGAAATCTTCTCACCCTATCTCACTTCTTTTATGCAAGTATATCTAGATGACTTCTCTTTATTCGGTAAGATGGTAGCACACCTGTATCATTTACGGTGTTGTTTTGAGAAATGCCGAGAATACCGACTCTGTTTAAACCCAACCAAATCTGTCTTTGCGGTTTCTTGTGGTAAACTCCTTGGCCACATTGTATCTGCACAGGGCATACAAGTTGATCCAGATAAAGTTGCAGCTGTATTGGAAGCACCTGTGCCTACTACGCCAAAAGAAGTAATGCGCTTCCTAGGTCAAATTCGGTGGCATGGTAGACATTTATGGTGGTTAGCTCATCTTGACACACCACTTAATCGACTCATGACGAGCACTCCATGACAGTTTGCATGGACCCCAGAATGTCAAACTGCTTTTGATCGTTTAAAAGAATTATTGACTCAGGCACCAATTTTGCAACCCCCGGATTGGGAACGCCTGTTCCACGTCTCCATTGATGCCTCGGATATAGCCATTGGAAGTGTTTTAATGCAGCAAACTGATAAGTGGTTTCGGCTTGTATATTATGCAAGTCGACGGCTTGCTCCGACTGAAAAGAATTATTAAGTCACTGAAAGAGAATGTCTTGGTTTGGTGTATTCTGTAAAGAAATTCTGGCATTATTTGCTATGCCGAAAATTTATCTTTCATATAGACCATGCTGCGCTGGTGTATTTGGTCTGGCAGCAGCATTTAGGTGGTCGTTTGGCACGTTGGGTTCTATTGTTACAAGAATTCGATTATGAAGTGATTCATCGACCCGACACTGCACATGCATTAGCAGATTTTCTCTCTCGGTTGGATTCCGGTGAAGCTCCGGTCGGTGTTGATGACACCACACCAGCAATTTATGTTACTGAAACAAATAATGATGAATCTGCAGAACCTCCTGTAACACCTACCTACTATGATCAGTTATTAACCTTTCTTATTGATGGATGTCTTCCTCCTCAAACTTCTCTTGCAATGCGTCAGAAAATTGCAGTTTACAGTCGCAGATTTTGGTTGATTGCCGGATAGTTGTATTATATGGATCACACTGGGATCTTGCTTTGTTGTATTCCTCCACATGAAGTAAACTCGGTTATCGCTCTGGCACATTCAATACCTTCTGGTGGACATTTTGCAGCAGATCTAACACACTGAAAAATTCTGCAAAGTGGGCTCTGGTGGCCTACTATGTACAAGGATGTATCTCAGTTTGTGCAGCAATGTGATAATTGTCAGCGATCTGGACAGCCTCTACAACGCCATCTCTTTCCTCTGTAGCCTGTATTACCTTTGGAACCTTTTCAGAAATGGGGTCTTGACTTTATTGGTCCAATCACACCTTCAACAATCCTTAACAACAACCGATACATTCTGACATGCACATATTATGCTACCAAATGGGCAGAAGCTTGGGCTTTATGGTCCGCTACAGCTATTTCGGTAGCAAAGTGTCTGATGAAGGACGTATTCCCACGATATGGATTACCTTTGGAACTTGTAACAGATCAAGGAACGCACTTTGCTAACAGTTTAATTCGAGTGTTAACGCATACTTTTCAAATTTTGCATAAATTCAATTCACTGTATTATCCTCGTGCTAATGGCTTAGCTGAGAGTACAAACAAAACGTTGCTAAGTATGCTTCGAAAATTGATTGTGGAATCACCAGAAAGATGGGATCAGTTACTACCTGCAGTATTATGGGCATACCGGACTACCTACAAAGTAGCAACCAGACTGACTCCTTTCAAGCTTGCTTTTGGGCTGGAGGCAATTGCACCAATGGAACTTGTAGTACCAAGCTTATGCGTGGCCATCTCTTAGAAATTGTTACCTGAAGACTCTTTGTCATTTTGGTTGGAAGCACTCAAACACTTGGATGAACATCGCTGGGAAAGTTTTCTGACCCTTCAAGAAGTTCAGTTGCGGCAAGCTCGTACTCATGATAGATATCTAAAAACTCTAGTTTTTTTGGTGGGACAGCTTGTGTTATTTTATAATGCTAAATCAAATCGTGCGGCTGGAAAATTCAAATTACGGTGGTTTGGTCCTTACCGGATTAGTGAACAAGTGGGCTCAACTACTTTTCGGTTGACTACTTTGATCGGAATTCCTCTTCCTAAAGTGATCAATGGTTCAAAGTTGCGGCCGTATCATCAAGCACCTGATTCTCGCTGACGTGTTCTCTGATTTTTCGTGTGTTATTTGCTTTCTTTTTATTTGCGTGTTAATTAAATAAGCCTGTAAATATCCTCGTTTTGATATCTAATTATGATCAATAGCCGCCTTGCATTATCGATTCTGCACATGCATGCACGCCATAGTTATGACGGTTATCATCTCAACACCACACGATGATTAGCATTTTCGATCGCCTCCCGTTGCCAAGTTTCTACTTAATCTTCTTCTTTTCGTTGTTAATCGCTATTGTGTCTATGTGTTTTGTGTGCTTTGTGCTCTCTGTAATCCCTGTGTATTCATACTATTTCGCGTGCGGATCATGGAAGCTCTAGCAAATTTTGCTACCTTCTGTGATGGAATTCCTCCGGACGTAAGTGAATTCTTGCGTGTCCGAGGTTTGTCCAACTTTGCTGAATTGCCCTGGCATTCAGTAGACTGTCATCGATACTATGCTCAAATAATCGCTGCTATTGCCACCACACCTGCTACGGAGTAGAGTTGGCCTATTACGTGTTTCCCATCCCGTGTCGTAATCACCCAACAGTCATTTGCTGCCGCTTTCCGACTCTCTCTGGAAGGACAATAGAATGGTCCTAACCTTCCAATCGCTACTATGAATGAATTGTTCCCCATGCACTCTTCGAATGAGTATGCCATACTCTGTCGCCCTAATCCTGAACGGACTGCCCTTCAATTTCTAGTAGCCATCCTGAACTTACAAAAACGCACTTACGGAATTTCTCAGACCATTCTACTCGATGATTGATATGGCTGCTAGAGAGCCTGTCAATTTTGTTTCTTACTATTTTTGGTGCATTCACCATGAATGCATTACGGTCATTAAACATGTTAACAAAGGTGATCTCCCACGATCACGTCTTCCCCACATCCTGACATTTCTCTTTCCTGCAATCCAAGTAGCACAACCACCTCCAAACGCTCCAATCCTATACCATGAGGAATTAGCTCAAATACTTGAAGACGACGAAGAAGATGATGAAGAAATCTTCCAGCTCCTCTACCGAAAACGCATACGGATTAGTTCTTCTGACAGCCAAGTGCAAGGGTCTGCTGCTGGAAATAACGCAGACAAAAATGAAGAAGAGATTTTCCACGACACTGCCACCTCGATTCACCATGATTCGTCTGCTCAGTCTTCTCCAAACCAGCAACGAGATCAAAGTGTTACTGCCGATTCTGAAAACAAATCTTCTAAGGAAGAATCTCAACAGCAGTCCCAACAAGATGTGCAAGAAGATATGCAGGTTATTGTTGCAGAAGTTTTGGCACAATTGATTGCGAAAGTAGATTCTGCAGTTGCCCAACCTCAAGTGACTATGCAGCAACTTACCGAAAAAGTATTGGTGGCCAACGATCTGCAACTCACTCCTCCACCCATACCTCCAATTAAACCCATTGACCCCATTCCACCTATTGTACATGAAGCACCGGATTCCTCATCCTCCTCACCCAATTACTCTCCACCGGATTCCACTCATCTCTTGACAGCCTCTTCATCCCAGCACATTACTCCAATCCCCATGTTTACCGAATTAGAATCAATGGGCCGTATGCTCATCCAGTTTTCCCAACAACTTCCGGTGCAACTCAGAATGGTTACTGAGAATATTCGTCAGGAATTGCAGCATAAGGTTGATACCCTTGAAGCAGATATTACTCCATTACAGGAAGAAGTCGATGCAGTAAAAGCAGAAAATCATGCTCTGCATATACAGATTCAACAACTACAGGCTAGCCTTGCTGAACAGGAAACAGTGATCAGTCAAAGAGATGCTGCATTGGCTGAAGTAACAGCCAAAGATGATTTATTAAGTGCTGCCGATGCTGAAATTATCCACTTAACACAATTAGTACAGGATAAGGAGGATGCACGAGCTTCCCTTGGAAATTTATTGGCCGAAACACGAGTTCAGCTTGATGAAGCACTGAAGACAGGAAAAGAGATGGCGGATTTATCCAAACAAACAAACAGAGAACTTCAGCTTGCTAATGATAATTTGTATGAATCAAATTCTGCTCTTAAAAACCAAATGACATTGGTCGCTCAGCTTCAGAAAGAGATTTCAGTGATTCGAAGAGAGCGAGATGCTTATTTTCAGACCATCCAATTTCAGAATCAAGAATTGGAAAGAAGAGAAAGGCAACTTGGAGCTCAAGCAAAACGTTTATCACGAATAGATCAACAGGTTGCCGATATGAAATTAAGCTGGGATGCGGCACTGGCCAATGACTTTTACCTGCAGGAAGCGTTTTTGCAGACTCAGGCTGAACTATTAATGACACAAGTAATTACAGCTAGCTTTGTTCGTACTGACGCTCAGTTAGTCGAACAAGACATTTTGAAGAAAATGTTGAATAGCATGAAGCAGAAAATTGCCAAAACGTTTAAATTAGCTAGAACAATGTATCTACAGGGTATAATAGATGAGCCATAAAATTTTGTATACCTGCGGGTTCAAGTCCACCATGCGTGCCAGTGTAAGCCGCCGGATTGGCAATTGTAAAGCTTTTTCTTTTCGTATTCCACACGAACCGAAAGGTCGCTGCGAAGAGATGTAACGATTTATAAATCAATGAAAGGACGCTTTGGTAACAACCAGAAGAATCGCCAGACGTCTGTCTGGGCGATTACATTCTGTGGAGTTCCGTTGTGTTATGTTGGAAAATTCTGAGTAGTACTGTGTTATTTCGCTTTTGTTTGATTATCGTCAATTGTGTTTAACGTTGTTCCAGTAAGTAAGACTTGTGAGTCTGTATTACGGTAATGAATAGCTTCTGCGTTGTGTAATGAGAACGTATTAACCAGAGCATAATCAGTAAAGTTGTGGAAGAACTAGCAATAGTCTGAGTACAGATAGTAATACGGTGAGAGAACGAACTAGAGTCTGGAGATTAATTCGTATTAACAGAGATTTAAACATTAAGTACTGTGGTGTGAGTGATTAATCGGGAAAATCAAGTATAGGGCCTCTGATTATTCAGACCCCTTCCACTCCCAAGAACCCGAAAAGAGCTTAAACACGTCTCTGACGGCAACGCGCGTTTAACAGGGGATATCCTAAGGTATCTAAGGGGTAATGGGAATGAGTGTGCATGATGGGTGCATGCCAACACTATAGCATTACAAATCATTACTATCTTGGGTGCAAGAGGACATAATGGATGGGAGAGCGTTGCACACATAATTAATCAAGCCTTCTTGAGATAAATTTTAGGAACAAGCTTTACAATGTGTGTGAACGCACTTCCTCTTTAGCTTGTGTACACACCTATAACCCTAATGAATCACTTATCTTTTTACATTCACTTGGTAATACAATTAGTGTTGTGTTGTTCTCCAAGATTCTTCCTCTTCCTTGTGTTGTTCATGTGATTATATAGTCCTCAAACTCCAATCCACAACATTTACACAAGAGGAAGAGGCATGTGATGGATCAGACTACAAGCAACCATGGGACAAGCTATAATGCAAGGACACCAAGAGATGGCTCAAAAGGAAATGGGGACGAAGCAAATCAACCATGGGTGCATGTACAATGGGAGGCAAAGAAGGATGGGTTGTTGGGAGGATGAAGGCTGAACAATGGGAGGTAGTTGGGAGGATACTGAGAGTGGGTGTGCTTCATGAGATGGTGGTAGATCAAAGATAGGTAAAGGCATTGAAACAATAGGTTGAAGAGGGGAAGTTGGCTTGGCAAGGGATGAAATTCCAACGGGTTGAAGAAGCGATAAACTGAGCAATTAGCTCGTAGATTGGTACAAGGATGGGGAGGTACAAAAAACCAATCCGTGGTGGCACATTGGTAAGGGATCGACAATTGACCCAACGTTTTAAATGTTATGATAACAAAGGTGGCACCATATACTCAATCAGAAGCAACATATCCAAAGGGTTAGCACTCATGCAAGCACACAAACACTCAGCAAGCAAGCAAGCAAGCACACATGCAAGCACAATGCAAAAACAGAGCATACACAACACGAGCACATGCAAGGACAATAAGAATAAATAAAAGTGGAAAAGCTTAAACCAAAAAATAAAACATGATCGGGATAGGTTGACAACAATAAAAATGACATGTAATGCATCAAAGAAGTGGAAGGACAATGATACTACAAGCTACAATGCATGCAAGGTGACGACATGACAAACAAAATAAAAGACGAGTATGTATAATCATCCACAACAATTTACAACACTACAAAAAAACATTGGAAGCAATACATCTTTGTGAACACTCTCACACTTTGTGACTTGAAAATAAATACTTGGGAAACATAATTTTCATGTATCAACAATACACAAAGCAATACATCTTTGTGAACACTCTCACACTTTGTGACTTGAAAATAAATACTTGGGAAACATAATTTTTATGTATCAACAATACACAAAATTGCTTGAAATTCTAGATATGAACTATTTTGAAAACTAATCTTTGTTTTTTTTGGCTTCACCTTGCGGGATCTAAATGAATGTCAAAATGGCTTCGAATAAAAAAATTATGGTCAATGAGCTCCCCTAAAGGCATATGGCTTCTTCTACTTGCACATAGAATTTTATGGCAATCTGAGGTAATTTTTGAAGCATGCATTCTCCATGTCTTCTCTCAGACTCTTCATTGTTGGACTTCTTCACGAGCTCTCTACAAGCACACTAGCTCTAATACTATGTCAAAATGAAGGAGATAAGGAAGAGAGTTCTCAAACAATCTCATACACAAAGAGAGGATCACACAATGATTGTGGCAAGGAAGAATTATCTTCTTCTTTTTGTTCTATTACATAAAGAGAATGTACAAGAATGACCTAATACAACAATACAATGAACACAATATATAAAGATCAATACATTTTAAAAAAAAAATCTAATGATCATGAATGATTGAGTTGGCAAGAAAACAAATTTGCCATCACTTGGAGCAATAGTGAGTCCTCTTAGGCTAAATTGATCTTCAGAAACATGGAAGACCTTACCTTAGTTGGCCATCCTGGTTGGAAGGACATAGGGATTCTCACGCTTTTGTGTCTCCCCCCACTTGGTGTCCCCTAAAGGCTCTAGCCTCGTGTGTTCTTTATGGAAGAGTTGTAACAAGGCCAAACAATTCATCAGAATCAGTGAGGAGTGGACGTGGGCGGCTAGGATAAGACAAAATGACTCTATCTGGTTCCCAATTGGTGGCATTAGGGGGGTGGAGTCTTGGAAACTCCAAATTGCAAAGCAGTTATAGAACAAGGGGTTCAAAGAGTGGAAACAACTCTGGAAACAAGAGACCAGCCAGTGGATTAGGTTCGAAGACTTGGACCCGAGACTTAGAGTTACCCTAGAGGAATGGAATCTTCTTCAAGGTAGGTGTTTAGCATGGGACCGCTCAACTACCCACCTTCTCTGTGGTCAGAATCATCCTTGCTAGGAGGGTCTCAAATGGAGCAATGGAAAGAAACTATCCAGAATCCCCAACTTCAAAGAGAACTTAGATGTTCATCACACTCTTAACAAGAGATGGTGCCTTTCTTGGACCAAACTTCGATGGGAACTAAAGTTCATGTCTATTTGGCAACCCCTGATTGAGATCAAAAAGTCCGTTCTCATGTGGCAGATCTTGCACAAAGGTATCTGGTCCAATGCAAGGGCTAAAAAAAATTGTGGTGTGCCATCATGGTGCAAGCATTGCCATCGATGCATCGAAGATTTAGGTCACTTGTTCTTCGATTGCCCCAAGTCCCGTGTTATCTGGCGTCACGTGACCTGGATATTGAGAATCATGCACCAAATCAATTGGCAACAGGTGCTGTTGGGTGAGGCGGTTGGCTGCTCATCGAGGTTATGGAATGCCATCAGGGGTGAGACCCTTTCGAAGATTTGGAGGGAGCGATGTGCTATCAATTTTGGCCAAACTCCTAAGGAATGGTCGATCAAGAAATCCATGTTTCTTCTAGGTAAAAGAATCTCCGGAGATAAGAGATCTCCACCATTTAGACACCACTGTATTTATCTCCTCAAAAACAAGTTGAAACCCAAATGGGTCCCACATGAGGGTGATGATAGATTTATCTGCCTCATTTGTAATGCCCTCTAGCTTCACATACTCCTCCCCTGCATTGTGGGATTTGGGGGGTCCCATGGGCACTAGTCCCTTTCACTTGTAACTTTTCTTCTTTATTTTAATTAAAGTTTGAGAGAATAGGCTAAGGCCGAACTTCCTTTTATTAAAAAAAAAAAAATTGCCATCACTCACTGTAGATAAATACAAAGAAGATCACTAAAAATATCCCTGACATATGTCATCATAACCACTATACAAGTTAAAGAAAAGAAAAGGGGTATGTGTCATCCTAGATCATCACATGTTGAACTTGATCTCTCCACATGAGGCACTGTGGATGCTCCTCAAATGAATTTGGGAAATAATTTCTTAAAAATTGAGTTGTCTGCCTAATATACATGCACTAGAGAACACATGTGAGTACTAAACAAACAATTTGAACATCTTTTGATACTTTAAAGGAGGGAGAGAATATCCTTCCTTGCATGACTTTGAATTTTCTCAAACATATACTCTTGAAGTTTATATTTTTCTTTCTCCTTGAGCTCCTGCTTCTTGTATTATTGCTCCATGCTTGCTCTTCTTCATCTTTTTTCTTGTTCATTGGTTTTCATCTTTGCTTTCTCTCTCTTTGCTCCCCCTGTCCTCTTCTTTATATTTCTCATAGAAGCTTTGTAAATGATATGTACATGTGCCCGAATTGGAGATACACACAAGTGTTGTGCATGCAATAGGCATTAACCTTAGTTTTCCTCTTTTTCCTTTATTCATGCCATGGCGGGTTTTCATCTTTCTCTTTTTGGTAAAAATGGACTTCATGGAAGGGAGAGAGTGGAATAGACGAGGGCCATAGATGCATGAGAAGATAAAGAGGGAATCATTAGAGAGAAAAACGCATGACCTCGTGGGCTCACAACAAGGCAAGGTGCAACATTTGATTAGTCCTACATAGCGGCCTTCATAGACACAATACACTCTATACGAAAGGAAAAGCTGCAAAATTCTTACCAAAAGGAGTGGAGAGGAATAAATAAACCTCCTCTTCCCTCTTCCATGCATGCCCATTTGGGGACGAGAGAGAGAGAGAGAGCTTTTCTCTATCTTTGGGGATAAAGTCTTCCTTGGGTGCCATTTGTGCTTGCATGTGGTCTAGAGGATTTTTTTCCGTGTCCCTACAGTGAAATGGTTCCCCCCAAGATTGAAGATGACTCTGATACCAAAGTTTTACAAGATGAAAACTAGAAGACAAGGTTGCATGAAAGAGATCATATGCAAAATACCCTAGGCAAACATACATGAGGTGAATTGAGACTTCTCCCTACTATATCGATATCCTCTATATATACTAATTGGCTAGTGGGTGGAGAACTATATCCTCCCTTCCTTTCATACCTACCACTCTATCAAAGGAGTGGTGTAGGATGAGAGCTATCCTAACCTCTCATCCCCATACATAAGGTTTCAAATCTTACTTTATAGCACACTTTCACTTCAATCACAATCATGGAAGTGTTGGAGTTTGAGGTCTACGGAAGCATGCGAACAACACAAGGAAGAAGAAGAAGCTTGGGGTACAACACATAATACTAAATGTATTACCACTAGAATGTACAAAGATAAAATGACCCATTAGGGTTATAGGCGTATATACAAGCCGGGGGGAAAAAACCTCCTAAAGAGGGAAAAAAGTGTCCCAACGGTCCTAGTGTGTTCACACACATCACTACCTAAATATATCAACAAATCCCCCTTTGAGAGTGATGCGGTGAATAAGAAGCTGGCACTCATGTATAAGGAAGTGCCATGTTGGCATAGTTTTTGCCTCCTCAATATTGGCTCTCTCATCCACAAGTGCATCATGTAAATCTCCATCAGAAATGGAATGACCTGCATCATCACATGAAACCTGTAAAGGCCGAGAAGTTTCTTCATTAGGACCAGTACTAGATTGTCCACATGTAAAAAGAGGCAGCAAAGTGTCATACATGTCTTTGGAGCTAAGTGATGTCTCCTTAGTACATGAAAGTAATGGCTGAATAGCATCTTCCACAAAAACAACATCAAGGCTAACCAAAATGCGTTTAGTCTATGGATGATATAGACGATAGCCTTTGCTTTCAGAACTGTAGCCAACAAAAATACATCTCATTGCTTTATCATCCAATTTCCTGCGTTGTTGTTCAGGCACTAATGCATATGCCAGACAACCAAAAACATGCAAGTGAGCAACAGATGGCTTACAACCATGCAAAGCAACCATGCAAAGCCTCATATGGAGTGATAGATCGCAATGCTTTAGTGGGACACCTGTTAAGTACATATGCTGCAGACATAATAGCCTCAAGCCAGAAACTATGTGGTAAAGCTTGACTCTTGACCATACACCTCGCCATCTCCATGAGTGACCTATTCTTTTGTTCAACAACGCCATTCTGTTGAGGTGTGTACAAAACCTCAACAGAATGTTTGGTTGCCCCACTATCAAAGTACCGCACTATAAGGTAATATGTTTGGTTGCCCCACTATCAAAGTACCAAACATCTGAGTCTACTGCAGACATACACTGTTCATTAGAAGATGGGTCATAACTATAAACAGTGGCAAATGCACATTCTTCATTCTGCACAAGATTAACAGACTTTGTTTTGGGTGTAGAGGCCTCTACAACAACCATTCTAGCCTCTTTCTTCCTTGCCTCTTTAAGAGCCAGTTTTGGACAACTCTTTATGACATGATCATTTCCTTCACATTATTTGGAAAACAATTTTTGCTTTTCTGTTTTCTTCTTGTCCCTGCACAATATTTCACAGTCCTTTTGCAACCAATACATGACACATCATATAAGCCCATAATGGGTAATTGGTACTATCCAACTTATCCTCAACAACCAACATACGGAATACATCACTTCTTTTAGCCATGGTCACTAACTAAAATAACTTGATGCAAAAAAATGACTATATCTCAAAAATTTGAACAGAACTACCCTATCAAGTTCTGCTAAACCTGTAGAAGCCTTTGAGACACTTATATTGGCGAACCAAGGCCTCTATATATTTTTGTCACAAAAAGACAAAATTGCCTGCACAAGCACTATGATAGTGTGTTTGGAGGCTGAAATGAGCTCAAATCGTGATTTCGGCACCACAGAGCGAAGCAGTTTTGAACTCCTAATCAACCTGAGTATGCTCACAAAATTTCATGCAATTTTGAGACTGTGATCAGAGGGGTGTCGACAACGCCCTACATGAAGCAGACGATCTGCTCTGATACTATTTGTTGGAGTTTGAGGTCTACGGAAGCACACAAACAACACAAGAAAGAAGAAGAAGCTTCGAGCACAACACCCAATACTAAATGTATTACCATTAGAATGTACAAAGATAAAATGATCCATTAGGGTTATAGGCGTATATACAAGCTGGGGGAAAAACACCTCCTAAAGAGGGAAAAAAGTGCCCCGACGATCCTATTGTGTTGACACATATCACTACCTAAATGTATCAAGAGGAAGAACCATGAAAGCTTGAAAAAAAATGAAAGAAAGACAAGAACATGAATTTTAAAAAATAGCGACTTTACTCCAAGAAAAAGATGTCCAACATGGAGGAGATTACTTCTTTTATAGTGGGCCCCTCTATCATCAATTTTTACGAAAGAGAAGTAATAATTTTCATAAATAATTCACATTTTGAGAGATCCGCTTGAGATCTTTCATGTCTATCATTTGATTAAAAAATTTATACAGTCTTGCTAAAAAAACACTAAACATCCAATCAAATGTGGGCTTTTGATAACCTTTATGACTTCAAAGCTTCATTGAACATCTTTTCTTGAAAATTTTTTGGCTCCTTGTCTCCTCATTCATCACCATCTATTTTTCCATCATTCATCACCATCTATTTTTCCATTTCAAGTAGACATCTTCATAACAATGTTTTGGCAAACTTAGTGTACTCTGTGATGTTGTATCATACTCCCTTAGTCTTGATTTGCATGCCTTGTATAGAAAGCCATTGGATACTCTACCTATCTTGTTAGCTTGCCTAACTCTAATTCTAGGTACATCTTTCCATCTTTTACTTTCTCTTGGGTGTTTCGGGGGGTAATGATAGGTTGAGGCGATTATTTTGTTGACTGTTTATACTAGACCTTAGGCAAGGATTGGCCTCCCTACTCCCTCTATCTATACCCACTTTTTCTATAGGGAGTATAGGGAGTGAGAGAGACAATATGCATACATGTATGAGGGTTTTCATTCTGCCTACTCAAGACCATCCCTTCCTACGCTCTCTCCTTCTCACCTTTCTTTGTATCATGTGTAAACAAACTTTAAAACAAAGAAATTTGGTACACTTTGGACTACTTACAAAGAACTATAAAATTAGTAAGAGTATATTATATGTATTTACATATCACAATTTCGCATATGAAACCTATAAGCAATTTCTATAGACATATCACAATTTCTTATATCAAGAGTAGAAGCAACAAAATTTCACGTGTAATATGACACAATTTCTCATATGAAAGATAGAAACAAAATTTTACGTGTCATTTGACATTTCATGAGGCCCATTAAGTTTAATGTGTTCAGTTCAAGACAGGAGCAATAGCTTCTCAAAATCTAAAATTTTTATATGATATTATTGGTTGAACAATGTAAATAATCAATCAAAATCTATCATTACATCGACACAAATTTGTTCTGAAAGGGGGAGCCCAACCCAAAAAATGGTGGCCTCGACTCTCTTCCTTTTTTTAAGACGAATCAAATCCTGCCATATGGAAGCACTCAATGTTCCGGGTGGTGTGAAGCCATTGTCAGGCCTTGACATTGCATGTCCGAGCACTTGGATAAGTTGGATGGATAGTTAGGGTGAATTCACACTGATCCGATGACACATCGCTATCTTTCTCTTGCCTTCGGTACGACGATTCAAGACGATACTGGAAACAAGCGCAAAGTAATCTCCACCATCCCATTATCAATCTAAAATTGGACAATAGTAGATTTCTCATATTTTGCCTGTCCCAATTTTATTTCAAAAGGGTAAAGACGATATAACATTATGTGATTCTGGAACCCTTTTTTTTTACTACAACAAGAATTGGAAACACACTCACACACCCATCATATGGTACAAGGGACTTAAAATACGCTCTTTTAAGAGTTGAAGGCATCCAATCCCGGGCGAGACTTGAATCGTGGCCATCTATCAAAGAGTTGAAGGCACAACCGCTGAACCACGCCTGGTAAATTTCTAAAACATTTTTACATTGATTGAAGCCAACAAATTTTGCCACATCATGTTAGAGCTTGCGTAGCTTAGTGGCTGACGCCTTGAACTTGTAGGAGATGTCCTGAGTTCAAGTCCTGGCTGAAAACGTTCATGAGTCTTTCATGAGGGATTCCTCTACCTTAAGAGGTTGTATTTCCAATTCATAGTAAAATCTTAAAAAAAATAAATAAAAAAATTTTGCCACATCATCTCCTTATTGTTGCCCCCGCGCTGTGTGAAGCCGCTGCTAGAGCAGCCTTGGACGTCAAGAAACGATCCATGACGCGAGTTCATTATTTAACGGTTGCGGAAAATGCAAAAAAAATTCACCCAAAATTTCCACAGGCTCTGGCCAACTCAGCTAGAAGCTGGTCGCTCTTCATGCTGTCCTTCGTTCTGCCTTCTACGATTCCAAAGCGGGTGGTCTCTCAGTTTACATTCGCGCAGCGATGCGTGCGCGTTTCCCCTTCTGTCTCGGGTTTATGATTCTGCTCTAGAGGCAATTGCTTGTTGACATGTGAGCTCGCAACCTAAGGAACAAGTTCGTTACAACACCTCCTCCTCCGAAGAACAAGCTCATGGCGATGCGCCACCTAATCAAGCCTGCTCACCGAGTTGCTTCCGCATCATTAGAATCTCAAAGAAATTTCGTTTCGATTTTCTATGCGAAGCACTATCCCGAGAGTGCCTATAGAAGGCGAGGATCTTTTTTTGAAGCTTTGGGACCAGAAACATCGTCTAGGCCGCAGAAGAAGGACGTCTCATCATTATCGTTCCTCAATATTGAAGGTAAATTTCCATTATGAGCTTCATCTTCTTTTTGTCTCGAGCGTCTTCGTCCGCTCTGTTCTGCAGTATCGACAATGGCATTTGGGTTGTCAGCTATGTCAATGAGCATTTATCGGGCGCCTAATATCAAGCTGGGTGCATCTAAGTCTTATCAACGCTGCCGTCTCC